>JAVDPK010000356.1:194446-220994 GCA_034780415.1 Cichlasoma orientale
TGTGTGTGTGTGTGTGTGTGTGTGTGTGTGTGTGTGTGTGTGTGTGTGTGTGTGTGTGTGTGTGTGTGTGTGATGCTGGCGATCCCAGGCACAGAGACCAACTCATTATGCAAAGCCTGCTGCTTTTAGCAGCTGCCAGTAGAAACAAAGATAAAACAACAAACTAGATCTTGTTACTATATATATTTTTTAAATAGCTCGTCCAAGAATGGCAAAGCAGCAGTTTAATTCTGATATCAACAACACAGGGGTGTACAGACAGTGATATAGTGCGGTGTAATTAATCAAATGCTTGAATGTTCACTTGCATTTGGTATTTACAGGGTAGGTGGCTCACAAAAGTAAACAGAGAACACAGATAGTGTCATAACTCTTTAAATGCAAATTTGTCATATCAAAGTCCACGCTGGATACCATCACTTTTTTCTGGGACTGTAATTATGTAGCAAACACATTAGCAAGTAGTTCAAAGCAGAGGGCAGGATAGAAAATTTCAAGATCAAAGATTAAAAAAAGGTTTCAGTGACTTAATTTTAAACACACAGGATGTGAAAAGTGTCTCGCCTCCACTTTCTTGTCTGTTATCTATTAATATTTATACTGAAATCGCTAAACTCGTGCACAAAGGAGGCTTTAGTCATGTGATTCTGACTTGAGTAAAAAGCCAAGATGGCCGTTTGTGCTTTGCTAAGCTAGTAGCTAATTATGATGATGTATATTGAATTCATTGTAAAATAAAGTTACGATAGATGTATCTACAACCACACAACTGAAATAACAATTTGGTAGCATCCATCCACTCTCAACTCATAAATCAAACAGTTTAAGCTTTCCTTCCCACATCACTGCCACACCTAAGTTCATTTGCAGTCACTGCAGTTCCACATTAACGAGCAGATTTAGTTAATTTGGTTAAAGTGTTTCAACACACTTTATGATACTATACTATTCTAAATCTTTGCGCGCACATTTGATTTGAAACCATTTAAAAAGAACAAAAGGAGAGCGTAGGGAGACAGGACAAATCACGATGTAATGGCACGTGGCAGTGGTCTTTTCACGTGGGGAATGAAAAGACGGGAGTGAAGAAGAAGCGCTCAGTGCCTCATAGGAAGTCCCCCAGCAGCCCGAGTGTATTGCTTGCTTTATGGTATGGCATTTGTTTGTTTGTAACTGTCTGAGCCCGTCTTCAAAATCCTGGGAAAAGTGGAAGCAGATAACGTGCATAGCTGCAATAGTGGCAATCCTAGCACCAGGATCACCACTTTTGCAGCTCAGGCTCAACTCATCCTCTTGTCCAATAAAATTACTTGTCTAGAACTAATGTATAATAACTATTAAAAAAAACAGACCAAGTACATGCTTGGTGTATTTCTAAGTCAAATATGCCTTTGTAGAGCAGGCATCAAGCAATCAACAGGAAGATGTAAGCGAGTACTAATAATGAATTTCAAAAAGCATTTGACATTTGGCTGTCCCATAGCACATGAATAAAGCACCCAATTAGCCACAACCAGTCCAGCAGAGCTCAGGAGAGGCAGGTCAAATATTATGAGTCCAAAGCCGCATTTAACCCAGGCAAGCACAAGAATGATATCTGTATTCCTGTTTTTAAGTATGTGCTTTCATATAACCTAAAGCAAAACCTGCAGACACCATGGAGCACTCCTGTCTGGCGCTTTGCAGACAGAGGCTTCTCTCACTATGTCATGGCTTTATTAGGAAGACAGACATTTCAGATATGTAAACAGGCAGGCAGATGGAGCTGGGAATAGGAGAAACAGTGGTGGGACTGTTACAGCTAACTAGAACGCAAGTGTCACGGAGCTTCTTGGCCTGTCCATCTTATGAAATGTGTGTGTTAATGGTGGTGAAATGCTTCAGTCTTTTTACAATGGGAGAGTTAAATATGGGAGTAGAAAATCCTGATCTAATTTAATTAATTTCTTTAGCCAGTCTTCTGGTTGTCTGGGGGTCTCTATCACAATTTATCTTTTCTGTTTGTCATTTCTTTTTATCAGCTTTGAGCAAATGCAAGTTAAACACACATAAACTGTTGCTGTGTGCTGCTTGATGCGACATCTCAGAGTGAGAGCTGTGTGTAGAGTTGGGGCTTGGAGGAGCTGCAGCACTCGCTAGGTTCAAAGCATTTCCTTTCACAGATTTTTTTTTTCTTTTTTTAAATGAGGTCAGACAGAGGAGAAAAAATGCATGTTTAAAAAGGTCAGCGACAGTGTGAAAGCCAAGCAGCTCCTGTTATTTGCACTTATGAGAGCTGATAAAGCCAGGCCCCTTTTTGCAAAGCCAAATATAGGTTACAATGACCACGACTTGAAAACAATATATGTCTTTAAGTTAACAAAAGGTGTCCAAACAAAGGCAGCTAGATGATGAGAGCG
Organism: Cichlasoma orientale; assembly: GCA_034780415.1. Classification (NCBI taxonomy): domain Eukaryota; kingdom Metazoa; phylum Chordata; class Actinopteri; order Cichliformes; family Cichlidae; genus Cichlasoma; species Cichlasoma orientale. The sequence goes on from JAVDPK010000356.1 coordinate 196,846, forward strand.
GAGATATTGCTTCAGAGCGGTTGCTTGGCGAGCCAGGAAAACTACACCTGTAACACTGCAGCAATCCAGTCCACTCGGTTAATCTCACTCTTTGAGGGGAGCTTAATGCTTTGGGGAATTATTCATACTGTCTTTCTTACTGGAATGTAATACTGCGTTCATGTTTTTACAATAAATATCAAGCAGTCAGTTAAATTTGCTTAGCAAATGCTGCAAACAGATCCTGGGTCACCTCTAATGCTCACTTAACAGATCTACAGGACTGTGAAAAAACTCTCCAAGCCTACCTGTCCCCATGTGAAAAGGTAATTTCCCCCCTTGTTAAATAATGAATTAACTGTAATTAACCACTTTTTTTTTTTTGGAAAGCTGAGCTTAATTTCACTAGCCACACTCAGGCCTGATTACTGCCAGACCTGCTGAATCAAGAAATCACTAAAAGATCTCAAAAAGCAACACATCATGCCGCAATCTAAAGAAACTCAAGAACAGATGAGAAACAAAGTCGACATCTATCAGTCTGGAAAGGGTTACAAAGCCATTTCTAAGGCTTGGTGACTCCAGTGAACCACGGTGAGAGCCATTATCCAGAAATGGAGAAAACTTGGAACAGTGCTGAACTTTTCCAGGAGTGGTCGGCTCCCAAAATCACTCCAAGAGCGCATCAACAACTCATCCAGGAGGTCACAAATGAACTGCAGTCATTGCAGGCCTCACTTGCCTCAGTTAAGGTCAGAGTTCATGATTCAACAATGAAAAAGAGACTGGGTAAAAATGGCATCCATGGGAGAGTTCCAAGGAGAAAACCACTGCTGACCAACAAGAGCACAAAGGCTCATCTCACATTTGATGATCCCCAAGACTTTTGGAAGGTTTGAGTCCCGTTACATCTGCGTAAAACTAACACAGCATTTCATAAAAAGAACATCGTACCAACACTCAAACGTGGTGGTGGCAGTGTGATGGTCCGGGGCTGCTTTGCTGCTTCAGGACTTTGACGACTTGCTGTAACTGATGGAACCATGAATTCTGCTCTCTAGCAGAAAATCCTGAAGGAGAATGTCCGGCCATCATTTTGAAGCTGAAGCTAAAAAAACAAAAACAAGATGAAGGTTTTGGAGTGGCCCAGTCAAAGTCCAGACTTAAATCTGAATGTGATACTTTGGCATGACTATAAAGAGGCTGTTCATGCTCCAACCCTCCAACAGGGCTGAATTTAAACAATTTATAAAGAAGCCAAAATTCCTCCACAATCATGTGAAAGACTCATTGTAAGTTATTGCAAACGCTTGGTGGCACAACCAGTTATTTGGTTTAGAGGCAATAGCTTTTTCACACAGCACCAGATAGGTTTGGATCATTTTTCCCCCTTAATAAATGAAATCATTATTTAAAAACTGCATTTTGTATTTACTCGGGTTATCTTTGTCGGATGTTCAAATTTGTTTGATGATGTGAAACATTGAAGTGTGACAAATATAAAAACAAAACAAAACAAAGGAATCTGTAAGAGGGCAAATACTTTTTCACAGCACTGTATATAAGAAAGCTCATCACTATTGTCTATAGTGATAATGCTTAACGTGTAGTGTAACCTATTTTACTGTCTTGGATATTAATAGTATGGTTCAAATAGTGACGCAACATGTGGACCAAAAATGTACAGATGAAAACTGTGTTTGTCCCTCTGGATGTTTTTAATTTTGCTGAAATCAAAACATCCAACGGGACTTTCAGGAATACGATAATAAATGGTTTGCAGAGAGAGTAAATATACAATTACAGCATAATATTATCTCTGGCAGCTTTGCCTGAAAAACGCTGCGGTTTTTCCCGGCTGCCGCAGACGATGGGCAGCAGCCTGACATCTATTCACCAAACACAGGAGGGGGACAAAAGAGGCAACAAAGATTAGGCTACTGCATGTTATGGAAGAATTAAAAACGGGGGTCTGAGGTCTGGCACCCGGTGGCCATTGTGAGCATGTGGTGAGGTTCTGAATATTGTAGTGCATCTCTCTCTCTCTGTGTGTGTGTGTGTGTGTGTGTGTGTGTGTGTGTGTGTGTGTGTAGGACTGAGAGAGGTTGCTCGACTCAGATTTTTCGTTTCTGTTTTCATAACTTTTTCAACCTTCACAAGATGAACTTTAGGATTTTAATTAATCCTCTCGGTTCACAGCATAGCAGGGGCAGAAATAACCTGCTTTCACTGGACGATTAAACGAACAACCGCTAAATATTATATTCCACGGCCACCAAACTTTAATTAACAGTCTTCATCTGCAAACTACCTACATGTGGTCTATTGGATGTATATCCTTGACTTTTTTTCTTTGTTATGAATCATATTTGACTTAAAGACCCCCCACCCCCCAGGCTATTATGAAGCACAGTCAGCACACTCTGAAATCCTACAGGCTTTACAGAGTGTAGATAACTGCTTCCCACTGCGTGCATCATTTTGCAAGTTTAACGTAATATGTCCGCAGCAGCCATTTAGACATTACGTGCCAGGGTGAACACAGGTGTAATTACTAAAAAGAAATATGGTCGCATTTTTATTTAGTAAGTCACAGCCATTACAGTGAACCGGTGTGCACAACACCAGCTCTCTGCCCCATCTAAATGGAACGGCCAGTGCCCATTTTTACATTTCCCTCTATCCACTTACTGTATGTATCAGTATCATTCCGTTGCCTTTTTAGATTTTGCAATAACTTTCTAACGTGCATTTTGTATTGTGCCTTGTAAACGAGCTGACCCACTGTTTACTCTTACCCACATGCATTCATGTCATGCATGTAATTATAGTGCACTGTGAAGAAGAGACATGAAGGCAAACAGCAAAGGGCCTCAGGTCAGAATCGAACCCGCGCGGCTGCATTTGGTCACCAACCACTGAGCTAAACCTGCACCCTCATCAAATGGAGAAGTGAAAAAATATCAGCTTACTGACACCAGGAGAGTTTGACTCAGGGAATCAGCGAAGTCAGTAGGAGTGATTTTTTATTAAGCTGTTTCAGCCTCGATCAAAAGTGGTGGACGCCGTCATCTCCATAAAACCTTTCTGTTTGTGTCGTTTACAAAGCTGATAAACAACAAAAGCCTGCGCATCAGGGGCCCATTCTGCCTACACGGATTAACGTCTGAGCCCGATCAAATTACTGACAATTTGGCGTGATCTTTCAGTTCTTTGAACCAGCAGTGATTAGATTGGCTGGCACAGCCGCAAAGTCGCACCTGCTCTCAATGTAGTCATCTCACTTGCTCTAACTCAAAGAGCAGTATGAGCTGCAAAAAGTATCAGCCTAAATGTGCAAATGCAATCATGTAGATTTAAAGCAACAGAATGCTACTAAATACTATTAATATATTTTACTCCACACCATGGAACTAAAATAATCTCCACCCCAATTTCATAGTACACAGCACAGTTTCACTTCTTCTTTGTGAACTCCAGAGTTCAGAGGTCACAACTCTTACCTGAAACTTCTCAAGAAGGCCCCTCCCATCCAGCTGAGTTCTTATATATTCTTGCAGTGGACTGTCTTTCTTTAAAAAGAAACACTGTGAAAGCGTTCACTAGAAGATGTAGTCGACATTACTATGAAAGCAATACTGTACTTATGCAACGGTATTTAATATTGCAAAACACTGATTTTGTTGTGTTTTAGAACAACTTCACTATTCAGCGTCTTCACCAAGGCTGCAAATGCTTGATGCACCAGCATGTGTGAGTAAGGGAGAGAACGCCACACCTGCCGGAGAAGAGTGAGCTTGTGTTTGACCCCCTCATGCAGGGCGGTGACAAGCTGTCTTAATCAAAACTTTTAGTCATCAAAACAATGTGTATTAAAGAATGGAAAGCACATATCCTGAGTCAGCATAGTTTGCTAAACCTGCCTTTTTTTTTCTTTTTCTTTTTTTGATTAAGTGACTATTTTTGTGTCAGATCAGGACCTGGATTCAAACTGTTCACCCTTAATAGATGCACTTACGAGCTGTCCAAGTCCTTGATGCGTGGATGCATGGGTGAATGGATTGATGGATGAGCTTTAGAGCTGTGCTACCAATGAATCAGACAAAAACTCACCTTTTAACATTATTTCCTCCTCTTGTTAGTTCATTTAAACTAATTCCATAAAATGACATTATGGAATTTAATAGCTTTTGTTATCACTTTTTATCAAATTGTCTGTAACACATAAATGACTGACATTTCTTTAAAGATTTCAGTGGTTATAGCATTGAGAGGTAAGATGTACTACTGAGGCACTGAAATTTCCATTAGTTGCTCCCTTCACAGCCTTCCTCCTTTTTTCATTGCTTGCCAGGGTGTTGTTAATGTGTTTCAGACTTCTCCTCGTGGTTACCAAAACAGTAGAGTACTCAAATGAATTCTAGCGAGCTGGCCCGCATTGATTTTCCAGCAGAGAACAATCATTTCATTAAGTTCCACCGTCTTTATCTTGTGTGTGTGTGTGTGTGACCTTGCTTGGATTCTGCCATCTGGACATGGCAGAAATGCTTAGCTCAGTCTTCATGCACATGGACAGTAGGAGAGAATGAGTCACTATTCTTTGCAAAGAAAATTGTGTGTTGACAACATGTTTTAACTTGCACTCACAAGTGTCCCCTCCTTGAAACAGCTGAGGCAGATTACTACACCATGCTTAAAATGAAGAAGTAATGTGTAATCAAATGTGTTCCTGGATTTTAAAGTGTTGTAATGTTTTCCTGAGCAATGTTGGGCAATACAGAGCTAAATAAAGTGCATCAACTATGTTTTTATTTATGTACTGTATATGTAAACTATAATTAGTAAAAATACATACATGTAAAAGCCCTGTGGCAGGCTGGCAACCTGTCTAAGGTGTCCCCTGTTTCTCGCCCTATGACAGATGGAATAGTCTATAACGCTTACTGAGCCTTAATTAGATGAGCTGAATTTAATGGATGGATGGATAAATTAATTTTGTTAATCAGGTGGTCGTAAGTGCAGGTGGTACCAGGACACCCTGGGTCACAGGTTGATGATCGAATTTGTAATCGTATCAGCCGATCTGTGGCTGTATGTTTTGCACAATCGGGTGAAGTGAGGACTGCTCACTTCCACTGCTCACCACTTTTTGGTGAGTTAGATCAGGTGGACAGACCTGGCGCACCCAGATGTATAGTGAAGGTGTGCTGGGAACACCTGTCAGAGGTCCCAGTCCACAAGATCTTCAACTCCCACCTCTGGCAGAACTCCGTCAGCTTTCTGAGGGAGGCTGAGGTCCCTGAGTCTGAATGGATCATGTTCCGCAACTCCATTGTTGAGGCTGCAACATGCACTGCAGCTGCAAGATGGTTGGTGCGTGTCGTGGTGGTAATTCCTGAAGCAGATGATGGACACCAGAGGTGAAGGGAGCCATCAAGCTGAAGAAGGAGTCCTGGTGGGCTTGGTTACCCTGTGGGACTACGCTTGGGTAGTGGCTGAAGCAAAAACTTGGGTGGTGGAGGAGTTCGATGAGCCCATGGAAAAAGACTTTCAGATGGCCTCAAAGGAATTCTGGCAAACTGTCAGGTAACTCAGGAGGGGAAGGTGGTCTTCTACTCACTGGATAGTGCGGGTGGGGCACTGCAGACTTCAACTGAGGATATAGTCAGGTGAAGGAAGGAATACTTTGAGGACCTCCTTAATCCTACTGACAAATCTTCAGTAGAGGAAGCAGAATCTGGGGACAAGGGGGACGATTTCCCCATCACTGGGGGTGAGGTCACTGAGGCAGTTAAACAACTCCTTAGTGGCAGGGCCTCTCCTGGGCACCACTTAGTTAAGGTATTCTGGGCATGTCCTACCAGGGGGAGGCCTTGGGGTAGACCCAGGACATGCTGGAGAGATTATATCTCTCAGTTGGCCTGGGAATGCCTCAGTGATCCCCTGGATAAACTGGAGGAGGTGGCTGAGGAGAGGAACGTCTGGGTTTCACTACTTAGGCTGCTGGTCCCATGAGCTAGCCCGGATGGACGGATGGAGCAAGACTGCAGAGACACCTTAGTAGTCTTATGGAAACATTTATTTTGGTCTAGTTCAGATCTGAAGACCAGCACCATGTTTTAGATGTTACCAAACAGTGATTGTCCTCTCAATAAAACTGAGTCATTACAGCAAACCCATGTTAACAGTTTGATAGGAGGAGGTTGGGACGGACTGATGGGATTTTTAGGGCATTAAAACTTAACCAGTTTGTTTGCAAAATATCCCTAAACCTAACCAAAGCTGTGTTGTGAAAAGTTTTTACTTTTAGAGCCGCTACTAATGCTTTTGGCAGCAAAATAATGTCACTATGAAAAGGTAATCATCATAAAATGCAAACTTTACGGGCAAACAGCATATTTTAGTGTTTTATTTGGAACATAATGTAGCGGTTTAAAGAGCCCAAATTTTACAATTTGAAGACACAAATCTCCTCCTGAAATGTGCTAAATAAAATATGTGGATTCATCCACTGTGGTGATCCCTTGTGAATAAGAAAGCAGCAAAAAGATGCTTTAAAAATAGTTATAACTCATCTGGCTACAACAACAGTGTAAGTTATTCGGGGCGATTTTCTTTCCTGTAGAACAAATTCTTTCATTTGATACTTTGCATCCATTTTGTTGCCAACATTATGTAAATAGTATTTCAAATCCGAAATTTAGAAACTACAAAGCAATCTCAAACTATTTTTCCCTTTGGTACTTCTTCCACTACTGTGGAGGTGACAAGTACATAGTTGAATTAGCTGTAGTGCTGCTAACATCTTCATTTTCCAGACAGACCCCGACCAAATATCAAAGAATCTGGCGCGGCTTTAAAGTGATGTGTTTTAAATGTTACAAGTTTATGCCAGCCATACCACAGTTCGCAAAATCATGAATCAGCGTTTTTAGCCCTTAGGCCTGCTCAGCTGCCCCTCTGTTCATTAAATGTGGCTCTGTGTGTGTGTGAGAGAGAGAGTCATAATGTAAGAGACACAGAGCAGCGAGTTAGTTGGTATAAGCTCACTCAACTGTTTCAGCTCCCTCTAAATCTGTTTTCACACTCAATTTGTCACATGAAGAGGAGAGATGAGATTTCAGCACCACACAAAAAGGCATCCTTTTTAGGGGAACAGTGAACTAAAAAAATAAAAAAAAAATACAGCTGAAGCTGTAATTTACTTTTGTTCACTCCTGTAATTCTTCTGATTGTGTTGCCCTTGCATGTTGCTTTTTAAATCAGTCTGCCTTCACAATAAACTGCAATAGGTGTATCTATTTCATCAACAAAGATTCACTTTTTTTACTTTATTGTGTAATACCTAATGCTTTTATTAAACGCCACATCTCCCACCCGTCACACAAAAAAAGAGAAAAAAAAAGAAAGCAAAAATCAATTCCTTCCTTATGGAGATGAATCAGATTATTCACACTGTAGTGACAAATTGATTGGAGAAGTGCTGAAGCAGCATGTGCACCACTCACTGGAGAGACACATAACGGAAAAACATCCCATCTCATTTGCTGCGCTCAATCTCGTACCTGTCATGAAGGGAAAAGGTGTAGCGGCGAGGACACAAACCCCCACACACACGAAGTGCACATATGATGTCATGAACTCAGTCAGAGAGCACTGAATAACAGATTTCTGACCGATTTGTGTTTTTTAATATATCTCTCCATTTTTTATAGAACTTAGTGTAACAAAGTTGCAGCCAGATTCATTCGCCATCATCACATCAAAACTCCACTGCAGCAGATAATTTTGTCATGGTGGTGCCTTAAAGCATAGATGAGCCTCAGATTTGGTCTTGCAGCTCCATTTGCCAGCCCAGAGGCATCATCAACCCATCAAATAGCTGTGTGGCTGTGTTTTGTCCCTGACCTTGAAGAGTGATTTAAAAATTGCCGTTCTGTCTGATTTTAACCTCATTCTAGCTTTTTCCTTCCTCCTACTGCTTTTCTCTCTCTCTCTCTCTCTCTCTCTCCCTATAAGTGCATCTCCAGCACACCTGTTTGCATTTCCCCACCTGGGATTTCTTTGATGGATTGTGCTCTAATTGAAGCCAGCAGATGTAACCTAAATGGCAAAACATGAGGACTTAATATGTTCAATCTGATCGACTCACAGAGGTATTCCACTCACAGATGCAGTTAAAAAGAGTGTACAGAAGAAGAAATAGCTCAGCGGATCCTTTAATGTCACGTGAGGAATGTTTGATGTGAATTTAGATACACAGTGGTGGAATATCAAGAAAAGCATTTACAGGTTGCCATCGCTCCCCTTCTAGCTTACAGATATCCACTTTACAGGAAAAGAACCTTAATTGTAGTTCTACTAGGATTTTGGAAAACTATTTCACAGTTACACCCAATGCAGATACACCCTTATTTTCTCTCATTTATATAGTATTACAGGTGTGGTTTTTTATGTCAATAAGAGTCAGATTTTTAAATAAAGAGCTTCAGACTGCTCTAAATGCTCTGTTTTAGGCTGTTTGTTCTTAGCTTTTTTTTTTTTGGAACTAGCCGTCTATGAGCAGATATCCCAAATAGCATCGTATGGTTGGCTTACAGTGAGAGGAGCTAAAACAGCTCATACAGCGGATGACCTGAGGTCTGCACCAAGGCCTACTATATAATAAATGAGGATGGGTTTTTTTCAGCTGTAAATGATTCAAAGCTACTCTAGTAGTCCAAGAATAAAAATATGGTAGTGGAATATAAAAAACTCTACTTTAAAAAGTTTTTGTTGTTGTTGTTTTTGTTGTTGTTGTTTTTTGGCTACATAGCTGAGGTCATCATAATGAAATATCATTTGTTCTTTTGATATTTGTAATTGAACCACTTGGTTCCATGTTGGCATACATGTGAATTACCTCTGATAAACGATGTCCAAACTTCCGCAAGATCAACAAAGAACATTCAATGAAAAATGCTGTTTATTTTGTTTCTCACATACCTCTTTAACTATTTAGAATCTATTAAATCCTAAAGTTGTGCATTACTAGGGGTGTGGCCACGTTCACTGACAGGTATATGTAGACACAGGCAGCTGTTGCCTAGCAACAGAGGTGAAATTAATTTCATTCACTTCACTAGCCCACGTTTGTGGTTACAGTATTTTGGGGAGCAATTTGATTGCAATTATGTGACAAATAAAATGCTTCGCTGTGCTGTTAAATGTCCAAACTGCCCATCCGAGAAGGCTTTGCTCCAATTCTGGTGAATGAAATTGTAGACTTATTTTGTATTTGGCGCTAATTAGCTAATTAGGTGCTAATTAGTGTACTTAACGCTAATTAGCAGGTATCTGAGTGTGTGATGCTTGCTTTGGCACTCAGTCCTCACTTCTAAATATGATCTCTTCTGGCTCCAAAAAATCCCTGTTTGGTGACGGCCATACAGCTTTAGTTTAACGTAACACCAGGATGGCTACATCCATCCATCCATCCAAACAAGTAATTCTTCCAGATATCAGCAGTGATATCAATCAAAGATCACATCATCAGACATCTTTAACAGTGCAAACTAATGAACAATGAAGCAGCTGTCTTCAAAGACAGACAGAATTCTGGCACAAAACAGTCACATCCGACTAAATCAGTGTCTGCAAACTTTATGACGCATCCTGTAACAAGCATCTCATCTTCATTGTGAATCTCAGTCGAGCGCAGCTTTGACATATCAGACATCAATGGGATCAAGAAATGTTGCAGCTCTATAGCAGGTAAATTATAGAACATGCAGATGTAACTTACACAATTCTGTTTTGAAAGCAGTTAGTTGTCCTTTTACTGTAGATGCATGTGTTCTACATATCGTTAAAGTACACCGCCCAAAATCTTGGTCTTTGTGTAAGTAACAGATGCTCACCTCCTCCGCATCCCCTCTTTCTAGGAGTGAGGCAAATATAGAAAACTGACATTAATGGAATTTTCACAAAGCTGCAAAATAAAATTCAGCTGGAGTGTGGAAGATCAAAAGATACAGTTTCCTTGAAAGAAACTTGTTAATAAGTAAAAAAGATGAAATGACTGGACCAATGAACACACAGAGAAGAAGCGAGACAATAATGCAGTTCATTCGACATGAGGATTATCAGAAAGGATAATAGACAGAAACCGTGCTGTTGGTCTCTCTGCGCCTTTCCTATTGTCTCATCTCCGAGGATCCTGTCGCATCTCTCACATCAAAAATGTGCCACAAGAGAATTTTCTCTTATCCTCCTCCTCATCTCCCATTGTATGAATTCAAAAAGGAAAGGACACCAATGCCTGCATGTGTGTACACTTGGCATGGGTAAGAGAAAAATAGCCGTGCGTGACAACTATGTCTTCTTCAGAAGCTGAAGCAATCAAAGACACCCTGCTTTAATCACTGTTTTGGTGTGTGTCCCTATCATTAACAAACTTTATATATATGTAAATGATTGTACAGTACAGCAAATTCTGCTCCTATCCTTCGGAGAGTGAGAAACAGGAAAGAAAGAACAGCTGTGGGTTTTTCTGTACCAAATGAAATGGTGGGGGGGGGGGGCATTTAATCTATACTATATGTGCATCCGTTTGCAAGCAATGAAAATGTGTTTTGTGCTACGTTAAAAGGCAGACTTGCATGTTCAGTCATATTGAGGAGTTGCAGAATAATAAAGACGCCAGACACTGGGACGTCAACGTCAGGGACAGATTTAATTGTCAGTCTGTGATTGTTTGGAATAAGAGAGTGAGCCTGCAGCTGTATCTGGAGCTGCATGAGTGACAGCTTCCACCCAGTCTTTTCCTGTGTGAAGACACTCATTTACATGTCCAAGCCCACATATAGATTCTATATTGCATGTTAGTGTACCTTGACATCAAATGATGTAAATTTGCAAGGAGCAAAAAGAAAAACGGAATACTCTGGCATTCTCACGGATGCCTATTGATGCGAGCTAGAAATAGTAATAAAGCTTCAGTCCACTGATGCAGCTTCTAGTTATGAACAATGGCTGAACTTCACCGTGTGCTACTCTTAATGCTAATGGTCATGCTATAAATCTCTTTCTGCCTCTAAAAATCTACCCTGTTGTTTGAAAGTTAAATCTGTATCATATTGTGCAGTATTATTACGACCGCTTTATAGTAGATGCAACAGGAGGAGAGCAGATGCTTCAGTTTGTTTTGCATTCTAAGGGTCCCTGTTAAGTCGAGCAAAGTTTTCATTAACATACATTTACATTTCATCCATTTATGAAGAGCAGCGTTTTTAAGACATCAGACACAGAATACCAAACGTGGGCGAGCGGGAGGAATATGTGGCTAAGAATAGAGGTGACAAGGACAAAGAGAAATTCATCAGTGAGAATTGGGCTGTAGAAATTATCGCACAGATAAAATAAAAAAAAAATCCTTTCTTTTCAGTAACACATCTCTATCTCTGTGTGGAGGCAAGGAAAGCCCTCCAGCTACAGCCGCGCTAGAGTGACTGACAGATGGAGTGACTGGGAATCCCTGCAAACACAGATCACACCTGCCCACCTCCCGTCCCCAGGGAAACAGCCTGTCTGCAGTTATGCTCGTGCGCGTGCATTTTCAGGTACACATTACACAAACAAATATAGCAGTGTGTCCCCAGCTGCTAAATGCCAAGAGAAATTGATGTTTCTTACATCCAATAAACCAGACAATAGGCAACATTTAACAGGAAAGACGTGGTTATTACACAGATGCATTAGAGAATCCTAATCCAATATCTGACAGGACACTGCGAGACAGACGCATAATGAATAATTGACATCTGTTCCTCTGGTCCTGCTAGGGTCACAGGAAGCCACCAACGGCCAGGGACGCTGAAAAGAAGCAACTGATTTGCATAAGTGAGTGTAATAATTTAATCATCCCATGTAACTGTGCCTTGTGTGCGCCCGGCAGACAGGCTGTACATCATAACAATATTGTAAGTGGAGCTGGAAGACACATGATACTGGGCTGCATTTATTCATTCAATTAGTAATCTATGTTTCCATCAGGGGGATTTCCTCTGCATATACACAGCAGCGCGCTGATCATCTGCTGATGGGACTTTTTCGCTTAAAGGGCAGCTCTAGTGACTAATTCTTGCATTGTTCATGGAACCCAAAATATCTGTGGCTCATTACTCTTAACCTTCACTGTTGCCCAGAAACTACTGCTAATATATTCATTTATTAATGTGAGGATTGGCAGTGTTTTATTTTACACACCTTTTCTGCTCTAAATGCACTGGATGTGTATTGACCCACTGCTTAAAGCAGCATTTTATATTGTTCACATAACATTTGCTAAAAACTATAATGGCTGACTGATTTAGGAAATTATTTTTTTTATACTAGACTAAAACGTTGCTCCAATCTACTATCTCTTTATGCAGCTAATGGTAACATTAGCATGCTCACATTATTTGTGATAACAATGTGATGGAATAATTATCCTGGCATATTAGGATCATTAATTTGAACTAAATATGACGTACAGTTCAAATTTTTGCACAATGACACATAAACAATACCAAAAACATAACCTAGTAATGAAATACATTACTTGATTACTCACTGGAGAAAGTCATTTGTTATCCTACAACAGGTTGTAAACATGAAAAGTCGGATATTTAGTCAGCTCACTTTTAGTCCACAGATGCAATTCAAGGAGCAGTTATTTTTAGAATGTTTGCATTGCTGCTTGGAAGTGACAGAGTTATTACACACAGTCCTGGGAGGAAATTAATATATATATATATATATATATATATATATATATATATTTACAAGGTATGATCAAAAAGTCTTGATGTAAACCCTACAAATCACAAAACTTATCGAACTGAAATTTTTGCTAACCTCCCCTTCCAGTTCCCCTCTCATGCATCTGTGAGCCACTTCCAGCGCTCCTGGTATTTTTAGATTGCATCCTGGAAGCCTCATTATGATTACTTGCACTGTGCACCCTGTTATTGATTTCACTGTGTGCGCAGAAAGCAAACATCAACTTGTTGCGTGTAGGGTCCTCGCTGGTGATGAGAGCTGAGTCTCCAGTGATTTTCATTAATTGTAATAGGCACAAAGAAAGCAGTCAAAGTTTACTCAGGATCTGCAGTGAGTCAGCTGAGCACTCGTTCTTCAGAAATTTAAAAAAAAAAGAAAAAGAAAAAATACAAAGACCAATTTTTTTTGCCTTAATTCCTTAAACGCACACATTATAGTGCTGTGTGTTAATGTTTCTGCTGACATTTCTCTTCACAGACTTAGATTAACTGGAGCACACAAACTTTAAATGGCAAAAACAGCCACAGTGAAGAAAGCATACTGAGACCTTGGATTGTGTTTTCCCAGCTCAGCACATGGAGAACACATATTTAAGTGGGCAAATGTTAGCATTCACACTCACACACTCACATGGCCATTAAGTCGACATCAGTGATCACAGACCACCAGGCTGTAATTACTGTGTCCCAATGTCCGCCCTGCTGCAGATGGGGGCTTGGGCTTTTATTGACACTCAAGTAGATAAAAGAGGCATGAACACCTGCACCTAATCGAGCAGAACACTCCTGCAATAAATCCACACTTTGAAGGCTTAGTGTTGAATTTTTGTTGACTGTATCTGAAAGGTGTTGATTTAAGTCTGTATAGTATTTTCAGCTGGCAGTTAAAATTAAAGCAGAAAAGCCTATAACGTGATTTGCTTGATTGTCAGTTTACCACATAGATTATGGGTGGATTGCTATGATTTTATTAAAAATTGTTTAAAAATTGACAATATAGGTTTGTCCCTTTTCCAGTTAGGAATCACTGGTTTTAATCTTCCATCCATCCATTTTCTTCTGCGGTGAGAACATGCAAACTCCACACGGAAAGGTCCCAGTTTTAATCTTTATCAATTTATTCTATTTTAGAAATGTATCACTTATTTTTATATAGAATATTAAAGTTAAGAATAACTACCCGTCCAAAATGTCTGGCGTAGCAAACTAAACTCAAGTAAGTAAACTACCTCAGTACAGTACTTATGCATACTTATGCAAGAGACTCTCACAGAATATGCTTCCAAGTAAGAGGGTAGTGATAAGCGAGCGCAGACATCCAGAGAAGGAAAGAAAGAGTGAAGCAGCAGAGAGGTTTATGGATTAGCGTCAAAACGAAGCAGCACCCTGGGTAAAAATAAAAACTGAAGCACATTCAAGACGACTCGATGCAGTTAAGTGCATGCAGCTGTGAGAGAGTTAGAAGAAGGTGACTGACAGCCAGCCAATTAATACGTGAACATATTTGTGGACAGACTTTTTTTTTTTTTTCTTGTGACGACTGAGATTAAATGCATGTATGAAAACATTACAATTCAGAAGACGGCGCAGCCTTCATTTTAATCTGCAGAATATTAAGCAATCCATTTGTTTTAATTCTGCTTTGGGGATGTGGGCTCACCGTGTTCAGATGAAAGGACGCTGATGACTATTCTACAGCCATCTCTGTGTTACAGCTATTCACGCACCCTTGAGACAGCTGGAAGAAGATCGATATACAGACTGATTTTGTTTTTGTCACAGGCGGTCAGAAATACTTGAAATACTATATTTATTTATTTTGCTGCTCAGCTGAAGGAGAATTTTGACATTTTCATGTTTCGACTTTTCATCCTTCAACTGCTAATGGCTTTTGAAACGACAACCAGCCCTGTCAGGGGCTCAGCAATTATGAAATGATGGTTTCAGCTGCGATTTCATAGCAAATTACTGAAGGACATCAGTACTCAGATGCTTTATTGCACCTGTCTCACTGATTGCTGAGATTTTGCTCTTACGTTATGTATTTATTGGTGTAATCAATCACTGCAGGAAGCATAAAGGTGTGGGGGATGTGTCACAGCTGATGAACAAGTGCTGCATCTAATAGCATTTTGTCTACAGAGTTCCTCAGCTTCCCTCGTTATCATTATTTCCATCCATGAAGTCATTTCTCTGACTGGCTGTGTGATCTTTTAATCAGGGAATGAAGGGAGACGCAAAGAAGTAAATAAAAGGATGCTCTTTCCTGCACCAACAATGCCCTTGACGTCTTTCTCCGTGGCTTAAATGAAGGCCATCCACCCCAATGAAACCCCTGCACCTGTTCACTCAGCTACAAACAGACCAGGGCACACACACACGTTGGCAAGTGATCTTTAGCTGAAAGTCTTCTCTGCATTGATTTGAATAATGATCAGGACCTTGTGCAATGTTTCTTTTCCTTTTTAACATTTTAGGGACTTTGGAAATGTCTGATACAGAGCAGCAGTTTAGCTCAGTTTTCAAAAAGAGACAAAGCCTTTTCCAGGATTATTCTTATTTAAAGAAAAAAAAATGCCCCCAACAACATTTTTGAATTGAACAAGTATGGCTCATTTAGAACAGATAAAAATGGAACAAAATAAGAAAAATGATAATAGGTCGCTTTTGTGTTTCACGTTTTTTTTTTTTTATAGACATAGCCACAGACATCGTTTGTCATTTGGATGTAGGGTTTGACCAGTAAAGTTCTGTTCCTAATAGAACCCAAAGGATTTGATTACTTACTAATCATCGTGCACACTTGCACTTAACTGTAAAACACAGATAGGAGCATGCGGGAGGATTTGCTCCTGTAGACTAAGGCTGATGTATGACTGCTTTAATATTTTTGGATGTATACAGTATAACTTTGAGATACACTAAGATGATGACTCTGCTGCCCTGTGGTTCATGTGCTGCCCCTTAGGCCTTTCTCCTTTGCAAAACTGAATTGATAAAAGATATCACAGTAAATGTGTATATAACTTAATTTAAATAGATGCATTCTTCTGTTAACCAGATATTTAGTTTGTCAAGGGTGCCATTAAGGGGAAAATAAACTAAGGTGGGCTTTATAGTCTTAATGATCACAATAATCAGCACATTAGTGTCATTTATAAAAAGAAAGTTTGATGGGAAGCTTATTTGCTTTCTTACTAAAGCAGAACCGTAGAGAAAAGATGGTGATCTGTCAGCAATTACGGATTCCACAGGAGCCACCAGGGTCACAATAGCTCAATTATTTCATTTCGAGGGGTCACATGTCAAAACAGTTTTAAACAGTTCCATATTCCATCCATCTGTTCAAGATTCAAAGGGTGACGGAATCATTAAAGCATGATTCAGAGTTGAATAACAGCCTCTCAGTCACATTATAGAGCGTGGTGCTCCGGCATTTGGTTCTTCCTCCTCATGTCTTCTCTCCGCTGCTGCTCAATGAGCCTCCTCAGGGGACGACAGGCTGCTGACGTGTTCCTACTGCCAACCACCACGCACCCACCCAGCCTCTTAAACCCTGGCAATGGTGCCAACGCTGACATCATTCTGCTTGATATGGCCACGTGGCATTTTAGGTTCGGGATGGTGTTTCTGCTGGCGCTGGACTCGGTGTCATTGATAGACTCACCTCTGTTGTGCTTTGGCAACATGTTGCAGCCCCCCTCACCTCCCCGTGCTTTTCTTATTGCTCAGGTCAGCAAGGCACGATGAATCAGTCAATATACAGGCAGCTGAAGCACGAGGTGAAGAAATATGTACGAAGCTCCAATATTCATGTTGCCAGAGTGCACTTTTCTCTCTCAGCCACTACATTAGAAGTAGTAGGACTGGCTATTTGAAGCTATTTATTTCAACTTTGCAAATTGAATTTATGGAATGCAACGGAAACCTCTTCACTTGTTCAGACAAAACAAAATGTACATATCATTATGGATAAGAAAGAGCCCATAGAAATACAGTACTGTTCAAAAGTCTTGAGACACCCCTAAATCTTTAGATTTTGCTCAGAAAATGGGAAATAGGTCCAGTGATTTATTAAAATATGTGCAAACAAATGGAAACACTAAATGAGCTTATGCAATTCTAATGAGCTTGAAAGTCAATATTTGGTGTGACCACCTTTATTCTTCAACACAGCCTAAACTCTCTTGAAGTAGTCTTCAGGAACAGTTCTCCAGGCTTCTTCTTGGAACATTCAAATCTCTTCTTTGTTTGTTGGCTGCCTTCTGTTCTCTGTCAAGATGATCCCACACTGATTCACTAATGCTGAGGTCCTGGAACTAGGCAGGCCAATCCACGACTGAACATTCCATTACTGCACTGGCAGTGGGTTTGGGATTGTTGTCATGTTGAAAAATGAAACTGCTGCCAATCAGACAATTTCCAGATGGTATTGCATGGTGGATCAGAATCGGACTACTTTTAAGTCCATCAGTCTTGACAATCTCCCCCAGCACCACCGGCTGAAATGCAGCCCCAAGCCATGACAGAGCCGCCACCGTGTTTTACAGATGGCTGTTTCCTTCCTTAAGAATGGCTTTTTGACAGTCACCCCTCCACTGAGGTCATTTCTGATGAGGCAGTAGATGGTTCAACTGTTCAGTTACTGTTCATCTGCTGTAGGTTTTTTTTTTTTTTTTTTTTAGGCCTGTCACTTCTTCTTTTGTCTTCCACTTGTCTAGTTTCCTCAAATATTTCAAGGACACTTTGCTGAAATATGCCAAGTTTCCAGCTAATAGCTTATTGGGAATCACCTTGTTGGTGCAAAAATACTATTTTATGCCTGTCAAACTATGTCATCGTTGACATTTTTTATAGATTCAGCTGATGTGTGGCAGGCTGCTAGTAACAAAGTGCCCAAAGATACAATTTAAAATTGGTTCTTTGCTAAGTTGACAGTTAAGTGCACACTTGACAGGCAAGATTTTCTTTTTTTAATGGTTGAATCATTCATAGGCCAGTGTTCTGTGGATCAAAAAACCAAAAAACATTCCTCTGAAAATCAGAGGTAAAAGGACTGGACTGAAAATTAGTGAAAAAGCAATCAGTGTCAAAAGAAAAACTTTGAAAGAAAGTTACAAAAAGTCAGATTTCTTGGAAGTAAAATATAAAGAAATGTGGGGTATCTCAAGACTCTTGCACAGTACTGTAGTTTGAAATATTTAAAAAATATAAAAAGATCATAATCACTTTGGTGACAGTGTATATGTGAAGCTAAACTAAAAGGATGGTGATGGTTAATTAGCACAAAGAAGCTATCATTAAAAATAAGATGTTTTTTGGAAGGATAGGTTAAATTACCTGAATAGCACAGAGAAATTGCTCTTCAGGACAGAAAGAAAAATCCCAAACTAGACGTAGAATAAATATTTTTGACATGCCAATCATACTCAGACTTTCACATAATAGGGCGTTGGTCTGTCATAGTTAATTCGTTTTAACTCCGGCTGACCTCTTAAATGTAACCTGGACAGGTGACGGATAAAGAAGGCATGTTCACAAATAATCAAAAAACATTTACACTTCTTTTACCGCTCAAACACAAATTTTAATGTACTCTCCTTTCTACTCCTCAATCCAGTCCACCAGGGTCTCACTCAGATCACAGGAGTTCTTTCATTAAGTGTTTCTGTCATGACCCTAGGGTTTGATGGTGATTTTTATTTGAATTCTTAGTTATATGTTTCAGTTTGAGTTTGTGTTTAGGTTTTTTATTTCATCTTTTCCTGTGTTTAAGGCTTAGATTTCTGTTTGTTATATTCTCTGAGCTATTTGTTTGTTCCCTCTATTATTCTAATATTTTGAATATTAGTTCTGGTAATACTGAGCTTCAAGTCCTGTTTTTTTTTCCAGTCATGACTCTTCACTTTTGTAATTTAATTGCTCTTTGGTTATTTCCTGTTTTAGTTTGATAGTTAGTTAGCTCTTGTATGTTGTCTCACTTCCTTTGCTGTTTCATTACCTTGATTGTCTGCCTGTGTGTTTTCCCCAGCTGTGTCCACTTTCCCTGATTAGCTCTGTGTGTGTGTATATGGAGCTGTCTTCTGTTTGTTTCTTGTCAGTGTGTCTGTTGTCTTCTCTCGTGTGGTCCCCAGAAGATGGATTTTGTTTGTTCGTTTTTCGCTCCACTGTTAACGAGAGTCAGCCGAGCTGATCCAGTACTGAGCTGTTTGGTGTTCGTCAGGCATCCGTCGAGTATTTGCTAAATTTGCTACTCCTCGGTCATTTATGTTTCAAATCTTCCGAAACTTGATACAAATACTCTCTGGGTAAGGCTCTACAAAATGGGAAAGAAGGATTTATGATTTTACTTCTTAGTTTTTGAACTTTTTGAGAAATTCTTCTGAAACTTGGTATTCATTAGGCAAAGCTCTACAGAATGTTCCAAACAGATTTTTGATTTTGATTAAACTTTTAAATTTTAAACAAAGTATCAGCTCACTGCTGGTTGCCCTGCAGTCTACTTAGCTGCTGTTACACATATCACACGTTGTACAAGTAAAACACGTGACAACAGGTCTCTTGTCGTCTTCATGGATTTATCTTTTGGACTGCAAACTAACCACCGATAAAGGTGTGATTTATGTTTAACCCTGCCTGCCTGTGGAGTCTGTTTTTGGGTCCTGTAGCCACCTTCTTATGACCAAAGCTGCACTCAGAATTACTCTGCCACTGTACGGTTGGAATGACTGTAGAGGCCGGTGGTTTGGTTGTGGAGAAGGAGCCGTAATCAGGGTTGGAGGCTGACTACAACTCATAAGCCACACTCCCAATGATTTGCGTATTGTTGGTGTTGATCAAGGTGTTTTCATACCATTCCTGTTTAAACTAAGAACCAGACTGTTTTAGGTGCCTTGTAGTCCTGCATTTGGATTGCCTGTTCCTGACAGAAACAGAATTTAATTATTGGCAAGCATCAAGCAATAGAACTCAGGGATTAGCTTCGTGAGGAAATGCCTTTAGCATCTGAAGTCTTTGTTTTGATTCTCTGTTTTTAACCCCCCCCCCCAAAAAAAAGGCTCTGAGGCTGCTGTGCTATACCTGTCCAGCTTTAAATAACTAACAGCTAGATCATGAATGCACTATGCAGAGACTCAGATTTCCCTCAGGAGTAAGAAGCAAAAAGTAGAATTACTACTGGACTTCACAAGGCCATAAATATTAATTCAAACAAATGCTAATCTGTTAATGTCCAAAACAGCCAACCTGCAGTTTGCAGCAAAAGCAAATCTACTTTATAAAATATGACTTACACTTTTTTTTTTTTTAAATGCATCTTTCCTTTCTTTGTTCCTCCCTGCAGTCCATAGCAACACAGGATTTGGAAAAGGCCAGAACATGTTTAGATTTTCCTCATGTCCAGGTTGATGACTTTCAAGGCCTCGTGACATTATCTGTGCTTGTTCAGTAAACACAAAAATGAACCACTTACACACGGGGTAATCTCCCTCCCTTCCATAAATTCACCTTGAATGTTTGCATTTTATTGAGTCAAGAGGCTGTTCAGCAGTGTAGCATTAAGTATCCATTTGAGCATGGAATTTTACATTTTCCTATGATAAGAAAAAAAAGTCTTTATGAAGTCACAGTCTGCAGAATACCACAAACTTCAACAAATGTGTTTCCCTTCAATATACTTTTACTATACTTTTTAAACCCACTGTTTACATAGTTGCTACGCAAGAAGTTAGATATGAAGCACACATGAGAGGGCAGCTATTTAAAGGCGTCTCTGTTGCGGGAAAACTGTTGAATCACGGTAACTCTGAAGGTTTGAGCAACAAAACTGAAGTCCTTCCAATCGCACAAACATAGCGAGTCTTTCTTTGAGCGCTGCTGTGAGTCATGTTGAGAGAATTCCTCATCTAAACAGTGGGCTGACAAATTAGACAATGTGTGTATGTGAACATATTTTTGTGGGGATTCAGCTTGCTTTTCCTTCTATTAGATGGAGAAAGTGAACCACACAGGTGACTGTACTGCTCCATTTGCAGTTGTAATTTAAGCTTTGACTGCAACAACACATTTTAAAGTGACATTATGAGCTCAAAACGAACTTGGGTGCGCAGCAGGCTGGATATATAGCTGTCAGGAAAAGATACACATGGAGATTCCTTCAACAAGCATCAAGCATTTTTTTGTATTTTCGCCTCTGTAATTGGCTACAGTGGCTTTTTAAATCATACATTTGATATGTGAAGTGCAGACTTTCAACTTTGAATTTCACAAAAGCATTGCATTAACTGTTTGGAAATTATTGCCATTTTTATACATAGTTCCATAGTTGTTATTTCAGATAAAACAGATAAAAGTTGGAGTTGATTCCAATTTTTTTTTTAAAGAATGAAGTTGGGTTTATTTTGGATTTCTATCAGAGAGACAGCAAAAACCTTTAGGAGTGGTCAAATCAAGAATCTGGTGCATTCTAAGAAAGAAGGAATGCATCGGCCAATTTAGCAACACGAAAAGGCCTGAAAAACCACAGAAGATGACTAAAGCGGGCGATTCTTTGTGTGGTTAAAAACAAAACATCTAACCAAATCAACAAGTCGGGAGATTTTCAGAAGATGCCCACTTTCCCAGGAAGACCAGAATTTTCTAGGCCTAAGGTTCTGGCCAAGTTTGGAACAAATCTGCAAAATTTCAGAGAACGCTTCATTAATCTGACCAGTTCGATAGCACACATACAGATAGCATCAGGACCAGCTCCCTTCCATATGCTCGCCCTCTTAATAGGGCTGTGACACGTTCTCAGATATCGCAGGAAACCCTTTAAGCTTAGAGAGATTTTCAGTGAACGCACACCTTTCAAGCACAAAATAGATTAGTTTTGTTTCCTTTGCACGTTGATTCATCGAGGCCATTATTTTTAAACCTTTGCTAGGCTGCTCCAAGATTGCCACTGCTCTATTGCATTTTCCCTGAGCTTCATTTTAGCCTGCCTGATTCCATTTTGCACTTTCATGCAGACATCCTGTTTAAGATTTCTGCATGAATAGATCCGCATTATAATATGTTGGTTTCTAATTATGAACTGTTTTACAGCAGCATGAAGATAAAAGAGACATTGGGGTTTTAATTTTTATATTGCAACTGTATTATGTTTCAAGACAGTTCTGAAGTAGGGGGTGGTGAAGGCGGTTAGTAGGGTTTGGAGGAAGTAGTTGGATTGGCGAAGCTGGATGAGAGAGGGTAAAAGAGGGGGAGTAAAGGGTTGTGAGACTGAAGAGAAGATAGAGGGTAAGAAGGTAATGAAGGAGAGGGTAGGACGTGTAAGGAAATGAGGTAAAAGGTTGTGAAAGTGGTAGATATGGTTAGACTAAAGGGTAATACTGGATAGAGGAAGAAGGGTGAGAGAGTGTAAGGAGAAAGTATGAGGGTGCATAAGGTAGTTTTCCCTACCAATTCTAAGTTTGTAGGATTTGTAGGAAAAGGGGTAGTGGGGATAAAGTAAGATGGGGAGAGAGAGGTGTTAGAAAGGGAGACAAAATGTTGTCATCTTTCCCTCCGTTTCCCTTCATTCTTTCTTTCCCATCTTTTCTTTCCTCTTCATCTTTCTTTTGTCTTGCCTCCTGTTTCTTCTTTCCTGTATCTGTTTTTCAGCCTCATTTTTGCATTCCCCCCCCTCCTTTTTTTTTTTATCTTCACCTTCTGCTTGTCGGTTAGTTGGGCGAGATTCTGGAAAAACAAAGAGCAAACATACTCATTAATTAGTCTGTTGCAGACCAAATGTGACACAAAAACAAGCTGTTAATCCTCCGAGTCATCTCTCCAATAACTTCAGGAATCTCTCTGTGTCTGTGTCCATCTGTTCTTTTTCTTTCTCTACAGCCGCTCATCTAGTCAGCTTCAAAAGTGGCAGGTGCATTGCTGGGGTGTTAAATTTGAGTTTTTTGGGTAAGGGCCAATGACCAGTGATGTCACAGAATTAGATTTTAGAAAAAGTACTGATAGAACTGTGAGAGAATTTGCTTTTTTTAATCATCTTATGGAAAAGTAGGTAAAGATTTTAGAATTAGGACAGTGTACTAAAGTGTAGTAACGTGATTGGCTCAATGATGCGCCTGAAGCTTTCTTCAGGGTTCAAACTGGAGGGTTCTTTCTTACTTTTTTTTTTTTTTTCGCAGCTCTTCTTTCTCTCTGCTGTCTTGCAGCAGTTCCTGAGCTCACCTCAAGCTCACATCTTTTTCTTCTGGCTCGTGTTTCATCCGATCCAAATCCCCGATTTCATCTCTTCGCTCTGGGGGAACTTGCTTTCTGTGACTCCTAGTTCTCCGTGACCTCAGTTTCAAGAGCTATGTTTTGAGTAATTAATCTGGCAATAATATTGACTTTTTCCAAGGATGGCGAGTCTTGACTTCTTTTCACATTTCTGCTGCAGGATGTTAAACCGGGCTGCCACTTCCTCCTGCCTTAAAAACCACCGGTTTCCCCCCACTCTGTATTTAATGACATGAGATCTTTTTCAGACACCACATGAAAATCTTTAGGCTGCTTCTCCGAAATCTGGTTCTGGAATCTGTCTGGTCCGGATTCTCTTCTTTCCTACTCCAACTTCCAATAGTTTCTGACATGTCCAGTCTCTGAAGGGAGAGAGATTGCCAAGTGTAGTTAATCTCTCCTTCATTCTCTCTGAGTTTTTGCTCCAGGTCAGAGGTTTTAGTCACTTTCTGACTGCCGGCTCCTTCTGACTGCAGAGCCTTCTTCAGCCTTCTCCTTTCCTACTTCCAGCTGTGCTCTTTGAGGGCCATTTTCTCCTTTAGGGCACCAAGTTCTGAAGCCAGCTCTGTATTTTGATTTTAGGCATCAAGGAGGAATTTAACCAGGCAGCTGGGAGTCTGACTCTGCTAATCTTATCCAGCTGAACTGATTTGGTCAGGACACAGCTGGGCAGCCTGTTGTCCGTGTGACTGAAAGACCCAAATGCACACAGAAAAGTTTAAAAAAAAAAAAACTATCCCATCCTACCACTGGATAAAGCCAAAATAAACAACATAGATAAGTTCACTTTCTGTCTTTACTCCATTCTTGTCCACTCATATCCAAAAATTGAATAACTACATGATCCCTGTTATCTCTGACAGTTAATATTTATGCCTAATTTCTAAGTCTGCAAGATTAGAAAACCCCCTTTGGTATTTCTGTCATACATCCACATTTCCATAATCAGTGGGGCATTGTGTGAAATGTAAATATAAACAGAAGTGAAGGATTTGCAAATCATTTAACTGTGATACTACAAAGAACTGGCCTCAGCTGTGTGTGTGTGTGTGTGTGTGTGTGTGTGTGTGTGTGTGTGTGTGTGTGTGTGTGTGTGTGTGTGTGTGT
>JAVDPK010000357.1:0-40224 GCA_034780415.1 Cichlasoma orientale
TGTGTGTGTGTGTGTGTGTGTGTGTGTGTGTGTGTGTGTGTGTGTGTGTGTGTGTGTGTGTGTGTGTGTTTGCACTTGTACTTTATTTCTTTGTAAAGTTTTGTTCTTTTTAATTGCCTAAAGACACTGTAGAGCAACATAGTTTTTTTTTTTAATGTTTTTGTCTTTTCTGTTAAGTACTTTAAGTTTACATGTAATGAAATGCGTTATATAAATACAAATTGACATCGACATTAATTATATTGTAGTAGTGACCAAATAATTGTACTAAAAAGCAGAATAAGCTGTTTGGCACTGGCAGAGAAGAAGCAAGTTTTTCCATGAGTGCGACCCACCTGCTCAGCTCAACCCACAAATGCAGTTTCCTTACAAATGTGGCTCCGTTTAAGGGGAAATAATGCCAAGTAGCATTGTTACAACAAAGAAATAATCAACCAAACGCACATTTCCTTACTTTTTGTGCTAAGTTTATTTCATAATGTCATGTTTCTTTATACAATTCATAGCAGTTTTAATATAATCAAACCTCTGTTTCTGTGTAAGATCAATGTGCTCAGAGCTGATACTGAGGTGGGCAAGAGAGAGACAGATGAAGGCCAAGGTAAGTTCTATATTAAACTCTGAAAACACTGAAATTGTGTTCATGGTGTCAAAGAAATAGATTACTTTCAGATTTTATAAATATCTGAAAAATGAGGCTTCATAGTTAATAGATTTGAAGGAGTAAAATTAAGTAGCCAAAAACCCTATGGCTGTGCAGCTAGAACCAAGAAATCTATCTTGTTCTTGGTGACCAATAAAGCGGGAAAGCCAGAAGGCTGAACTAGCTTGATAACATCATCTATGAGTAGTGAACAGAGAGAGAGATTTGTGGGAATGACTCAGAGAAAATGTCTTTAAGTTTTTGTAGGGGGGGCTGCAACTCAAGAAAACCTGGAGTATGTGAAAGAAGGTCTGAAGGTGCTTGGGAATGGGTTTAGGAGCAGGCTGTCAGCACGGGTAGGAAGGATGACGAGAGGAAGTTGTTCTTTCACAGCAGTTTTAAGTGCAACCAGCATCTGCTAGAGAGAGAAACTTGAGGCTACCACAGAGGCGTTTGAGGAGCGCAGCAAAAACTAGTTAGGTTGTTCCAAAAGGATCTTCAGGCTTTGTGCTGTACCCCACACAGTCAGTGACCTTGTGTGACATGGCTCTACTAAAACTGACTGAAATGACATCCCTGCAGGACTCCCTGCCACTGTCTCATAACTTGGAGATGCTTTGAAACTAATGGGGAAAAATCACTGACAAGTGATCTGGCAGATTTCCTTACGGCACAGTCAGAGGTGGAATCAAGCACAACCGCTTCGCAGACGTTCCATCTACCTGCATAACTCTTTAACGCAAGTCCTCACCAAAAATGTCAGATTAGAATTTTTGGATTTTAGAATTAAAAAATGACCTAATAAACTACTGATTAACAGCATTGTGAGGAAATGCACGGAATCACCTTTAATCACCTGTCTGTTTACCCATGATGTTATTACAGAAGGGGTGGTTGAGATCAGTGGCGACCTTGGCACTACTGTATCTTGTCCCATGTGATGCCTGTCACATGGACTTTCCTGCTGTGTAAGCCAGATACACATAAACACAGCGCGCACACGTCAGCACTAAGTTTTGTCCGTGCACACAATTTCTTGATTGACAGATAACAACTGCTAACTCGATCAGTTGATATTCCAAACCATATGTGAAGCAGTGTCTCAGTTATCCTCATATTTGGATTTTGGACTGTTTTTGTCAGGGAAAACTAGCAATTTGAAAACTTCATCCCAGGCTCCGAGAAACTGTAACGGTCATTTTAAAGCGATTTTCTGGCACTTTGTAGACTAAACAAGTATTTGATTTGTCAAAAATAATAATCAAAGGATTTTGCAATAATGAAAATAATCATTACTCGCAACCCTGCTATTGTCATCATACCGGTCTGCGCATGTGCGAGCAGCTCGTACGACTTGTCTGCCTGCGGTGGCACGCAAGTGCGGAGGCTTTGCTCCGGGAGCAGTGGAAAATGAACCGCCACAGATTCACTTGAGCAAACAATGGTATGGTCAGACATCCATCACTTACGACCTAAAGAGGCTAGAAAAACACTTACAGCAGACACCATAAAAGGCACAGTCACTGCACGTGTGTTTGTTCTTTCTCTGAGTCTGCAGAGGAAACTGAAGAAGCAGATTGTTTTTCTTTCCCTGGGGTGACATGTTCAGGCTGGCATGCAAACGTGCAGGGAGAAATCTTTGCAGATCTTTGATGCTGCTACTAATTCTTCTCTATTATTCTAACACGCAGCAACGCACGCACACACACACACACACACACACACACATTTTGTGTTTCTTCAGCAAGCGGCCATTCTTATTGGTCACCATAGAGATGGCAGGTGGCAGTATTGACTCGTAAAGGGAAACAGGAAGTGCACCTCAGTATTGACCTTAACCCCGTCGCGATTCAAGCAGCCGTCCATTAATCCTCTTGAAATAACAGGTTCGCGATAGGGAGCGTGTGCTCTTTCTGTGGACCTGCTGGTTTGGACGAGCACAGAGTCTCATTGGTTCGTTTTCCATTCCTGGATAGCAGAGTCACATCCAGAGAACTTGATGTTGTGCCTTCCACATAACTCTCTTTTAGAGGAGGAGAAGGAGGATTTGTGTGTGTGTGTGTGTGTGTGTATGTGTCAAGCTTCATCTTTTGGTTAAGTGTTTTTCTTTGCACAGGCGTCAGCAAGGAGCGGCATGTGGAAGAGCATGTGCTCGTGGACAATGTGAGTATACATACAGATGTTTCTCTGTGGTAACGAGAATGTTGTGTGCTGTAGATATTTACAGATTTGCCCCTGGTCATTCGTGGTTTTTGCCTGTAACCACACACATCAATGATGTTTTTAAGTAAACTGTAAACAGTTTTGCTAAAAGGCATGTCTGCTCTGTGTGCTTGTTTGAAGGTTTTTGAAGAACAGCTGGTTCTGTCTTTAGATGACGATGATGATGAAGAAGAGTACCCATCCTCATTACCTGGTAACGTCTCGTCTCTTCTCTTCTCTTCTCTTCTCTTCTCTTCTCTTCTCTTCTCTTCTCTTCTCTTCTCTTCTGCTTCAAGTATTTTTAGAGGATTTATTTGCTCAACATTCTGGCCCAGCAATCACAACTTTTTCCATTTTAATATTATGGCAATAATTCTCCAGCATCTGGATTAAATGATGAATGGGTAATCCATAAAAAACACAACAACATATTTGTGGCTGCACTGAACAGCAGGGTGTGGGAACAGAACATAATAAGCTAGTACAGAAGCCCTGAGAGGAATTGTTTCTCTCGTGGTGTTAGCGCAATATGTGAAGCTCTGTTTTGGATCACATCATTGGAAATCAATACAGTTACTGCTTCACAGACACAGACAGGGATGGACTTCTGTATTTGGCACTGAGGCAGTTTTTCTTTATTAAATGGGCATATTATCCTCTGGACGATGCTGGTTATGTCTTTACCCGCATTGGCTCCATAATGACTCAGTCCAGGGGTCCAGGAATCTGCCCTGTCACTGGGACAAAGACAGGAATGGGGTCAGGCTTGTCCCACTCAGACTTTGTCTGAGCTATGAGATGCCCCCCTCTGGTTTGTCGCCCTGCCATCCCTTCCCCCGATCCTCTCCTGGATCAAACAGTAGAGCTGTGTACTCGAAGCAAGAGGTGGAATGTTAACAAGCTAAAACGTCCTCGGCTTACAAAAGCTGACATTTCAGATGAGACACATACATTTACACTGATTCCTTTTTAAAGCGTCTCCACAAGATTATATAAGCTGAAGCTCGTTGGCTAGTAAAACGTTTGAAGAGGATGCTTAAATGGTTCAGGTGTCGCCACGGTTACTGTGAATGCTAATTTCCTGTGTGATGCTGTGAAAGAATGAAGAGTTTGTTGTAAACTCTAGAAAGACTCTAGAGAGTGCTTGTAAATGCTGTATAAACTAAAGTGTGTGTGTGTGTTTGTAATGATGCATCTTTGTTAAGTAGCATTGCATGTAAGACCCAAGGCATCGATCCCAGTGTTTTCCACTTCAGCGGACTGCAGATTTCTCCGATATTGCTCAAGTTCTTAAACTCAGTGTTGGGCTGAATGCTTTAGATGGGATGACAGTGCCTTGAGGCTACTGTGGTGCGAAATTGTCATCCAGAGTTATTGTTTTTTTCCAGATCTGTTGAAATGATCATAACAGTCTCTCATGTTTCACTGACATAACTCAGCAGTGGCAGTTATTGTTGGAGCTAGGTAGTGCTACGATTAGTCTACCAGCCCAGATTTGTGCTGCTTGTGTCTGTCACCATTAAATTCAGTACAGTGGAGAATGTTTTTTTTTTTTCTGGCCTGTGTAAAAGGTGTGATTTGATCAAAAAAAAAAGGCATAAAGACATATATATCTATATTATATATAAAACAAGATAAAAGTCATGAAACTATATGAGAAGTCTGCCTTGTGTGTTTGAGCTCCATTTGAGCTCCTTCCATGTTTTCACTGTGTGTGAGCAGCAAAGAGGAAATGCCTCTGTGATGCCCAGGATTTCCTTTACATTAGTGCAGCCATGGCTGGTCCAGACATCAAAGTCTTGGTGGAAAGTGCACTCATCAAGGAAGGCAATTTTCCACATATTTAAAATAGAAATGCCGTCCACCACTCCCTTAGATGCAGCAGCGGCCCAAGTAATTATCCACACTGTACACATTCAACAGCACTGTACTTTGGTACATTTTTCACACTACTTTAAATTTACTACATTTCATAGGAAAATACTATGCTTTTAAAAATACTATGCTTTTAAAATATATTTGACACAAGATTTTATATTCAAATCATGCAGCAGTGTTTATAATGTATTATGTTTCTCCAAATACCAAAATATGGCTTAAAATATCTGGAAACGTCATACACTTGTTTATGACCCTCACAAACCCGTTCTCATTAAAAAAATACAGGTTTAAAACATGCGTTGGCTTCACTCTTTAGAGCCTGAAGCATCGAATTCTTTTTATACTGTCTGTGGTTGAAATACAGTCTTTAAATGTAAAATTCTGCAGGTGAACTTTACACTTACGTAGAACAAAAACAACAAATGCAGTGTAAATGTAAAGCAGGTAAAGGCAGATACCAGCTGATAATTAACTTTCAAAAGAGAGCATGTACAGTAACTTAGTCACCGTGAATCCAACCCAGATCCTAAGCCTTCCAAACCCAAGAGCCGATCCCAGAAACGAGTCCCCCCCGTGAAACTTTCCTCCCAGGCGCACTCTGACCAGTCTCGAAACACCACTGCTGTCTAAATACCAAAGTATGAAGTGTTTAGAAACTTTAAGCCAAAATAGATATGAATGTCATGTGGCCATAAAAAGAGATTATTAATTGGCAGAATAGCTCTCGAACGCCAGAGGTAGCAAGCACAGACAGATCCTAACCGTGTATAGGCTCAGCGACCAGAAAATGTCAGAAAAGAATATGGAAACAAAAAGAAAACAGGTCTGACACGCGAGGCTGAGACAGAGATGCACGTCCTCCTTCAGCGCCAAGCAGTCAGTGAAATTTAACGGCTTCAACTCTAATTTCAGATTTCAAAGACCTTTATGACCTGTTAAAGTTTTAAAAATGCCACACACCATGCACACGGATTTGAGATGATATGCTTACATATCTAATTACTCTTCATTGCTCATAATAGTGTTATTTATGCACTGTCCATTCTGACACTTTGGCAACATTGTTTCTTCTATTTTTCATCACTGGATTTCTACAAGTTAAAAGCTGAACTCTAAGCCTGGTCGTTGTCTTTGTTTTTGAATATCAGTGAGAATGAGTGTTCACAAAAAGTGTGCTGGCGAGAGCGCATGACTCAGTCAATAATCTGCCCCCCCCCCCAGAAAACAAATAGGCTGCTGGTAAGGATGATATGTGGAGTTTTATGAAAACAATCCCTTAAAGGTCAAACAGGAGTATGCCATATTTCATCACATTTTTCTTTCTTCACAGTAAGCCTTGACATTTAAGCAACAAAAGATGAATTTATTATGGTTAAAAAAAAAAAAGGACCCCAAATAAAAGAAAAAGAATAGGAGAGAGAAACCAAAAGACTTGCCATGTCACGGTGAAGTTTTTTTCATTTGTTTGGATAAGTTGTCTGATTTTTTTGCACTACCCTCTGAGCTGCTCTCTTAAGTGTCTGGCTGATGTTGGGAGGAATTACTGTAATCGAAAGTTTATCTTAAGTAAGAAAGTGCAGTGTGTGACAAGAAGAAATGGTCTGTTTGTATTATTCTAAATCAAAGTGAATCTATTCTGAGATTGTACTCTATGTTTGCCAGTAAATGGGCATCGCATGCCGTCCAGTGAAGTCCAGAGCCAGTTTACTCAGCAAGCCGGCCCCCCTCTGCTCTCTGTGATCAACAGCAGCAGTCAGACCATCACGCAGGTCGTACATCATTCTCTTTTGTTAACTCTACAATTGCCATTTTTGCTTTGCTACTTAGTAAATTTCTTTCTTTCTTCTTCTGCCATATGCTTTCACCTCAGGCGCATGATGATGATGTTAAGTACAGTGTCGGTGGAGTGACCGGGGACAGCACAGGGACAGATGACAGTTTATGGGACACCATCAACTCGGAGGAAATTCTTTTAGCCACCGATACCCCACCGCCCTTTTCAGAAGACTTCGACCCCCCCTCTGTATGCTGCTCTCCTCGACTCTCAGGTGTTGATCTGGCCCTCACAAGGCTGACCCGTCCTGCCTCCACTGAGCAGACCAATCAGAGAGACAGTCCGCCAATGGACACCTGTGACCTCAGGTATTAACATCACATGCGTTATCAAGGGTGTCGTGAGCGCCGACAGGGTATAACTAACTTGCCATCTATAACTCTAGTCCCAGTCTGGTGGCTCTGGAAGTCGACAGTGAAGAAGAAAGCAGTGGGCCAAAGTCTCCGCTTACCCCGCTCTCATCAGACGCGGAGAAAAGCGAAGACAAAAGGGAAACTTTCCATCTCTCTCCTGATCTCGCTTGCACTCGAAGCCAGTCTGCATCAGCATATGAACCCACTTCACAAGTAATATACAATCCTAGCTGTCCATTTACAACAAGTACTGTTTAAAGTTTTATATTAATACTTTTTTTTTCTTCCGTAGGAACCGATTGACGAGGGCCTCCGATTGCGCTCCTATTCCTACTCTTCCTCCAAAATCAGTTTTCGTCCAGCTCGTTTTACCCGGGACAACCACGCCTCAGACATCAGCCCCGGTTAGTAACACTCAACACGTGGGGCTACATTACATAGTTAGAAATTATAGAAGTTTAACACATGACTAACGTTTCCAACTAACCTCACTTTTTTTTTTTTGTTTTGTCAGTCACTAATGGGGTAGTCTCAGATGATTGGTTGATGAGAATTATGTTCAGCTAATTTTAAATTAGCTTTCAACTAAAATCAACTCAGCTAGGTAGCCTTACAACTAATATAATGTAGAGTCAACTCTCAGTAAGTTTCTTAAAGCAGTGGTTTAAATGGTAAACATGCTCGTTCATGTTCTTGCAGATGAGAAAGTTTCAATCTCATGTCTGTATAGTAAATATATTCATAGAGAGCATCAAGAGTGGAAACAATGGGTGAACGCTAATTTTTTTTAAAGGTGCATTAGCAAAGTGCACCTATCAGCAGCCTCTGTAGCTCACAAATTAGCCTGTTATACATTGAACAAAAAAGTTGTGATAGACAAATTCTTGGCTGGGGTCAGTTATTCCTGGAGTCCTGACATCACAATGAGTGCACCAGACCTAGACAAGCAATAGTCTGGCACATAACGTCTCCTAGAAAAACACAATTTGTCATTTTTAAGCAGTGTTTTTTTGTGCGGACTAAACAAATGAGATGGATTTTGTTAACTCCTAGCAGAGCCAGGCTAGCTGTTTCCTGTCATAATGGTGAGCCAGCTGGTAACCGGCTTCTGGCTCCCGCTTCATGCGAAAGGCACAGATGTGAGAGTGGTATAAATAAAAAAAGACAGTTTTTCTTTTCAGAATGTAAACAAAAGTTTAAAGTTTTTCTTGCAAAAAAAGTAGTTCATGTTCAAAACGAGTTTACTGCAGGAAATAGAAGTTGTTTAACAGCTCTTAGCTTAGAGTTGACTCTACGTGGTGATAGTTTCAAGTGTCTGTAGTTGATGTGTGAGCAGTCCTCTATCCACTGTGCCCTGTAGAT
Source organism: Cichlasoma orientale (assembly GCA_034780415.1). Classification (NCBI taxonomy): domain Eukaryota; kingdom Metazoa; phylum Chordata; class Actinopteri; order Cichliformes; family Cichlidae; genus Cichlasoma; species Cichlasoma orientale. Next base: position 8,276 of record JAVDPK010000357.1, read on the forward strand.
GCCGTGCTCCACAGTGTCAGCCACAGCCGATCTCTCCTTCAGGCCCTCTCTCTGTCTAAATCTCTGTCTTTGCTCCACCCTGGTAGTAAGTACTGGACACCTTCAGCCGTCACACTGTGCTAAGGCCCAGCAAAGCCGGCATGCCACTGTCACTGCTGATGCTTGTATGTGTGTGGGAGGGGTGATTCAAGGTTATTATTGTGAAGTGATTCAAATATTTAAAAAATGAAAGATGACTTAAGTCATAATTTGATAGGACATTATATTACAACTTGGTAATAACATGGTAATAGTTTATTAATAATATGGAAATAAAGCAGTAATAGTCATGTAATACTATTTGCTAAGAAGTATTAGCCTTAAATTTATATAATGGTGTAATAATCAGGGGCAATGATGAGGAAACAAATACAAAATGTCCTTGACACAAATCAGTTAGTAATAGTATAGTAATATTACTCAGCTAAAGGCCTTGGTCGATATCAAGCCATTACTTTACTTATTACCTTAGTAATTACATGTATATAAATTATTATGTAATTATTGCCTTTTTAATACCATGTTATTACTATGCTGTAATGTAAAGTGCTACTCAAAATTCCAGATTTTTCATCATGACCGTGGAATTTGGTAGTTTTTGCACAAAGTAAAATAGATTCAGCGATCTCTGTAGTTCTCACTTTAGAGCTTTAAAGCACCTTTCAGCTGCTCACTTTGTGGTTTTTCATCATTCTCACCTCTTTCATCAGCTTAACTTTCAGACGGAGGCAGGGAAAACCTGTGATAAACACACACTCTGCTCAGCACCACAGAGCAGGCAAACTTACAAAGTAGTCGGCGACCGCAGTGGACTTAAAAAGAACCATCTAATTCTAATGTTTCTCATTATCTGCTGGACATCTCTAATGTAAAGCCTTTTTTTTTTTCTCCACAAAAGCACAGCGTTTATTCTTGACCATAGCATAAACTACTACAAAAGAAACATGATCCTGGAATTTGAGATCAGCTCTTTCTACGGTGACTGCCGCTTCAATTTTGATGGTTTGGAGCTTGGCTGACAGTTTGAGCTAACTCTACACAGACAAATAAAACTGGTTAAGTGACTAAATGTTTGAGGCTGTGTTATTGACAGCTTTACTTTACTTGGCAAGACATTTATTATCCTAGCAGAATCACCATTCTGTTGCAAAGGTTGATTCTTGGGTAAGGCATTGTTGCCTGGAATTTCTTTTTCGGCACTGGTTGTTCTGACAACAATAGTTGTTTGCCTCTGATAATACCGCCGGAATGCATTTATTTTCAAAGTCATGCTGGTATTTTAGCTTTAGAGAAGCGGCACCTTTCCCATAAATGGGTGTAGTTTTGTTGGCTTTGGCAGACTTGCCCTCCATGTTTCCTCATTTTTGTTGATAATTGCTTAATTAATATAAATTTGGCTGAGTGGTTAATTTTCTGTGGCGTGACAAATTCAGAAAACTCATTTATTCTTGCTTCATACGGACTTTAGAAAACACATATTCACCTAAAAAAACATCACATAATCATCTTTAATGGAAATGCATGAGACAAAAGTTGAAAGTGGGGATTCGAAAAGAGAATTAAATTAGAATCACCAAACTATAATAACCTTGGCTTGTGTTTGTGTTGGTGGATGGCCTTCGTGATCGTCACACAGCTTCGTTGTAATCAGAACCTCAGGGGGGGGGAGTGCGGGAAGAAATCAGATTTGAAGCGGTGAAATAAAAAGATGACTGCTCTTGTAGCCCGATGAGACACGTGAGTCTCTGAAGGGTCAGCGCTTGTGATTGTTTGTCTGTGCTGCTGCTTTTCATGTCATCATCCTGTCCCGATTCAGTACCTGAGGACCATCTTTGTTGCTTTGCATAACAATTGTGGCTGTATGCAGTTGTTTTCATTTGAACCCCCCCCCCCCCCCCCCCCAAATATCTTGTTGCCTAGTCTGCTTATTATTTTACCTGCTTCCTTTAGGTCAGCAGTAATCTTTGTACTGTTTTGAACTTTAACAACTCCTGCCTGTCCTTTGTGTTCGCAGAGCCAAGAGCCTCCAGTATATCAGATCAGTCACATGAGAAAAGGTATTTATACTTTAATTTACTCAAGTCTCATTTGGATTATTTTGTGTCTTCTTTTGAGTTCCATTGTTTCCTAGCACTGAACAATGTGACCTTTTTCACTCGAGCTCTTAATTGAAATCATTGTGTGCGTCAATAAATTTGTAATCCCCGGTGCCGAGGGAGGCGTATGCAGGTAACTGTAATGACCTGGTTGCTTGGTGACAGCAGGCCCTCTGTGAACTTGCTGGTTTTTTTATGAAGCTCTTTTGTCCTGATGATTCAGAGCCCATTCTTTGGCATTACTGCTGTTTGATCTATTTTTTTTCTAGGGACAAAAGAGGTAGTGACGCAGAGATATCAATATGACCCAACCTGATCTTTTGTTTGTGCCACAAGGCCTGCTCTCTGTTCTTCACGTCTGAAATGAAATGGATGTGGATGGATGTTGAAGCGGTTATGACTTAAATATGAAAACATTGTTTCCATTTTTTCCATTGCAAAAAAATTCCACTTGATATTACTTCTGTCACTTTAAAGGGGACCTACTTTGCTTTTCCATTTTCTGGTTATGTAGACATATTGTAACAATGGCAAATGCTCATAGTTTTTGTATATTGAGGGCAGACTGTGTAAGTAATCCCCGATCCTGACTGCTCTAAACACTCACTCGGGCAGTTTTTCCTACTCTGTGGCTCATGCAAAGCTGCTCTAGTGGTACAGAACTATAAGTATGGTCTGTTTTGGCGCTGTTCTTTACAGGGAGATCAAGTTTCGTAAGCGTGCCCAGTCTGCTGATGATGAAGGCAGCGTGGAGCTGGCAGAGTCCCTCCAACATCTCACCTTGTCTGAGTTTCTCAAAGAGTATGTGGGGGCTCCATATCCGTTTGCCTTTTTTTCCACTTCATTAACCATCCAGCACAAAAGAACTAACCCATCAGAAACTCTTACAGCACGCGTACCGCCTGACAACACGCCACCTTTCATCTAACAGCAGAACAGTACGCACCAAAAGTCTCCCGCTGCCATTCTGCATGTCTCCGGCTTCTAACAGTTCCATTTTAATTTGCTTTCACAGCAGAGTGCTGCAGAGGTGGAGAACTTGCTTTTTGGTCCATGTTTGTACCTAACAAAAACGTTTGTGCGGTCTTTTATTTCACTTTCTTTCCCTAACAGAAACAACACGCTGCACAGTATCAGCTGAAATATTTGGTCACGTCACGTATCAGTTATGTTTGTGCGCTATTTGCATGTGAGAATGTAAGAAGGTGTGCGCCTCAGGAAACCTGTCACGCTTGGTTTCAGTTATGTAGACTCAGCAAGAAGAAAATCAGAACACTGCGACTAATTTGTGTCTTCAAACCAGTTAGTTAGCGGAACACACACACAAATAATAATGTTTGCACTGCTTACATCAACTTGTCTACAGAATTGAAGAGGAGGAGTTGGATAAATACAACATCCCAACCAAGACGGAGTCGGAGAAGTACAAAGTCATTCGGACATTCAGTTTTCTCAAGAGCAGGATGTCCAGTACACGTAACAAAAGCAAGGTAAACCCAAGCCTCAAACAGTCCTATCAAAATCTAAGCTTGTTACGTACAACACTAGACTCTCTAATTTAATAGCTAAAAAGTGCATGCAGTATTTCCAGGTGTGTGCTCTGTAGGTGTTGGTGTGGCGATGTTCGTAGATTAGAGGCTGTTTCAGATTATTCTTGTAAAACTATCAGTGGCATTGGGTGTTAAAGGATGGCTGGGATTCCCACATCTAGGCTTGAGTAGTCTGTCTTTGTTTTCTGGGAGATATAAACCAGGAAATGTTTCTGGGAAGCTCTCAAGGTCAGAGTGACAGACCAAACATGTCCAGCTTCTTTCCTTTTTAATGATTAATCCCCTGTTGAGTCAGCACAGAGAGTGGAAGCCCTCCCTGCTTGTATCTGTTGTTTACGCCGCGCTTCGTTTCCGTGTCAGTGGACTTTCTTACGGTTAGGAAAAAGGCGGGCCGTCCTAGTGGGCTCGCTTACCCACTTGAATGTTGGAGAGCTTACTCTGCAAATAGAAACTAGATGTTTATCCTGTTTTGTAGAAAGTCCTGGGCCTGAGTTTATAGGTGTAGCTGTCAACCGTGTTTCGCCTCGCGTCCGTATGGCCTTTTTGTTAACCCCTATGTTTCTGGCATGGTTTTCAAAGGGGAAAGGGAAGGACAGAGAAGGCAAGGACAGGCAGCCGAATGGACATCGGTTCGCGACAGGATCCTGTTTAGGCCCCACAGTGTGTGTCGTGTGTGACAAGCCAGCTTCTGGAAAGGACCTTCTGCATTGCTCAAGTTGGTAAAACCTCAATTAAAAAAGCATACATTTATATTTGTGTGCTAAATCTTTAAAAATGCGTCTCTTTCATGATAGGTTGCACTGCAATTGTCCATAAGAGCTGTAAGGAATCTGTTCCCCCGTGTTTAAAGGTGAGTCGTGTCTGCACTGTAGACTGTCCTTTTGTCTGATGTGTATGTGCTTTAAGCAGACTCTCTCATTTGTCTTACTTAGAAACATCAGGAAAAATATGCCGTGTCCATGGTGAAGAACAGGACAGCATCCCTTCCACAGAGTGAGTTTACAGCACTCAGGTCAACGGTCGCCAGCGATTTTAACCATGTCACGCAGGAAGCTTCCTGTTTATAAAGCTGGGGCTGATTATTGTTATCTAGGCTAATTTGCTTTGTTTTCCCCTCAGACTTCACAGTGAGAGATAGCCCTGCTCACTCCGTGATCCCCATTTCTACCTCTCTACCTGTCATGACCCCTAAGGAGAAGAAGGACGCAGTGATGCAGTCTCTGTCTCGCAGTTTCCCCAGCATGGAAAGGTTGCTCATCTTTCGATCTTTTACACAATCTATGGTGGTAACACTGAAAATAGCGATCGCTCATGTCTTTCCTCTTTGGTACAGCCGGCTCATTGAGAGTTCGGAGACTGAGTCGGATACCCTGAAGCTGAGCAGCCAATCCGAAGAGCTCCTGCCAACTGCAGTGTCTTCCGCCTCCACTGACTCGTCCTTTGGAGAGGGTATGACATGAATGGGGCTTGTTGTTTCTGTTGCCTTGTTTTCTGCTGCAAGAAGATGCTGACCAGTGCAGTTTAAAAGATCCTACTGTAGGAATATTATTCAGATACTGGAAGTAATAAAAAAAAGGGGGGGGGGTGCAAATAAGGAACTGAGCAGGTATCACAGTTCCTCCTCCTAGATTGAAAAACAGGAAATGTGTGAAAGCAGACTGGTTGTTTTAAGTATAATTGTAAAATATTCCCATTTTTTACTGGATTATATTATAGTACTGTGAAAAAGTAGTTTTCCGCCCATTTTTAATATTTAAATTAGACTTTTAAAATAAAGAAAATAAATTAAAAAATCAAATCGTCTTAACAAATGCGCGATAAAGTCTCAGGGGTTAAATACTGACATAAATGTTGTTTGAACAGTCTGATCAAAGAGGAGATGCTTTGGGGAAAATGCTCTGAAATGCAGTGATATCTGTGTTTTCCTGTAGCAGTTGTGTGTTTGCGGATCACAGAATGTGAAGTCTCAAATTTACGCAGGTTTGGTGAACCATTAACATGCATTACGCAGTCTGTGAATAAATAAACTTCCACTGCTTTTAGACTTCAGTGTAAGAAGCACACTGACTCAGAGTTTGAAATTGTTAGACGATTATTCCCTAACATTCTTTAAATGTTTTCAGTGTTAGGTTTCTGACATGTTCCCAAAGTGCGATTTAGGCTAGTTTCAGGGTTATCAAAGTATTTGTGAGATGTTGTTTTGTTCATTCCAACTTAAAGGTCAGAACAGGAGAAGGAGATTTACCTTAGAGTTAAGCACTTTGCAAAAATGCTTCCAATGGTTTTTTGTTTTTCCAGATTTGGGCCAATATATGAAATCCATTCAATCCATTTTTCTAAACGCTTAACCAGTATGGGGTCACAGAGGGGCTAGAGGCCGGGCACACCCCTGAGAGGTTGCCAGGCCATCACAGGGCTAACGCAGAGGGACAGACAGCTAGTCACACTCATGTTCACACTCACTGCCAGTTTATCTAACAGGCATGTCTTTAAACCCACACGTGCACAGGAAGAACATGCAAATGTTCTCCCACATTTTTGGCCTAAATCCTTTATTGACATAGCTTTTCCCGGGAATATACAGTTGGAGTGGTTAGCACATTTGCTTGGCAAGCGAAAGATCGCTGGTTCGAATCCAGCCGGAGGAGGAGCGTCTGGCACAAATATTTGCCAAATCAAGCATGCGAAGCTATCTGCTGTGCCAACCCCTCGTGACAAGGGGCAGTCACAAGTTAAGCTTTTAATCGTACAGGAACTTTATTTGCAATAAGCATCCAAACATTCTTTGATCATTCAGTTCAAACGCTAACTTGAACACCTCATTAGAACTCGTAGGTGACGTTTGCCAGTGCTGTGGGGACAACAGCTGCAGAAGCAGCTACTGAGCAACTGGGATGAGTGAACATGGAGAGCGCTTCTTTTTTTATGTTATAGAAACTGAGGAATGAAACAAAAACTGACAGACTGCATTTAAAGTGATTTGCATGCCTCTTTCCCTCTATAGATTGCATAGACTCATATATCCACAGTGACATATCAGCTGATTCAGTGGAATATGAAGCTGAATCGTGGAGCCTGACGGTTGAGCACAAGTTCTGCAAGAAGCAAGACAAACGAGCTGTCAAGAGGCAGGATGTAATCTATGGTAAGCAGATGTTGGTGTTGTGAAAGGCGTCCCCTGGAATCCTTTATTTTCTGCGTGTGTCAGGATTTCATATGTAAAATTGTCAAACCACACAGAATAGTTTTAAAGTTGAGTAAGGAACTCAGCTTTTGGGCACAATTTAATGCACGTTCTGACACTATTCTGGCAGAGCTGATGCAGACCGAGCTCCATCACCTCCAAACTCTGCACATCATGGCCGAGATTTTCCGGCGAGGCATGAAACAAGAAGTGCAGCTGGACGCTGAAGCAGTGGAGCGAGTCTTCCCCTGTCTGGACCAGCTGCTCCTCTTTCACCACGCCTTCTTTGCCGCCATGAAGGAACGGCGACACAGCTCGGCCCAGCCCCAGGGGCACAGGAACTACCTCATCCAGAGAGTAGGAGACATCTTGCTCCAACAGGTTAGCTGATCTTCTGGGGGAAACCTCTGTCTCAGGTGTGGTTACTGGATTATGGTTCACGTGTGATTCACTGGTTGTGTTGTCTGCAGTTCTCAGATGAGAATGGAGAGCAAATGAAGCAGGTATACGGAGAATTCTGCAGTCGTCATAATGAAGCGGTCAGCTTTTTCAAAGAGCTGCAGCAACATAACAAAAGATTTCAGAGCTTCATCAGGGTATTTAACATTTTTGTCTTGCTTTCAAAAAAAATGACTGAATTAAAATAGACTCACTCCCTTTCCCCTTGCTAGATCTGTCATAACTGTTATACTTAATCTTTAAAGCAACAAGTCAGTAATTCTTTGGTGCGACGGAGGGAAATCCCAGAGTGCATCTTGCTGGTAACCCAAAGGATTACAAAGTACCCAGTGCTGCTAGAGAGGATCCTACAGTACACTCAAGGTCAGTCATCTACTGCCCTCTGCTGGCTGCAGGCTCTTATGGCCACTACACTCAGGTGCTGAGAAAAAAAAAAAATTTCAGTTAAAACTAAACAATAAAAACCTCTTTGAATTTGTTTTCCCTTTGCCATCCATCAGAGGAAACAGAGGAGCACGCAGACCTTTCGAAAGCCCTGGTTCACATTCGAGAGGTGATAGCGGCCGTGGACCTGAGGGTCAGCGAATATGAACGGCACCAGAGGCTACAGGAAGTGTTTAACCGCATGGAGAACCGCAGCGCAGCTAAGCTGAAGAGCGGACACACCTTCCGCAAGCAGGATATGATGGGACCCGGACAAGTGCTCAAGCACCAGGGTGTGCTCCTGTGGAAGACTGCCACCGGGCGACTCAAAGGTGATGCTGTGTAACTTAATGTGTTATTTTTCGGTGAAGAAGATAAATGATCAGGCTGGCGATCTGACGTTTTCTTTCTGCCTGTCATGATTTTCCACAGACGTCCTGGCACTGCTTCTCACGGACACACTCATCTTCCTCCAAGAAAAAGACCAGAAGTACACATTTGCCACTGTGGTACGCATTCAGGAGAGAAACAGTCAGCTCTCCCAGCTGTTACTGCACCATGTAAAGACGATTTCTTTTTTCTCCCTTCTTTTAATGTGCTCAGGACCAGAAGCCTCCAGTGATTGCGCTACAGAAGCTAATAGTTCGGGAAGTAGCAAATGAAGAGAGAGGAATGTTTTTGATCAGCGCCTCGGTTGCCGGACCAGAAATGTACGAGGTTCACACATCGTCCAAAGAGGAACGAAACACGTGGATGAGGCTCATTAGAGAGGCTGTAGAAAGGTGTGTGTGAGCGGACAGATTTTTGAGAAGTGAATATTCAGATTTTATGATGTGCACACATTGGTCTGACCTCCATCCGCTCTCGCCTCTGCTCAGCTGTCCGGAGGAAGAAGAGGAACAGGCAAGTGAATCTGACGAGGAGAAGCGAGCTGCTGAGGCTCGTTTTCAGAAAATACAAAAGCTACAAGGTATTTAAAAACGTAGAAATTTTACACAGCATGACAAAATGTGGAATATCTAATGTGCAAACTAAATACAGGGTTACAGTATGCATGCTCCAGTGACAAAACAGTGCTGTGAATCACTCCCATCCGTTTAGCCACAGATTCTCGTTAACCTCATCTCAGAATTGTTCAAATTGTAGAATACTGCGTGTAGTCTTTTACCTAAATGTACTAAAACAATTGCAAACACGTGTAATGACAAAAAGCTTGTTCTGATGTGCAAAAGTAACAGACGGTTCTGAAAATTTTCAAATATGATTTTGCCATCTTCAGCTGTCATTTAAGAAATGGAAAGGGAAACTGTAAACACAGTAGCTGTTAACATTTTAAACTTCTTGAACTACATGAACTTGTGTACCAGAGAGCCTGATGAGCCAGGACCAGCAGATCTGCTCCAGTCTGGCGGAGAAGCTGCAGATCTACGCGCAGCTCTCTGTTCTGAGTGGGAGGATGGAGGCTTCGCTATCTGAACCGCGACTGCTGGTCCAGCCGCACTCAGAGGAGATACCCCAGGCTGCTGTGCTGCTGACAGCTGCGCTGCAAGAAGGTGATACATTCACATACACCGTACACTGCAGCAAACACATGCACATTTGTACCGTCATGGCCAAAGAGTCTCAGAAAGTTATGCATCAAAAGTGACTGAGTAATGACTTTGTCAAAAACACTTATAACAGTAATGGGCTAATACTACTTAGAACTGAAATTCTGCACTTCAATCCCATCTTGATGGTTTGATTTAAAATATTAGACAAAGACAGCCCGAGTAAAAACAAAATGCAGTTTTTAAATGCATTTAAAAACATTAAATTGTTAAATCATAAATTAATTGTCATTAACCATATTTTAAAAAAAGCTGAGTTCAGTTTCACTAACTACACCCAGGCCTGGTCTCTGCCACACCTGCTGAATCAAGAAGTAACTTAAATAGAACCTGCTGACAAAGTGAAGCAGAAAGATGTCAAAAAGCAACACGTAATGCCACGACCTAAAGAAGCTCAAGAACAGATGAGAAACAAAGACATTGACATCATTCAGTCTGGAAAGGGTTACAAAGCCATTTCTGAGCCTTCGGGACTTCAGTGAACCACGCTGAGAGCCGTTATCCACAAAATTACTCCAAGAGCGCATCGACGACTCATCCAGGAGGTCATAAAAGAACCCAGAACAACAACTGAAGAACTGCAGGCCTCACTTGCCTCAATTAAGGTCAGAGTTCATGATTCAGCAATAAGAGACTGGGGGAAAATGGCATCCACGGGAGCGTTCCAAGCAGAAAACCACTGCTGACCAAAAAGAACACACAAAGGCTCGTCTCACATTTGCCAAAAAACATCTTGACGATCTCAAAACTGAACTTTTTGGAGGGTTTGAGTCCCGTTACATCTGCATAAAACTAACACAGTGTTTCATAAAAGGAACTTTAGGCATTGTATTAGTTTTACAAATTATTTATATTATTTCATTGCAGATTGTAAAATTAAAATATATGTTAAAATTCACTAACGAACAAAAGGAACAACAAGCAGCACAACAGCTAACACATCTAATAATGTAATTACTGAAGAAGAAGAAGATTATGGAAAAGTTAAAAATGGATTTTGGGTAAAACATCAGTATTATTTATGCTAACATAAAGAAGGTATTGCAAAAGTACAACAGTGAAAGTTTATCACACCGTCCACATTTGCCTCTGCAGCCTCACTCTCTCATCCACTGCCCCCACTGCTCCGGCTCATTCTGCAGCCCTCCTCAGCTCTGCTCCTGAAGCCCGTCGGTTACGGCTGCGCTGCTCTGCATTTCACTCTTTATTTGCTCAGATTAGTTCTCCACACTCTGGACTCTGCTCGGTTCAGCTACAGCCTCAGCGACCCGCTCTGTTCTCCGTGCGTCCCGTCGCACAGTTATAAGTAACAACTTGGTGGTCCTAGTGTTAAAGTTGTTACTTCAGTTGGATTATGTTCTAACAACAAAAAAAAGTGAAGTTAACAGTTTGACTTTCGCGCTGGTTTTGTCTCTTTCCCAGCTGAGAACCTGAAGAGCATCTTATCATCCAAGGCCTGCTCACCATCGAGTCACAACCAGAACTCTGACACAGACCCCGTGTTTCCTGTCAGCCCTGCTGTACCTGCCGAGCCTTCAGACTCTTCTGAGGCCTCAGCTGAAGACCTTCAGGCCAGTGATGGGAGCTGGCCCGAGGCTTTTGTATTTCAGTCCACAACTGACTTTCAAAAAGACAGTAGAAGGGAAACTGACTTGAAGGTACATATCCTGGTGTTTAGAATGGATTTAGCTCACAGGAGTTCTCGTGTGACTTCACGGTATAAACAAAGATGATCCATAAATGTGTTTTTGCGTTAAATATTGATGCAGGTAGAAGGGGTAATGCTTTCCTCATTGCTGTAGCTGTTGTTGGTGGAGGTCCAGTTGTACCGCAGCGGTATTACATTCCCTTACAGGCTGCATCTGAGCACCACTTCTTTCCATGTCTTTACAAATGTGTGGCTCAGGATTGTTGCTTTAATAATTCAGTGCACTCTATTAGAATTACATTTTGGCCTTAATCTAATGAATCATTGATGGGTTCATAATAAAGGAAGTCCATTTAGTTTCTTGAGGTATTGCAGCATTAAAAATTGATACGGGGACTTATTCCAATTACCAACAGCCGTGCTGCTCTCTGCAGCTTTTTGTGACCTGTGAGGTAAATTACTCTGATAAGAGAGAATAACTTTCTTGTCAACCACTGAGTGATAATTTAACCCTCAACAATGTAGTAGAGAGCCACACGTGGCCTCCAGGGGGCGCAGGCGTTCTATGGATGCAACTTCAAAACTTAAAGAGGAAAGCATCTCGAGTTCCTTGTGCAGCTAATTATGTAGACGTAAAATCAAGACATTCATACACGAAAACCACAGAAGGACTAATAATCTGCATTTTTGTGTTTGACTCTGTCCATTAACAGGTGGCCCAAAGTGTTCAAAACTTGACTCAGTTGCTGTACAGCCTGCAGGTGAGAGAGCGTTCCACGATACACACCCACTAGCTATTTTATTTACCTTCCTCATAGCCCTCATCTATATTAGGCCCCCAAAACAAAACAAAAAAAAGAAAACACCTCCTGTGTTCTCAGTATGAACAGATACATGCTATATCATATTCAGCTGGGATGCAAGCTTTCATATGCCTGCATCCTCCAGCTTCAGTAAACCCAAGCAGCATTCTGCTGGAGCTACAGGAGCTCATCTTACTGATCTTTTTTTCTGCTGGGAGACCTAGCAGGGTCTTTTGTTTCGCTATGCACCCGCTCCCTCTTTGGTATAAAATGTAAATTTGTGTGAGGAGACTATGCGTGTATTTGCATGTGACATGTGTGCACGCATTTCCCTATCTGTTTGTGGTTTTGATCACAATGTGATTTTCTTATTCAAAGTTGCATCTTGTGTCTGAAGCTGAAAACCACAGGTGTAAAGCAGCAGTGGCTTCCATCCGCCACGTGAGGAGACGCTGTGACCTTAATGCATAAAAAGTTAAAGCCATCAGTGGAGCCTTCATTGCGATTTCCGTCACATTTTGCCATTCAAATAGCCGGCCGCATGCAGTGAGGAGGCACATGTGGGAAAAAATGGCAGTTGATTCTTTGCATTTTCATGAACACTATCACTTTAACCTTCCCTCTCCTTGCCAGGCTGCAGTGACCATCCAGGACAGCTGCCATGAGGTCCAGAGGCTCCTACTCCGAGAGAGTGGCCGCCCTTCGCCGCGCGCTCAAAGGTCGCACCTTCCAAGCATCCGGGGCAGCAACCTACAGGATCAGGAGAAGCAGCGCAACCTGGAGAAGCAGAAGGAGGAGGTGGCGGTGGCCCAGCGGCTCCATGAGCGTCTGCGCCAGGAGAAGGAGCGCTGGGAACGAGAGAGCCAGGCTAGGGAGAGCCAGCAGGGGGAGCAGGAGATCTGGCTGGAGCAAAGGGAGAGGCAGTGCCAGGTGGCGGCAGAAAGGCTGAGACGTGACCGTGAAGCGCTGGATGAACAGCTGGAGGAGTACCAGCAGAACCTGGAGCGGCTCAGGGAGGGCCAGAGGAGTGTGGAGAGGGAGCGTGAGCGTCTGGATAACCAGCACAAGCTGCTCCAGACGTGTAGGCATGGGCCTCAGGACAGCCTTCCCACTGTGATTCCTCACATGGTCATCCCTCTTGATGGGCAGCAGGTACTGGGGAAGCACAAGTGATAACTCCTTCTTTTGCCAGTGGGATTTGAAAACAACTTCTGCTTTTGAATCTTGAGTGCTCAGTAATGCTCCTTGCTAAAGCTATTGACCTTGAGGTAGATATACAACGTTTATGGAGTATTTCCTGGCTAAAATCATTAATGAGAAGCTTTTCTCAGGCCGCTATCAGGCTGAGCTGCGTTGGTTCACTCATTTACACCAAGCAGCTCAATCCCCTCTTGACATACGACCTGCGATAATGAGAGCAATTTCAACACCATTTGTCTTAGTGCTCCAGCAGCTCCATTCACCAATAAACATCTTAATGATTGATGATAATTAAACCATTGCAAATAAAAGCACTGACAAAATAATTAAAACCAGAGGCGCACAGCCTAAGAAACCAATCAATTGTGACCAAAAGGGCTTAGATTATTGACACTTTGTTTGAAAAGCACTACAGCGAAATGTCCTACACAGCTGGAAGGCAGAGAGGATAAAGGGTGCACTGTTCTCCATGCCCTTTAAGTCCCAGTATACCTCACATGCAACTGCAGCAGTGGTGAAACTAATTTAGCACATACATCCATCTGAACCTCTGTTGGCTTCTGGGGTTTGTGTTGCTCTGTTCAGCAGGTGTGACTGTTCAAAAGACACACAGAGAGCACTCGAATGGGCAGACAAATGAGCAGGCTCAGGTTTCGATATTCCCTCTCTCCCTCATTAATTTACACACCACCACCGCCGCCGCCGCCGCCACCACCTTGGGCTTTTGCAGGCTAGACATGATGAGGCTCTCCTGGTTTTTTTTGCAGTCTTATTTATTTCCATTCATCTATTTTAGTCGGCGCAGAGGCTGCATTAATAGCAGCGGTTTAACAAAAGCGTGCCGAGGCAGCGGAGGTCCTAATGTTCCCCTGCTAATGTTTTAGCCAGAGGCAGCGGTTCATAGGGTCAGAGACAGATCAAATGACCCACGCACACACACACACACACACACACATTCTCTGGTCGCTTCTAATTAGCTGTGCTGCCTGCACTCAGCAGAGGAAAGGCCATGTTGATGTGAAGATGAGACAGGAGAGACGGTCGGTAAGAGAGGACACAGGGAGGAGTCCTAAGCAGCCCGCAGTGATGCCTTAAAGGATCACTTTACCCAAATGGCAGCATTTCCCACATTCACCTTTAGTTTATTTACTTTTCTTTTTTATATTCTCTCGAGAAGTTTGCCTTTACAACGATAAGTGAGTCATTTGAGGGGGGAAAAAAAAAAGTCATCAATGGTGTGTTTTTCAGAAACTCTCTCCATTATTCACAAAAATCCACAGAACAAACTGTGAGCAGTTTTCGTGGACATCGCTGTCTCTGGAAGAAATTGGCTCTACACAAACTTCACCGTGAAGTCGTTATACTTTCCAGAGTAATGTTTCAGTACTGTGAGCACCACAAATGAAATTTCAGCCACTTTCATTATGTTAAAATCTTCAAGAGAGATTTTAAATCCTGAACAATTACAGCCAAAATTTTTTTTTATGTAGATCTATATAGAAATATAGAGAGAGAGATCTTTGTTTATCGCATAAGGTGGAAAATTAATTTCGGGTGACTCACCTTTGTGTTTTTGTAATAAACAGTAAAGGAGTTTTTTTTTTTTTGTCTTTGGCAGGTATGTCAGATGTGTTTCCTGGTCCTTTATGCAAATGTATGAATGTATTTCAAAGGTGGAGTGTTGACAGATTTCACAGGTGTGAAAACCATCCAGCTGTCAGCATTCATTATTTGCTCTCATCCAGGAAAGAAAATGAGCTTCCTCTTCCTTCTCTCGCTGTTCTCGACACTCACCTTTCCACTCTGGAGTTAACCGTGACATTTGCTCCCTCTCCCTCAGGACTCGGCACCAAGTCAGTCCGGAGAGCACGCCGGTAACGGCTCTGTGTTTGTGAACGAGGCGGCATTCGATAGCGCCAGCATCAACAACCGCCATGTGCACCACAGAAAAAATGACGCCAGCACACACAATTGTCTCAACACCCTGCTGGCCCGATCCAACGGCAGACAGCCCCCTGGAGCTAAGACTCCCCGTAGCCAAGACTCAGACTCCCAGGGATGGATGATGGGGACGGGATACCTCTACAGCCCTGCGGGAAGGTTTGGGCTGCAGCATGCAACCAGTGGTAAGAATTACCACAAAGTTGAGTTTAAAACCTACAGAGAGGAAGAAAAACACAAATACAAAGGCAGCTTGGGCCTCATATTCTGACTTTTGTAGCCATTTGCTTGCTGTGCTAAATCCTTGATACTGATTTCCAAACAGATCAACAATTACTAAATTGAATATGTAAGAATTTGTGTCTTAGTGCTAATAGTGCAGTACTACCTGCATTTAGCTCATGTATTTGAACAATAGTGTACTGTGGTATCGCCCTGTCAACATAAATTAGAAATCTGCTACCTGTGAGAATGTCAACAAACCCTCTGCTTGCACTGGTTTCACCCATGTATGCGAGAGCCTACTGCACACACAAACACGCTGCGCTCTCAAGGCTGTATCCCCGGTGAGGCCTTGTCTGTCCTTCCTCCCCCTCCCCCTCCTCCTCCCCCACCACCTCCACCTGCACCAGTATCGAGCCCCGAGCCCGCGCTTGCCACAGGAAAAAAGAAAATCAATGCTTTCTCTATCTATCGACTGACTGGGCAGACAAGATCATGTGAATCACAGTTCGCGGGCGATGGCTGACTGATTGGGACATTGATCTGAAAAAAAATCTTTGCAAAACTCATTACAGCATGGCTTGTCACCGCATCAGGTGAAAAGGAGGCGGCGCGAGCGCGCGGGGGTGGGGGTGGGGGGGTGAGAGAGATGCAGTCACAAATTAATCTGTGTTTCGCTCGGGAGGTGTCAGCTACATTCCCATGTTTGCCCATCCCCATTCCTAATCCATTCATCAACGTGCTCGTTTTAATACTCACAGCAGGCGGGGAAAATTACAGTTTACATTCAGCCTGTCTCTCAGCCCTCGTAAAAACAGGGTCAGTGCAGCCTATGTCGAGTTCCTGGTATTGTTTACCCGCTAACAGCAGGCAGCGCAATCTCTTTGTCATTGATCAGCTTATTAACCTTTCCTCATTATTGAGCACATGCGTGCTCCAGTGAAACCTGAGTCACTTGTTAACAAGCCCGGGGTGGATACGTGGCTGCAGTCTGCAACGCGGGGCGTGTTCCAGCTGATATGTAACCACAAGGCATTCTTCAGTGGGTCCCATAAGGGCTCCCTCGACAGTTAATGAAATACCCAATCGCCACATAATTTCCTGTTCGATTGAAACCTCTGCAAGGAGTCATTCTTGTATTTTATGTGCAATCTCATATTTTAAGAGCTCTCGTGCGATCTTATTCTGGGTCACACGCACCGCCTGGTATGCGGAGGAACCTCTTTCAAATGCAGATTTCCCATTGTGCTGTCAGTAACATGGATCAAAATATGATCTCTTCTCATCCTCACCTGTGTCTGAATATTTCCTCTCATGCACACTGAGACAGACACACACACACACCCTTTTTAATTCTGCGGGTTTCCATAATTCGTTCTGGTACAGTGTAATCCCGGAGAACCAGTTGGATGGAATTTTGTTGAACTGACGCTTCGTCTGATGAGTCGTATCAGGTTTTTGTTGTCTGCCGTTTTATACAAAAGATGCGAGCTTTGTGAGGAGGTTGAGGAAGAAAAGAAAGGTGAAGCTGCTTCACTTTCTGGTATGTAGACAAACTGAAACCTTGTACAAAGTGCTGCAGGAGTCAAAAACCTGCTTTGGGACTTTGTACTAAAAGTATCAATGTTTGAATAAGTTCTTTTTTCTGTGAGTCCTGCCTCACCAACCAACACTTAGAAAACAGTAGACGTAACACAATAAAAATAATGCGGCACACAGCTTACGAGCATTTTTTGCAAAGGTGTACGACTTAATAAAAGTGCTCTCCGTTAGGACATTTTACTGCTTTCTTTATAATATTGGTTGCATGTTTAAAAAGAATCCTATATAATTTATTTTGCGGAAAGGTGTGAAAGGACTGCGTATCAGTCCTATGAGCTTATATAACATGACTACGGCACATGCTATTCATGAATGATTAATTTCCTAATAAGCAGTATCCAACTGTTTGGCAGCAACACTTTGCTGTCAGTCAGTGTGCTCACAAAACTAAACGTTTGAAAAAAAAAAACTGGCTCTAGAAAGAACTGAGCTCTCACTGCCTAAGGCTAGCAGCTGTAGGCTGCAATAGATTTTACTAGCTTAATGCAGCCACTTCTTCAATCAAAGAGCCAGTCTACACTGAGACGGTTCATCTGCAAATGTCCTAATTATATTTCAGTTTAGTATTATTTATATGTCAGAATTTAAATGAAAAACAAAGTCTAACATGTTTTTAGTTTTATACAGAGAATGTGATATCTCCTACAAAAAGCTAGAAATATGCCAATGCAATAAAAAAAAAAGCAGCAATAAAATAAAAAGAACACAGAGTCAGTCTGCTATTAGTCTGCAACTGATGATTGTGTGGTGTGTGAAATCCAGTTTCACTCAAGACTAACTATGAAACAGGAATTTCTGAGAGTGTTGAGCTCTTCCCTGTTTATAAATCACCCGATTAAACCGTCAGCACCTATTTTGCATCATGGTTTTTGTGGACAATCAAAAATAAATATGTACAGTTTAACAAAAAGACAATATCTCTGGTTCTGCTGTACTTTTTCCCCATGCTGCTTCAAACCGTCCTCAAGTTCAACAGTGTTAGAAAAGTGCAATTATAATTGCTAAAGTGGATACTTCTCTTTGTGCACTGCTTTCACGCAGAGCGAACACTTGTTTTTGTAGGGTTTGAATCTGACGGGTCAAACATTGGGAGTTTAGGGCTTTTTGGCCATTGTGAGTCCACCACCCTGGTACTCATGGAGTACTTCATGTAGCCGTAGTTGATAATGTGAACGCACTTACGCACTCAAAATAGTGAGTTTAAGTACGAGACACAGCAGTAGTGTGTGTGTATTTGCATTTCACTGCTGTAGACAGAAAATAATACCATCCTGTAATAGCCTTGTGTTTATTGCACTTCAAATGTTACGCAACAATTTGGTGTTTTCTGTAAACAGCATGCATTTTCTGTCTGAGTTGTCACATTATTATTCAGTCTTAATACTTAATGGATGAAACTCTAAGACGGAGATTGAGGTTTTTTTTATTTATTTTTTTATATCTTTGATGTCTCATCTCAGCAGAGGCCCGGCCTATGTGGTGGCTACCAGAGCTACTCTGACAGACTCTTATATAATTAATCAAACAGACACTTTCCTACAGGGACACAATGAGGCAATTTATAGTTCACGCCATCTGTTACCATGACAGCACACCTGCCCTAATGCTAGGCAGTGCCCGGATGTCATAAGAATGCAAGCGTAGCAGAGACAGTGATAGTTACCGCCTACAAAAACATAGCCTGTTTAAGACCTAATTGACACTGAATAGTAAGCTTATTAATCCTTGAAAATGATCATGAGAGCAGCACCCCACAGGCTGCTAGGGATATAATATTTTGATCGGAGAATACTTCAGCAGACCATATGGTTTCCAGCTCGTGGGTGTTAGCATTTTCATCTATCATTTCTGGTCCCTTGTCTCCTCCTCTCCTCTCGTCCAGCATCACTCGTGAGGAGGCTGATATCACTGAATCCTGACAATTGATCATGTCGAGAAAGGTACTGATAAAAGTGACACGCCTGAGTTGAGGGAGTATGATGCATAGCTTGAAATTCTTTCCTTTTTTTTTTCTCATTTTCAGACAAGGTGCATGAGGGAGCAGCAGGCTCAGCAGTGCTTGATCTGTGTACTGTCAGTGATTAGATAAGTGGGCTAAACAATTATGCCGAGCTCATTAAACATGTGGCTCCATGTCCCGTACTGTGGGATCATTTATCAGCGGTGACTAAATGATGAAGTCGCGTTGCTCAGTGTGTTTTCAGTGTCAGTAACTGTAGTGCTTCTACAAATAATGATTTTTTTTCCTTGTGCCCACTCAGATCACAGCTACAACGGGGAGACCTGGTCATCAACAGCAAGTGGAAGTGACCCGTATCCGCTGCGCCCACATCCCAGTGACCCTCAGCTGGACCTAAGTGTGCTGGTTTCCTTGGAGACCGACAGCGGAGGGGACGAGGAGGGCAGGGAGGAAACTATTGTGTACCTCTGAATGTTGATACATTTCAAACTCTAAAAAGCCACTCGGTGAAAGACATTCATGAAACATCAGCACCAGTGCTGGATTGGGCTGCCTTAATAAAACATTTCTGTTTTTTTTTTTTTTTACATTAATTTTTTGGCATGCTTTTTTTTGTGCCATTGAAAGCTTATTTTTTATTTTTTGTAAAGAGTTACTGGCAACATGGAGAGAGAAACAGACTGTCTCACTTGACATGCACCTTAGCTCAAGACACCACTGGATGTTCAGTGTTTCTTTTTTTCTGGTTTCTTTGTCTCTGTGTGCGCGTGTGTGTGTGTGTGTGTCTATATATTGACTGTCAAATCCCCTGCAGCCCTTTTCCCTTTTCCCCTTCTCTGCTTTTTTACTGTCTCTCCCTCGCTGCTTTTCTCGGGTCCCGCACATCTCGCCCCTCGAGCGCTATATTTATTATTTTTCCCATTGAGTGAGAAAAATCATATACTCCATATCAGTGAGACATCAGCCTGGATCTCTCAAGTGGGTGATTGTCTTGCCTTGGAGTAAACTGTCCCTCTTTCATTCATCAGACAGGTGCTGTTTATTTACTACCTGAGAGTAATGTGGAGCACAGATCATTAGAAATGAGCGATGAGATCCGACAACATCAGTCCCACGTTTTGCAGATTTGCCATCTGCCGCCGTCATTTAGTTCCTTTTATCTGAAGCATGTTTTCCTTGTTAAAAAAGTAAGCACAGATATGGTTTAGTGAGGATGTTACAGCTGTGCTAATGTGTCAGTTTTATCAGGAAGTGGAAATGAGAAATAAGTTTTTAAGCACTTGAGAGTTTTTCCTGCAGTATGTAAAAGCGCGCTTGCTCAAACCGTCTTCAGCCCTGAAGTCAAAATTTAGCCCGGACCCTCGGGATGGTCAAATGGTCCATCAGTACACCGCTGAAATATCCGGAAAAACGTTGGATAGATTTCCAAAACATTCCAAGACGTTTGTGATCCACGCAGGAGAAATTCTGTTTGGCACTTGAGGGTTTGAGTGAAATGTCTCGACAAAAATTGGATGGATTGTCATGACCGTTGGTACAAACATCTGCTCAGATAAACTAAAAAAAAAAAAAAGTGGTGATCCTTCAGCATTTCATCTAGCGTCACGTTCTGGTCAAACATTAAAAAGTGGCAATAGACAACTTCTCTAAGATCTCTTCCTCTAACTGGGGAGAGCAACAACTCGCTGATGGCTCAGTCACACTAGAGTAAAAATAGGACAGCAACCTCCTTGTGACTAGGAAAAATTTATGGTTGTCTGGTAATTGCATCGATTTCTTTTTTGGCATTCAGAGACCAATGGGAAGTAGTTGGGCTGACCAACTTGTGCAACACCCTCAGCCTGTGGGGGAGAGTGCTGCATTAGTCGCACCTGTCTCCAAATAGTCACAGACTTGGACTACAATCACTCTCAGACAGATTGGTGACAGTTTGTAAATAATTACCATCTAATTTCTAAACACAGACAGATTACCAACACACTGCAATCAGTCTGAGTTAGTCTATGCCGATGAGCAAAACGCGTCTGTTGCGTGTCTCTTTTGCAATAGGTACGCAAACTGGTTGCCAACTGGTTGTAGTCTAGTTTTATTCCTATAGAAAAGCAAGGTTGCCTATGTGTATCATTTTAATTAGTTTAATTGCCGTCCTGCAGCAATTATGTTACTATTTGTGGAGTGATTTCTGACTTTCAGTTTCAAATCTATGGCTGCACTCTGAATGTAAGAAGTTAATGTGAATTTCTGTGTATGTAGACCGCAACAAATTTGCAGCGTGCAGATTTGCAATTTTTGCCAATTTACAGTTGTGTTATTACAAACAGATTGCATGTAATTGCCAACTTGAACCCATCGTGCACCGACAGCAGACTGTCTCCGTCTTATTGCCGTCTTGAAGACAGCAACTAACTGTGAGCAGCCACAGACCCGGTCCTCGTCTTTAAAGCGACCAAGACAAATCATAAATTCATTGCACATGGTTGCAATAATTTTGGTTGTGCTGACATCTCCATCCACAATTTTCCCTAGCGTGACTAGCACAATGGGGAAAGCACTACCTGTTTTTTGGTTGTCCAGATTTTGTACCAGTGACAGACAGAAATGTACCTGAAAGTGAAGTTTTTTTGGCAGCAAATCTAAATGCTGACGATGTTGTTATTTCATAGCCATTACAATGTGCTTCTTTCGTTAGACCTCTTGTCTCTTTAATTCCTCAAATTAGTTTTGAGCAGTTCCTGTAAACAAAATGACCAAACAGCTCACTGTCTTTACTCTGTAAAAATATTAGCATGATAAGACCCTAAACTTAGACTGAGGAGCAGCGGAAAGCCTTGAAACCTGCTAAACATCAACATGTTGGAGCATTTATTGATTGAATGTAGCATTTAGTCCAAAGCACAACAGCGCTTAAAGTCCAGCCCTAATGGATGTGCGAGCAGAGAGATGTTATTGTTGTTTTATCTTTCTTTAACTTGATTAAAAAGCTCCTCGAAGCCTCACAAGGTGGAAAATGTCCTAATCTAAATATCCTTGCAAGTGCCCGTAACAATAAGAAGTTGCCTTATTGATGCTCCTGTGCTCTGTGCTGAACTATTACACTTGAATATTCAGCTAGCATTACTGCATTTTGCTTTTTTTTTGTAAAGAATGTGCCAATGCTTTAGGTGGCTCCTGATGTTTTTTATTTTTTACGAACGCTATAACATATGAATCTGTTTCATTTCTATCGTAGTGTAACAGGATCACAAGGCAGTGGCAGTATTTTGATGTGATTTAAGTACCATGTATATAAAGTATGTGCTTTTATTTATTTATTACAAAAATATGTCATCTTGTGCATTGTGAAGGGTTCCATTGCACAAAGATGTGAACTGCGTGTAACCAGGTCTGTTTTCTTGTTTTGAGCTCATGTGTTGTACATTCATGACTTTATTGGTAAAATCACCTTTAAAAGAATTTGAAACAGTGCCTTGTTTTTCTTTGGGTTGTTTAATGGGGCTTCATTACAATAAAACAGCAAATTAGTTGAAACGTAAACAGGAAGCTCAGCATGGGTACCAATATCACTTCGTTTTTATGTCCTTGGTCTCCCTGTGCAGTGTCTCCAACTGTGTAAACAGATGTGTGATTGAGCTTCTCATTCAGCTGCCAGCAGTGACAGGTGGCAGACCAGGTGCGTGAATGTCAGCGATTTCCTGTCTGAGCGCACTGCTGAATCGCAATCATAAAATCCACTCCAGTATTGGATGAATGCAATATGTTGTTTTGCAGCAAACGATACATTTCTCGGACATTACATTATTTATTATTTTCAAATACGCGTTTATGAGCACAGATTCATGAAAACCAAAGGTGGCTTCTCCAGGAGAGGCTAACAGTGAAATCAGAGCTTCCAGGCTTTCCCCGATAATAAAAGTAATGTGCTCATATGCTCCACCTGTGTCTCTGCTCCTGTTTTCCTTTTAGAACAGCCGATTCCTGATATCAAAAGAGTCCCGGCTCCGCCTCCTTATTATTTCACAGAAGTGCTGCATATTTTTTAAACGCCCACTTCATTCCTTGCCACGTGCAAAGTTTATAATGTCTCTTTACATTTTTCCATCCATCCTTCCTTCAATTATATGAAGCACAACAGAGCCGAATGCTGAGAAACAGCCCCACACCACGACCTCCAAACGTTACTGTTGGTGTGGTGTATATGGGGTTATATGCAGGGCTGTTTGCCCTCCAAACATGGTGTGTATTGTGGCATCCAAAGAATTACATTTTGGTCTCATCTGCTCAGAGTATATCCTCCCAGTATTTTACAGACATGTCTAAATATTGTTCAGCAAACGTTAAACGCACTTCAACATGCTTTTTCTTCAGCAGTGGGGTATTGTGTCCATTGCTTATTGTTTTCTTTGAAACAATCACACCTGCTGATTCCAGGTCTTTCTGTAGCTCTCCACGAGTGGTCCTCGGCTCTTGGACAGCTCTTCTTATAATTCTTTTCCCTCCTCTGTCTGAAATCTTGCGGGGAGCACCTGGTCGTGGCCGGTTTGCGGTGAAATGATGTTCTTTCCACTTCTGGATTATTGCCCCAACAGTGCTCGCTGGAACCTTCAGTAGTTTAGAAACTCTTCTGTAACCAATGCCATCAGGATGTTTTGCAGCAATAATGTTGCAAAGTTCTTGAGAGACCTCACATGAGATGTTTCTCGTGTGATACCTCGGTAATGAGACACCTTTTTATAGGTTGGATTGAATTGGATAGGTTGTTACAACATCTGGTGAGAATTTGATGCCAGTAGCACCTTTAGAAATATATTTACTTAGAAAATTGGTGACATTGGCTCACAGTTTTTTCAAGCTGAGAGCTCCCTGATCATACAGCTCGATCTTTGTGTGTGAACGGACTGATTTAGAAAAATTCTTTATACACTTCAGGCCTATAAAACAATAAATGTTTTAAAACCAAAACACTTCTGATATTCTGAATACTCTGATCTTCTTCACTGTTACAAACCCTGTAGGCCTTTCAGGTCATCTGGGAACTGCTTTGCCTTCAAGTTTTGAAATAAAATATAGCGATGAAGCCTGTAGGTCCTCTGTGCTACAGATCTGAAACAAGCTACTGAGAGATCTAAGCGTTTTCAAATCTAACTGCTGCTAAATCGATGGTTTTCTATCTACCACTGCTTTATTAAATTTGGTACTGAAACTGTACTATGACTTTACAAGTATGTCTTTTGGGTAATATCTTATTTATATATTTTATATCATTTATAAATAGTTAACTTTAATCATTGCAAGTCTTTTGGTATTTAATTCATCCATTTACTTCTGGAACCCCAATCAAGGATCCATTATACTTTTGCCCTTTGCTTAAAAATTAAGATTATGCCCATTTCCCTCAGGCCAGCTTCAGCTTGCAGTGGAACAGGGCCTACCTTACCTAATCGCTTTTGAAAGAAACCCAAACAGCTGTTTGAGGGAGAAACATCTGTATTTTTTTTTCACACCGAACTCTGTGTGTGTGTGTGTGTGTGTGTGTGTGTGTGTGTGTGTGTGTGTGTGTGTGTGTGCATGTGCGTGTGTGTGCGTGTGTGTGTGTGTGTGTGTGTGTGTGTGTGTGTGTGTTTTGTATTTGACAGGTGTCATTGTTCACACAGTCACATGTGCTTCTGCTGTAACATAAACAAGCACTATAATGCGGCGCTTAAGAGCTTTATTTTAACAGGAACTTACAGACAGTGAGTTCACGTCAGCACAAATGTCATTTGTTGTCTTTGTTCTTTGTTATGAATATTGAGCTATTTCTGTTTTTTGTGCTATTGTTCTGAGTTATGCATTGTATTTTATTGGTCTGCTTTATTTTCTTATCTATTTATCTGCATCTGGTGTACATGGGGTGGGGTAAATAGATTTGCTATAAGGATAGGTAGGTGCATGGGTTGGGGGTGTGGTGGTGTAAAGGACTGAGGGCAGAGGGAGTGAATATGGTTGGGGGAAGGGGTAGGGATGGTTTTGTAGAGCTGAGTTGTATTCTCCTTCTTCATTTCTTTTCATTTCTGTCTGTTAGCTCCTCTGTGTCAGCTTCTCCACCTTTTCATTCTTTCCTCTCCTTTTCTTTCTGTTCTTTCTCTTCTTTTCTTTGCTCGTAATTTCCCCCCGGCTCTTCCTCTTTATTTTTCCCTTGTTCCTTTTGAGTCTTTGGCTCCTTTATACTAGATGCAAGATCCTTGAATGTGAAAGTCAGTGTATTTTATATTCTGCTAAGCTCTAGTAAGCTGTGAAGCAGTTTGCATAATTTTTAAATGACAATAACTCTCGAGCAATATGTACATATAAATGCTACAAAATTTCGACCACTGCTTTTCCTTTAATATGTCGATGATTTTGTTCAATCCTCTGGTATTTTGGATAAAGTCATGATCTGAAGTCATGTGAAAACTAGGAATACATGGAGAGTGTCTACACCAGTGGTGGGCAAAGAGGACTAGAATTTTCTGACTACACGTCCTCACGTGTGGAAAGTTCTGCTCAAAATGAAGCAGAGTCTGCAATCCAGTTTGCATCTGAAAGCTGGGGGATGTCATTCCCCTTCTTCACGCAAAACTCTTGAATCTCTGCTATCAGGTCCCATCCTCTTAGAAGCTCTCTGCCCAGACTGAGCCACCTGAGCATTGTTGCCAACTGTGTCAATCCTTCTGAAGATACACCACATCACAAAGCTTAAATCACCTCAAACTGGTTTCTTAATAACTACACTGTACTCAAATGGCCACCACAGTAGCCAGATCTCAGTCAAACAGATCACCTCTGAGATGTGGCGGAACGGGAAATTTGCAACATGGATGTGCAGCCGACAAATCTGCACCGTGTTGAATCTGTGCCACAAAGAATTAATGCAGTTCTGAAGGCAAAAGTGGGTCCAACCCAGCACTTGCAAAGGTTACCTAATAGACTGTATAGTCCTGTTGTCTTTGTCAGTTCACCAGTTTATGATTAAGTGTTTCTTGTGCTCTGGTGTTTCACTTTTGGACTTTGTTTCTCTATCAGCCAATAAGTTTGTTTTTGTTTATTCAGGAGCTGCATTTGGGTCCTCACTTCACCACCACCTTTCCTGACAGGAAAAACATGCAAACTCCACACAGAAAGGCCCCAGCTGACTGCTAATCACTGTACCACTGAATCATCTATGGTGCACGTTTGGAGGGGGCTGGAGAACATGCTATAACCTGAGCACATTAACTCCACTCCAGTTGTAGCAGTAGGATTTCTGCCATCTAGATATTTCCAGTTCAGCTGAAAGTCTCTGGTAATATTCCCTGATATCATCACAAATGCTTTTCATTTCCGGCTAACTGAGCAGCGGAGCCAAAAGTGTCATGAATTTTTCTTTCATTAAACCATAAACACTCTTGAGCTGAAATGAATTGCTTAAAGTAATAGCTCTTTAGTGTTTCATCCATTTAGCCTCTCTTTGTCTGGATTCAGTAATTAAAAGTTGTTCCTCATTACGCTCTAAAGAACCCACGGCACGTGGCTTTTGACGGTCTTCCCTAGTT
Organism: Cichlasoma orientale; assembly: GCA_034780415.1. Taxonomy (NCBI): domain Eukaryota; kingdom Metazoa; phylum Chordata; class Actinopteri; order Cichliformes; family Cichlidae; genus Cichlasoma; species Cichlasoma orientale. The sequence continues at coordinate 34,563 of JAVDPK010000357.1, forward strand.
GGTTTTTAATGACCTCTGTGGAAGGTGACCAATAACACCGATGGAAAAACCGATAAAGGGGAAACATATCGCTGAGTCATCTGCCAGGGTGAACCACGCGTCGCTACAGCCTTTCCCAAGGGGAAGTGTAATGATTTCTGGAGGCACACAAAATAAACCTGCTCAGTCCAAATATAAATAACAGCTATTAAAGCTTATCCCGGTGAGTGATGCTTTTATGAGAAACCTGCACAATATACAACATATATACACAGGTTATTAGATTTCTCTTACGGGTGAATTATAGTTGCAGGGTAGACTCAGTATATCTACAGACTGTTCAAAACCAAGCCTAGAGAGGAAAATCTACAACTGTGACCATAACCTAATATATGTTTGTTTGACTTTCAGTACTTTTCAAGGTTTTCCTTTTTTCTCTCTCTGACTGTGAGAAGCAAATATTTCAGTTCGGATTTGCTTATGACACGTCCTTGCAGCGATTACAGCCTTTGCAAAGAATTGCTTCTTTTGAGGGGACATTTTGACTGACACATCCTCTGATCTTTATTTTTGACCCCTGTTTTAATTGGTCTCGCTCATCACGTCCCTTTAAAATCACGATCATCTCCTGCAGCCGTGTCAAAGCCAAGTGCAATGCTGTTTACCCCAAAATAACTGCTAATTACAACACTTACACACTGGGCAGCTTCACTATCACGGCCACAAGTCTGAGCTGTAAAGCAAAGACAGGTCAGGTATGGCAGTGTTTTACAAACTGTTGCTTTATACTGTAGCAGCTATGGTTATTATTGTTATTAACATGCAGATACTTTGTTAAATACCTCTTGCTAGTACTGTGTTGGACCCTCTTTTGCCTTATTTCTTAATGACATACATTCAATAAGGTGCTGGAAACATTCCTCAGAGATTTTGGTTCATATTGACACGATAGCATCACATAGTTGCTGCAGATTTGTTGGCTGCACATCCATGATGTGAATCTCCTGTTCCACCACGTCCCAAAGGTCTGAGATCTGGTGATTGTGGAGGCCATTTGAGTACAGTGAACTCGTTATGCAAGAACCCAGTCTGAGATCATTTGAGCTTTGTGACGTGTGTGTTATCCTGCTGGAAGCAGCCATGGGCAGATGGGTACACTGTAGTCATAAAGAGATGGACATGATCAGCAAACAAAATTCAGGTTGGCTGTGATGTTTAAACAATGCTGAGTTGGTGCTAAAGGGCCCAAAGGTGCCAAGAAAATATCCTCCACAACACTGCATCACTACCACAAGCATGAACCATTGATACAAGGCAGGATGGATCCACACTTTCATGTTGTTTACGCCGAATTCTGACCCTGCTATCTGAATGCTGGAGCAGAGATTGAGCTTCATCAGTCCAGATGTTTTTCCAACCTTCTGTTGTCCACTTTTGATGAGCCTGTGCAAACTGTAGCCTCAGTTTCCTGTTCTTAGCTGACAGGAGTGGCACCCAGGGTGGTCTTCTGTTCGTTGAATGTTCAATGAGTTGTGCATTCAGAGATGCTCTTTTGCATACCTTGGCTGTAATAACTCACTGTTGCCTTCCTATCAGCTCAAAGCAGTCTGGCCATTCTCCTCTGATGTCTGACATCAACAGAGTTTTTGCCCAGAAAACTGACACTTTGGATATTTTCTCTCTTTTTCCTGACTATTTTCTGTGAACCCTAGAGATGGTTGTGTGGGAAAATCCCAGGACATCAACAGTTTCTGAAATACTCAGACCGGCCTGGCTGGCACCAACAACCATGCCACTTAAATCACCCTTCCTTCCCATTCTGATGCTCACTTTGAACTTCAATACATCTGCATGCATAAATGCATTGAGCTGCTGCCATATGATTGGCTGATTAGATTTGCATTAACAAGCAACAGGTGTATGTCACAAAGTGTCTGGTGAGTGTGTATCAGCATGCTCCTCACTTGTAAGTTGGTTCTGTACACTTTGCTGAGCCTGGTGGTTAAATAAAGAGAAAATTAGGGTTAATGTATATTTTTAAAGACTCAGCTTTGGTTCATCCAAGCAATTAATGCTTGTTTTGCTTTTTGTAAAACACAGGTGGGTAAATCAGAGGTTTAGGAAAAAAGCATCCAACAGCTGGTAGGTGTTACCTTGTGTGACTTGCATGTTTGTTTTATAAGCTGGAAAAGTACAAATATGTTCCTTCCTTTTGACGTGAATGCAGCTTTAACAGGCTCTCCAGCATTGTTATTATGGGACTGCTTTGCAAAGTTCTAAGGGCCTACATCAGAGTCTCCCTGGCTCAGAGTGGACCTGTGGGGGTGACTATGCACAGCTGTAAACATAAATGCTGTGTACAGTAGAGAAAATGAGCGTGTTACCTTATTTGATAGAAGTCAGTGCTCGTTAATGTATTCTGGGGTATTAACGAAGCTGGCTAAAAAGACTGGCTAAATATATTTTATCAGACGCTGAGAGGAGGCGCTGTGGGGGGAGTGGGGGGGTCTTTGTGATGCGTGAAAAAATCTCCTGTGTATGGAGAAAGCCTGTACATAAGTTTCATCAGCAATTTTATCAATTTGTTTTATTTTTCATGTCTATCCAAAAACCATCCCTGTACAGCCCGGCTGAGTCTGGTTTCCCAGATTATGGTTGGAGGCATCACTAAGGATAAAGTTAAAACGGAGCAGAGGAACAAAACACAAACTCATGTGCCCTCACAGCAAAACAGTCACAACTAAATTATTTTCTGATTCACTAAAGGCAAAGACATACTTTATATTAATGGCTATCATGTATCAAAAAGAGCTTAAATTGATAAAAATGGCCTTCCAGTAGTGTCCACATGCCTCACACTGCCAGAGGATGAGCACAAATCAATACAAGTATGATCTATGTGCATCTTTTTTTCAGTTTTCTACACTGGTTTGCTATAATGTCTACTTGTATAATAGATTCCAGCTACACTCCACATTCTTTTTCAAATTGAGAGAATGGGAATGATATAAAAATAAAAACACGACACGCAACATCTGCCACCTGTTGGGGGGGCTTTCTGCTATGAAGAGTGTGTCATTTTTCATCATGAGTAATTTGCATGAAAGTGCGTTCACCGCCTGTCGCCCTGTCGGCGCTCCGTCTCTCTCTCTGTCATCAGTGTCATCAGTGGTTCCTGTGATGTTGTTGGCATAACAGTATTAGTGAGGCATGTGTATGCATGCATGTGTTTGTATGCGAGGGAGAAAATCATTTTAACTCGAGGTGCATGCATTGTGGCCATAGGCTATCTGTTGTGTGCGGCCCACAGCGTTGTGACATGACAGAGCGCAGCTATTTTTAACTGCTTCTTTTAATTGCAGTCCTGGTGGTTACACACAGGGTGGAGGTGAGCCATGTCTTAGGCATATACTAATACACACCGGTGATTCATACCTGTCAGCACTTGGGGAGTGTGGGACAAGCATGCGATGCTGTTCGTGAGACTGTGTGGATGAGCTGTTCACTGTGATCTTGCACCGTGACAGTGGGCTAATCCCTCACAATAGGTTCACTCATTTGTTCAACTCACCCACCAGGTTTTCAGCGGGTCTCTCATTTTACTTCTTTGTCCTTCTAAATTATAGAACTGTCAAGTGTCCATGTGTCATGACTGTGAACAAGAGGCAGTGTAATTATTAGGTAATAACGTATAACTAGGGTTATTATGTAACTTATAGCATGTTACTGTCACGGAATGCAGATAAAAGATATGGTGTAATCCTAAAGTGTTTAGTACATGAAGTAACCCCTCCCAATTTTGTATGGTCTGATCTTTATTTATTTATTTATTTTGTTTTATTATTATTTATTTATTTTTAGATTTATTTTGGAATTGTGGCTCATAAATTATCAAATGTATGATGAACAAATTAGAAAAGAACATTTTTCCTTGGACAAGTGTTTTTATTAGGCAGTTAGTATGAATGCACCTTCAACATGTGGATAATCTAGTTTGGATAATCTACTGCCCCATGTGTTAGCAATGCCCTTTCATTTTGCGGTCTCTGCAGTTATCTTTGCTAGTGCAAGATCTTTAAAAGTTAGAAGAATGACGGCCAAAAAAATAAATAAATAAAAATGAGACCCAAGTTAAAGCGAACTGGAAAAATCCTTTAAGTTGGCTCATTTAAATTCACATGCATATTTACCGTTTCATCTTTTCCTTTTTGTTCACTGTGCCATGAGCTCTCTGCCACAGTCTGATAATCTCATTCCCTTTGATAACGTTCTCCTTGGAATCAGAGGTGGCAGCAGGTAACAGATAATGAGTTGGCCCTCCTTGGCCATTAAAGCAGGTGAAAACAAGGTCGGTCAGTACACACGTCCATCTGCCCGTGGACTACGAGGAACTGACAATTATAGCTGTGAGGGGTCATTTGCTCCTAATCGCAGGCACAGCTGCCTGAGAGAAGGCTTGATTTGTTGGTTGGATGGTTGGGTCATCCATCACTGGTGGCAGTCGGTCATCACAATGTTGAGGCCAGCATTGTGATAACTTATAGGATGAATTAAGAAATAGTAGGGAATATGGAATAGTTCAATTCAGAGAGGAGTTTTAAATCAGTTTGCACTGATCATTATGTTCATGTCTCAAATATGATACTCTCAATACAGTGTGACACAAGAGTTTACAAGAGAACTTTCGAGGTCGCTAACCTGGACTGGGCCACTGCAACGCCTTGATTCTTTTCTTTTTCAGACATTCTGTTGTACATTTGCTGATGTGCTTGGGATCATTGTCCTGTTGCATGATCCAGTTTTGGCCATGCGTTACCTGTCAGACAGATGGCCTCATAATCACTCCTCCACAGTTGATGAGGTGTTTGTGCTGATATGCTCCGTTTGGGTTTCATCAAACATGGCGCTGTGCATTGTGGGAAAATATCTCCATTTTGGTCTTGTCTGTCCAAAGGACATTGTTCCAGAAGTCTTGTGGTTTGTTCAGAAGCAGCTTTGCAAACCTAAGCTGTACTACCGTGTTCTTTTTAGATAGACGAGGCTTTCTGTTGCAACCTTCCAATCAAGCCAAACTTTTTCAGTCTTTTTCTACTTGTACTGTCCTGAACGTCACTATTTAACATGCTAACCTGCAGAGTCTGAGATGTAGCTCCTGGCTTTTTTGCAGTTCCCCTGAGTATCGCACAGTCTGACCTCAGGGAGAATTTCCTGGAATGTTCACTCATGGGAAAATTCTCACCAGAATGCTCTAGACTAGTAAACTGCCCAAACATCTGCTTCACAGAAGTGGTGACGCTTGCTGATGATCGGTTAATGAAGTGCATTTGATCAGCAGCACCTGTCTGCTTCTTACCCTCCTAATTCCTATAGAAGCAGTGAGGGTGTACTTAGTTTTTCACAGAAGCTTTCTTTGACCTATAGTGATGCTAGAGGAAAATTTCATGGCAGTCTGCTCAACACTATTTGAAATATTTTAGTCTGAACTGAAATATCGGATCATCGAACTCACATGGGATGGCTAAAAATGGCCGTTGTAGTTTATATATTTGTGGTGCTAATCTTTGCAAATAGCTGAGCAATCTACATACAGTACTGTATTACTGTATACTATCAGTATTACTTCATTTCTAGCCAATATAAGATCCCCTTTCACTTTGTTGTTTCTCTGAATCTGTGCTAAGCA
>JAVDPK010000357.1:46577-61362 GCA_034780415.1 Cichlasoma orientale
CTTGTCTCGCACTGATAACTCTCACTGATATAGCTGCCTTGGTGGCAATTGAGGAGAGGGGGGGAAACTGTTTTTTTAATTATGAATCATCTCGTGGTCACTCATCAGGCGAGGCTCTGTGTTGCAGCTGTGGGAAAACAGGTCAGCGGGATGTCGATGATAGATCATGGATAATGAGGCTGCGAGATGTCCATACAAGTCATCGGGGCCTTTCCTGCCTCCCCGGAGTTGGTGAATCACCTCTTCTTATGTTGCGAGAGGGGGAAAAGCAGCAGAAAAAAAAAGCCAGTTATTTCATTTATAAAGGAGGGCATTGCCTGTGATCTATCAGCTGGTGGAAATGGTGGTCAGAGCAGGCAGTCACTCTCCAGGGCTTGTTTTGTGCTTTTCCCCACACCTGATTGCCACACCCAGACCTATGTCTGTTATCTGTACACTGAAATAGAACACCTTGCGAAGTTGTGAGATTTTTTTTTTTTTTGGGTGGTGGTTGGGGGGGTTGGGGTGATGAATCATGTGAATCGCACACAGGGATGAGAAAGTGGTGTCATCGATCACCTCCACAGTGCCAGAACAGTGCATTTAATGAGGAAATCTGTCTGGTCGAGAGATGGAGACAGTAACATGTCACTGTGGGTGGCTGTCAATCAATCTCAAATTCACGCTTTTGGAAAACATTCCTTTGCTGTGCAGGTTTAGTAAGAAATGTGAATTGTTTATGGAATATTTCCATTAAAAACCCATCCATCCATTCATCCATCCATTTTCTTACGCTTATCCAACTGAAGGTCGTGACGGGGCTTGAGCCTACCCCAGCCGCCATAGGGCGAGAGGCAGGGTCCACCCCGGCCAGATCACCAGTCTGTTGCAGGGCTCGCACAGATACTTCTGCTTATGAAAACAAAGCATGAAACAAGCCCTGAACCTTCAGAAGGAGACAGCAGATGGAATTTGAACTTTGTGTTATGGCAAAGTTAAACGGAACATGCAGAACTGCGCTGATGGATTTCTGAGCCGGGTTACCAGAAGATTTGGTGTTTGGCTTTCTTGGATTTTTCTTTCACTAAGAGCACACTTTTCACACAAAAGACACATCATATGTAAAAATCGTTTTTGATGTCTGTTAGTTGGGATGTTTTTTCTTTGTTTACTGATTTCCAAGAAAGCAGCACATTTGTTCAAAAGTCATACCGTATTATTCTCTAAGTGCTTGCTTTTTGTTGTTTTTAGGTGTTATTTAGTTTTATTTTATGACACATGAGTACAACAAATAACACATCAATGTCAAAGTTGTCACAACTTGTCTAAACTCTAAATAATCGTCTAAGCTAAGCTGAAAGAAAGCAGAAATATCCTTTAAAGATGAAGGTGGGCTGATGGGTTGATATTCTATAGTTTTGTTGCCTTCTGTACTGAGGATGCACCAATATATAGTCTGATACAGGAACAGTGATATAGGCCAGTATGGGTTGTGTTGACTGATATCGTCTTATCTGCAAATCAGATATTTACCAGTGCCCGTGGCTGATTGTAATCTGTTGTATTACATCAGTTTTGCACTGGCTGAAAGTCCGCGGATAGTGTGAGAAAAAGCCAAAGGACTTTATAAAAACAGCTTATCACCTGTTTGTTTCCTTAGTACAAAGGGGAAAATAAATAACAGGGCAATAAAATAAAACTTGCTGTCACTGAATTTGTTTTTTTATCCATCCATCTGTTTTTTTTCTGCTCGTCCAATTCAAGGCTGCAGCGGAGACTATCCAGTGGAAGAAAATGAATGGATGGATGGATGGATGGACATTTCTTAAACAGAAACAATAACATAAACCTATTCTATATCAATGTTAGAGATGTAGATATGATGGCTGTACACAGGACGACTGATGTGTAACAGCTCATACTGTACTCTACTCTAAAGCAACATGATTTACCCGTGATGGCCTGTTTGCATCCAAGACTGTGTTTCCATCAGTCCTCCAAATGACCATGAATCATTTTAATGAGGATGTCAGCTGGCGAATATCATTAGGTCTCTTTTTTTAAGATGAACCAAAGACTAATACTGTACCATAACTTCTCAGAGGAAAAAAAACAAAGCCTTCTTACCTATGGACAAGAGGATGTAATGTAATTCAAGCTCTCAGGAGACTCAATGTACCGAGAAGCTTTTATTAAAACAGAGGAAGAATGAGGAGTAATAGCATGTAATGCGGAGTGTTTTTGACAATCTTATGCGGTTCAGGTAATGGAATCCCGCACACCCGTGTCTGTTGTGGGGGTGGAAATTAGTTTTTTTTTTTTTTTGGGGGGGGGGGGGGTTGTCATTATAACAAGAGCTGCTCTGTTTTTGGCTTCATACATGACAGAGATGACACACAAAAAAAGGAAAAGTAATTGCATTTTCCCCCCCTCCCTCCCCCTTCTCTCCCCCAGTTCATATTACAGGAGAAATATGAGACTGCTGCTTGTGAGAAGGGTCGACCGTGGCAGGTTTGACAGCCAATTTAGGCCTGCAGAAACAGACCTGTCCCTCCAGGCAGGGGGCTAGAGCTGTCATACGTGCATTCACATAGACAAGACCCCTTTCTTCTTTTTTAACCCTGACTACCCTGCTATGCACCTAGCTTGATTAGAGGCAAATTGAATTCCTCACGAAAAACCCACTGAATGCAGGTATGTGTTTGTTTCCCTCTGTCTTAACCAGAGCTGAATCAGAACAGCACAAATTATGTGTTATTGTTTGAAACGCTATCATAATAAGAAGTTTTTTTTTTTTCTTTAAAAAAAAAAGGGACCAACAACTGGTTTCATAGTTTGAAATTAAACTGTGGACTTTTTTTGTTTTATTATGTGGACATATGCTCTTTTTGCAGCTCACTTCCATATTTGTATTCTGGGACTCTGATAAAATAGCTTTGCATAATTCACAGCAGTTCTGCTCCCCCGCTTGCCGGTTTGGAAGTTTTGAAAACAAGCTGTTAACTAAAAAAAAAAAAAAAAGTTTCTAATTGGAAATAGAAATTTCTTAAATCCTCCTGTACATCCAATCCAGAATGTGAGAGTGGACAGCAGAAACATCTGCAGCAGCAAAGATTACAGAACTTCTCATTGCCTGCTTAATATGTGGATTTATTCTTTTAATCACGGTGTGTGCGCCTACAGCCACACAGCCCTCGCCCTTCTGGTGAGTGTGTGTAAATATATTAGGGATGAAAGGGAGACACTTCGCTTCATCTGGAGACTGGAAAAATGACATCACAGCATCAGATGGCTTGCAGTCCTTGGATGACCTTCCTTCTGTGTGTATTTGATAGGCAGAGAGGGTCTTTATCCTCAGTGTACGCAGAAGGAAGATATTTTAAAGCTCTCTTGTTTTCAAAGTATTTCACTTTCACGCTCAGTATCCCCTTTGGCCATGATACAGATATTTTGGTGGAAAAATATTCATCTTCTGCCTACACAATATTTTTAGGTAGGAGATGTCAGAAAATGAATATTACAATACATTACATAACTATAAAAGTGATCAAATAACTATTCCCCCCACTGTACACAGAGGGGAAAAAGGCATACAGTATGTGAGGGTATTAAAGGATATCTTTGTTTTTTTCTCAAAGTGAAACAAAATTTCATGCGCTGCATGAGCAGCAGCAGCATCTATACTCAAAGGGTGCATTCTAATCTGTGTCTGAGGTCAGGAGTCAATGCACTGGAGGCCAGATTTTGTCTGCATAACACTGGCTGCACTCTGTATCAAATAGCACAACTCTTCTCAGTGGCTCTTTTTTTCCTTTATAAAGTTCGTAACAATACACCTGACTATTGAATAAAATATAAAGGCCTTTCTTATTAACCTTGCTGGCAGGTGGCTCTAAGAGGAAGATGCATTAGAAACTGGACTTTCTGTCTGCTCAGGTTCTCTACAACCCCCTGCACTGCGTCTCATGTTTGGAAAGGCTGAAAAGAAAGTCATACCTTTTGGGCTGGCACACAGATGGTGACTGCAGCCCATGGCTGTCTGCCCCAAGCAGGAATTTACCTGCACTGCTCCTGAATAGCTGGAATATAATAGCCGACTGCTGATATCCATCTATATCCAACAGATAAGAAAGTAGAAGAATCGCTGGTCAAATTGAAAGAAAACTTTTCTTGCTTCTATATTTGTATTCATGTGAAGTGAGTTTAAAGAGGCTTCAGGTGCTCTGTAATATTCCTAGAGACACAGTTTTTCTAACCGTTCCACCTTCTTAATACAAGAAATCATTTTTGAATAAAAGCTCTCACTTAACACTGTATTCTAAAGCATGACAGGCATCCTGTTTTCTGTGAGTTAAGCAAAGCACAACTCGTCAAACATGCTTGAACACACAAGCCGCGAATCTTTTGTACAGCTTTTATCTCGCTTCACACACAAACAAAATTGTATCTCCGTACACAACATGGCAAGGTTTTCCTCAGAAAATCAAAGTTTGAATGGTGCGTTCACATAAGCGGTTTTACTTGATTAACAATAATCTGAGGTTCTAACGGTTCAAAAGATTCACAGTGATTCAGTACAGGATGATTAGGGGTCATATTTTCTACATCTAAATAGAAGCAGTATCAGAGTGTGTCTCACTGAGCTGGTTAGGCATGAGGGACATAGGAACGTTCAGCAAGCATCTATGATGTGAATTTGAACTAACCCTCAATAAAAACCCATAATCAACACATTTAAAGAAAGTGATTTCAGTCAGATACCCCATGATGTGGCAACACTTGGAATATTCCAGTTTATCTCAGCATCCTCAGACCTCAGATCAGCCAACACAAGATAAAGACAGTGTTGAATATTAAAAAAAAGTTAACTAAGTTGAAGTAAAAGTATCTTCAACAAATGCAAAATGAAAAGGTAAACAAAGAATGTTATATAAAATAAATTCGTATGAGTTGTCATTTGTGTGGTTGTGTGTATCTGCTATGTGCGTAAAATCCAGACGTTACAGCCCAACACGGTGCTGCAGCTCGCACTGTTCAGGTGTTCTCCAACTGTTCAAATACTACAGTAAAGAAGCAGGTAAACAGTAAACATTCAGCAGTAGTATATGTGGTGGTATTATCGGGGCTTCCTTGTTCATCGTCTGCAGTAATACACATTTAAAAGAAACTCTTGGCTGTCAGTATAAATTGCTCAAAGTCATTCTGGCCCGGAACAAATATTGTTTGGAGAAACTGCATAAATTTAAAGGCACAAACAGCAGCCATTCATTTCAACTGGCTCCATCAAATAGAAATAACCACCCACACGTGTCTGTACTGTAGCTACAAGGACAGATAAGCAGGAGAGAGAATAATGCGTGTTGTTACTTTGGGTATTTGACAATATTCTTATCTGACTGCTTCTTAAAGAGAAAACAGAGACGATGCCGCATTACGGGGGCTTTGCTGACTAGAGAGAGGTTAACTACACAACACGATGCATTCACAAACATTTTTTTGTTGTTTTTAAACGACAGCTCTTGGTGGCAACAATCGCAGCAGAAGTTCAAGCAATCATCGACCTCCCCGGCCCGAAGCGTCTCAGACAATCACAAATGGCAGAGACGAGAGATTTATATATTTAATTTAGCTTTTGTATCAGCTCGTGACAACTCTATTCTGTCATCTGACCAGAGGTCTCAAAGACAGCACAAGAAATGATTTCTTCATTTTCTTCTCTTGGTTGCTCCACTGGCAATTGACTGCAGTGGTTTCTTTTATTTATCACGGTTGCCGCTGTGATTCGGCAGTAAAACAGCCTGTGTTTAATTCACACGGGGAGTGGATTCAGAATGAGGGCTATGAAACAGTTTAAATTAGACTCTACTTGAAAAACATACATAAAGTCTCTCCTCTGCAGTATTTACAGCTTTATGTGACTCCAGCTCTCACAGCTTGCGTTCAAAATGTACTTTCCAAACAATGTAAAACAAGTCAGATGCAAAGAGCTAAAAGCTATTCCAATAAATTTATATGGAAAATGCGTAAACTATGAGCCACAAGCCCTCTAATTGATGATGTAATGTTTTATTTCTTTACCGTCTCTCCGTCTGATCTAACCCATGACTTCATTATCACGATCCCGGCAACAAAGCCAGAAGCTGCAGTGAGGTAATTTGCTGCAATATGGCTTTTATTTGCTGCTGAATTATTAACAGCAAACTGTCATCCATTCCCGATGAGGCTGCCACACTTATACAAGAGAGCAAAGCAAAATACAGTAAGGCTAGAAATGACTGGTCAGCTCATGATGTCACCAGATCCGTCAGCTCTCACAGGGTTGACTCGCTCAAGTCTGCCAGTAGTCAAAAGCTGCATCAGTAAATGAGTCATACTCTGAGCTTATTTCACACCTACTTCTTAGAAACTGCAGGAAAAAAAAAAGGGTGAATGACAGTATTTTCCACATCAGTGGCCACTGCTTTCTGTGTCAGCGAAACTTATCCTCAGATCCAGGGTCAGAGGTTGAACTGGTTATGACTGCAGAGAGGAGGTTGCTGGATGTGGGGACAGGGGATTAAAGTGAATTTTCAGCTTCAGGGGAGTGACGGAGAATCTGAATCTCTCTTTATCTCACAGGTTGCCCCTGAACCAACCTGTGGTTTCCCGGGTTGGTTCAGACAGAGGGGCAGGCCCGATCAGCTTCTTTGTTTGACAGGTAAGATGAGTAAACACATGCGGTGGAGAAACCTTTCCGAATCAGAGAGAAGCAAGGCTGCAGGGATTGTGTCACGCCTCTGACTGTGTGATGGAATTTTTTATTATATTTACTAATCAATTATTTGTAATAATCAAATAATAAGCTTTGGGGATTCTGTAAATATCAATTGCACATTAAGATTAGGGAGTGATTCTTACTCGTGACTGTCAGTAGGAAATGAGAAGCATGACATTTTGTTAACCACCCGATCGCCCAGCTCCCCTCCTTCTGTTCACCTTGTGGCCCCTGTAATGACACCTCGCTATTCCCTTCGCTCCCGGCAGACAGGAGTCATGATGACTGCTCAAGGCCTTTGTTAGTTTAATTGAAACATCATCAACAGCTTACAGACACAGACAAAGAGCAGAGGGACCGCAGCAGACAGAAAGAAGCTTGCACGCTGACTGCATTTACGCGCACTCTGGCAATGGAGCACCTTCCGGTGGGGCTGTGTGAAGGTGTAGGCGTATTTACTTGTGGTTTAGAATGTAAGTGCTGTGACACGATCAGAAAATAACTTTTTCTCTCTTATTTACTTTAAATGAAACAATCAGCAGTGGCTAAAATGAGAAGCTGCTGATTGGATGTTTGATACGCTGATGCTCTAATAAAAAAAGGGAGAGGAGGGGAAAATGGATTTGTTATTGTTGAGGCTGAGCATATTTTGCCATTCACAGTGACTCAGAAGAAAGTCAATCACTAGTGTGACCAAAGAATTTTTCAGGGTCACACACTGTAATTTTCACTCTCGTATGCAGAAGAAATGCTCAGTGTGGAGCCTGTAGGTGTAAGCGGAGCACCAACACGAACAGGCTGAGTTGAACAACACATACTGTAATAGAATACATTAGAGGAAGGACTGGATTTAGATTAGCTGTATTTTGGCCAGTCCGTTAGCATATGCTAAGCCATATGCTTAGATCCATCCCTTAGTAGCATCTCAAGGCTTTTCTAATGTCACCCATAGTCCTTGATGAATAACAAATGTGTGCAAATGAATGCATTTCATTTCCCATTAGGAAAGCACATTTAGAAAAAAAAATATTTTAAATCATCCTATATTTACAGCAGTGTTTGCTGTCCAATCATTTTTTGTCTTGGGATTTTAAAACGTGGATGTTGGTGTTCATGATATCAATTAACATTTTTTCCTCTTCTGCGGGTTTCTATTTCAGCCGTTTAGTCGAAAAATCAATTTTAATCATAATTTTTCCTCCTTCTAAAAAGAAGAAGCCACGTCAAAGTGTCATATTTCAAGACAGTGTTAACTAGGGTCTCACCTTCCTGGGGTCACCGAGAGGTTGCACTTTCTGCAGCTATTCATCAGTCTTCACTCCCACCTCAGTTATGTGCTCACAGCAATTTCCCATGCTCTGCTGGGGCTCTCTGCTCGTTCGGAAATTTACAGACAGTTTTCATTTCAGAAGGCAGAAATACACTCCACAGATCACAGGCAGCTTTTTGAGCCCATTGGCTGGAGAGCCACTTGGATGCTGACAAGGTGGTAACCTTGGTTTTTTTGTTTGTTTGTTTGTTTCCCATCAAAGAACCGATTGACCTCCAAGGTCTCACAAGTACAAAGTGTGAATAATTATCTGTCACTTGACCATGATCTGGGTCTTCATGTATAAAAAGAGCTCGCATACAAAATGGTTACGCACAGTGACTGTCACACACTTGCTGGCATGAACAAAAACGAAAGTGATGTTGGAATGTGCGAGCCATGCCGCAAACTCCTGTTTGGCGTCAACAAACAGAGCAGATCTGGTTGCTCGTGATGGGATATGACATTTCTGCATTTCACCCTTTCTCTGAAGAGCATTTGGCCAGAACTAAATCCAGCTTCTTTTCCCAACCAGCCAAGTTACATAACCTGATCCCAATCTGATTATTAAAATTAAAGTTGTTTTCATTGACTAAAACTTATTCGCTAACCTTCAAATGTCTTTTCCTTTTTTCCCTCTATTTCGTTTCTGTTTGGGTGAAATAAAAAATTAAAGATATCTTGGAGAGCCGCCGCAGTGATTTAGGCATTTCCATCCAAACACATACGGCTCCTTGTAAAGAGGACAGATTGATGGTGGCTTTCAAGTCGAGGATAATTACATTTTCCCACAAACACACCATCCTCTCTCTAAGCATAAGCAATGGAGGAAGCCGCTGATGTGTCTGTTGATTGGGTTTGAATCAAAAAGTCTTTCATGATGCTTCTAGCTGTGTTTGGGTTTGCTGTCTGTGCCATTGCATAACACTGTGTACCTTATGGACTTGAGTGAAGCTTATAAAGTGGCATTCTGTATGAATGCTTGCATTGAAGACTTCTCTATTTTTTTTTTAATTCTAGGATCTGCTTCTCTCTATATCATCGTGAATGTGAAGAGTGCGACTATAGAACATGTGTCCTCTGCAGAATGTTGGAAACATGGAGACTTTGCACATGCTCTTCTGTGATCTTTATGCCAAAAGGAAACACAGTGCAACACCAGGAAACTGCGTCTCCTCAGCAGCAGACATCTTTACATTGCATTTGTTACACTGAAGTAAAAATAACATCCTTGGGACAAGGAAAAATATTTGATTGCCTCAACCATCTTTTGATTGCAAGGCATTTGCACAGGTCTCCTGGTGGGAGGCAACCTGCCTCCAACAATCTTGGTCTGACTTGGACTGAGTGCAATTGCTCTCAGACGGATTGGTGAAGGTTTGCAAATAATTGCCATCCAATTTATAAATCCAGATAGATCACAAACGCGATGCATCTCTCTCCAGTAGGGGACCTGACTCGCCCAACTAATTGTACTTTGGTAACATTCCTATATAAATGCAAAGTTGCTGATGCCTTTGTCATTCTGCAGTTAAATTGCTGTCCTGCAGCAACTATGTCATTGTTATGGAGGAATTTTGAATTTCAGTTTCAAATCTATAAGTTTCTGAATGAACTCTGAACTCTGAACTCTACCCCATTCAATTGCAGACTGATAGCAGACTGACTCCATCTTATTCCTATTTTATTGCGCTCCTGACACACGCGAGTGGTTGTTGGTTGGTCTCCATCTTTGAAGCAACCATTTAAAATTTGAGGAGGTCACAAGCTCATTGCAGATAGTTACAATTATTTTGGTCATGCTGCAGTCTCCAACCCCCCCAAAAATAAGGGCAAGGTGATCCAGCAGTTTTAAGAAAAAGAACTGTACTGACTCAGCATGCTCGCCTTTACAGCATTAACTCTGCAGGCCAACTAACAATCCCCAGTGCACCTAAAAACACTGCCAATTAGTTAATGAGCTAATTACTCCTCTTAGTAAATATACATATTTGCTTGTCAAAAACCTGCTAAATCAAACATGTGGAACTACCCGCTGGGCCGAACCCTTGTGAATAAGGGAGCAGCTGAAAGTAGCTTTTTAGTACATATACACACACTTCAATATTTCTCTCTCCATACAAGCTATCCAGCCTTTTTGTAGTTTGTTCCCCCAGGGTATCATCTTTAAGCTTTGTTCATGTATGACCTCTGTGCCTATTTTTTTTTTTTTTTTACTTTGGCATTTGAATTTCTGGATTTTCGGGCATTCATCTGGTCTCCCATGTTCTGTGTTTGATTCCTTCTTCCCTTACTATTGTCTTATTGCTGGGGGTGGCACGCTATGCAAAAGGCACCACACCATTGACTAAGAACAGGCTCAGTGAATTGCATGAACAGAAGTGCAGCCCCCCCCCCCCCTTAAATTAATTGTAATCATGATCTTTCCTCAGCCTTTACCAAGTGTTTCTGTTGCTCTATTCCAACCACATGCTAATAACTTACTTGTAATAACCATGCTCTTTCCCTAACCTTAAAAAATACATGATATCAGTTCAGCACAAAGACTGTCAAAGAGAGAAAAACAGTTAGGCAGACTTTGTATGATGCTAATAAAATCCACCTACCAGTATCTATAAAGCGCACTAATTAGAGTGTTCTGCAGTAACTTCCCCGAGTCTCTGCTGGTGCTCTGTAGTCTGCTTCATAACCCACTGTCAAACTGCAAATAGTCATTTTTACAGTTTGGTTTTCAAAACAGACTAAATAAATAAATTATATTTAATTGATATGGCTGTAGTCATATCAAACTTAATCATTTTGCAGAGCTGTTTTTGTTCTTGTCTGGTGATTGTGCTGTTTAATTCCACAGTATGCACACAGTACATTGCCATATGTCTTTGCATGTGCATGTAGCCATGTGTATATTTGTATTTGCCCTTGAGCATGCCCATAAACTGCTTCACCTTGACTATAACAGCTTATCATGACCCTGCAGTCCCTTGGCAGCAGGTTGAGTAAGTGCTTCATTATGGAAACCACCAGCAGCAGTCCCCTCAGTGTTACACACACTGTCCACCCAGGAGTCTAAATCACCTTGGTGCATAGGGAAAGCATTTAAGCCATCTTTAATAATGATTAATACACCTCCACTTCAACACAAAATAGGCCACCACACACCATCATCCATCACCAATATGAAACCCCATCCTCTATAACACTTAAATTACATTCATTAGTGAAGCCTGCAGCACAGCGGCTGCCTGGGAGGTAGTGCGGGCAGTGGTAATTGTTCTTATATCAATCAGTTATGTGATTGGAAAATAAAACAAAATAAATTAGGAAAAATGAGTGCAGGAGTTGGTTTCACAGCAAAACCCATGCACAATTTTACAGAGCAGAAGAGCAGTCACTAATACCATTTCTTTACTAAAGAGCTATATTTGATGTAGTTAATAATAACCCTCAAACAATGTGGTGCTAGGGAAGAATTTAGCCCTGTAATTTGCATTCAGTCTTTCACAACTGTGGGCAAACTGACAAATATATGGGAAAACAGACACATGCTGTCTTTAACACGTTCACACATCATCTTTGTGAGATTTAGTGGTTCAGATTAAGTCACAAATGTGCATCACCTGGGCAAGGATATAATTCCTTCATTATTATGCTCTTCTGTGCCAACACAGTGCAGAGCAGCTACCTAAACTCTACCACCTCAGAGATAGATCATCTCGTCAGTAGTTTCACATCCTCACTGTGTAGTAACTCCGGATGCTGTGGCGCCTCTGAAGGGGAAAGCTTCAAATCAGAAGTGCCTGACTCTGTGGTATAACTCACAAATGTGTAGCTTAAAGCAGATAACCTGTCAACTGGAGAGGAAATGGTGTCTCACTAATTTAGAAGATGCTCATTTAGCCTGGAAAAAGAGGTTGTTGCTCTCCAAAAAAAAAAAAAAAAACTCTTCATAAAGCTAGGACATCTTACTATTCATCACTGATTGAAGAAAATAAGAACAACCCCAGGTTTCTTTTCAGCACTGTAGCCAGGCTGAAATGTATGAAATGTAACCAGGATCAAATGCTTTGATCTTAAACATGATCAAGCTATCTTTTTTAGTTGGCTGTGTACTGCAGGCTTTTAAGGTGGCAGTAATATCGAACCATTACTTAAAAAGCCATTGCTTGACCCAGCTGTCTTAGTTAATTATAGGCCGATCTCCAACTGTCCTTTAATCTCAAAAATCCTTGAAAGAGTAGTTGTAAAACAGCTAACTGATCATCTGCAGAGGAACGGTTTATTTGAAGAGTTTCAGTCAGGTTTCAGAATTCATCACAGCACAGAAACAGCATTAGTGAAGGTTTCAAATGATCTTCTTACAGCCTCTGACTGTGGACTCATCTCTGTGCTTTTCCTGCTAGATCTCATTGCAGCATTTAATACTTTTGACCATAATATTTTATTACAGATATTAGAGCATGCCGTAGGTATTAAAGGTACTACGCTGCAGTGCTGTAAATGGGGAGTCTTCTTCACACACTAAGGTTAATTATAAAGTTCCACAGGGTTCTGTGCTAGGACCAATTCTATTTACTATTTTCAAAATGCTGCAGCTGGAGTACTGACAGGGACTAGAAAGAAATAGCATATTTCTCACATGCTGGTATCTCTTTATTGGCTCCCTGGTAAATCTAGAATTTAATTTAAAACCCTTCTCCTCACATACAAGGTCTTGATTAATGAGGCCCCATCTTATCTTAAAGACCTTATAGTACCGTATCACCCCAATAGAGCACTTCGCTCTCAGACTGCTGGCTTACTTGTGGTTCCTAGGATACTTAAGAGTAGAATGGGAGGCAGAGCCTTCAGCTTTCAGGCCCCTCTTCTGTGGAACCAGTTCCTAGCTTGGATTCGGGAGCTTATAGGTAGGGCTGGATCAGGTGGCCCTGAACCTTCCTTTAGTTTTGCTGCTATAGGCATAGGCTGCTGGAGGGTTCCCATAATGCACTGTTTCTTTTTATTCACCTTTTTTACTCTGTTTATACTTCACTCTGCATTTAATCATTAGTTAATATTAATCTCTGTCTCTCTTCCACAGCATGTCTTTTGTCCTGTGTCCCTCCCCTCAACCCCTAACCGGTCGCGGCAGATGGCTGCCCCTCCCTGAGCCTGGTTCTGCCGGAGGTTTCTTCCTATTAAAAGGGAGTTTTTCCTTCCCACTGTCGCCAAGCGCTTGTTTTTAGAGGGTCATTTTGACTGTTGGGTTTTCTCTGTATTATTGTAGGGTCTTTATACAATACAAAGCACCTTGAGGTGACTGTTTGTTGTGATTTGGAGCTATACAAATAAAATTGAATTGAAATAAATTGAATTGAATCTTGGCACTGGAAATGGTCACTTATAAGTTAGTTGATGTGGCCGTTTGGCTCTTTGTATGTCCGGCTCTGTGATGCTGAGTGTCATGTTACTGCTTTTAAGCTCAGATTCTGCCATAAAAGCAACCTGTATTATCTCTTCCCATGACTACTAAACAATGAAAAGCGTTACATATTCACCAGTCTTTCACAAGAGTACTGCTGGTTTAAAGCAACGGCATCAAATACACACAGTGCAGCATGTGAGAGAGTAAATCTGTTGTTGTTGTTGTTTTTTTTTTTTTTATCATACTTTAACATACTTTAGTGTTTTTATTCAACACACATTCATCTCATTTACTTTCAAAGTAACAATACAAGCCAAATACATCAGCTTCATCTCCTTTTATGGTATAATTTGCTGTACAGACTATACATGACTGTACAATCTGGAGCATTCTAACACAAATAGGACACATTCATAAATGACATGGGTTCAAAGTAGTTTTACTCTTTTAAACAGGTGTTACTCATTATCCACCTTTTACAAAAATGACAGAATTATTACAGCATGTATCAATAAACACAATCCTGACTCACAAAGATGTATGCTGCTGTTATATCACTGAAAACCAAGCGTATCAGCCATTAAATGCACCTGCTGAACGCCGGCAAGTCATTCTAGCTCACATGAGACTCCTCTCTTGTGTAAACAAGACACATCCAAGTCTCCATACCTGATCCAAACAGGCACAGACCTGCCCCTGCCACATAGACGTTTCCAATAATGCCTGCCAACAATCTCATGGCTCATTAACCGCTAATTAAATAGTGTAATGTGTGATATATCGGAGCAGTGGTCTTACCTCGGACCAAAGAGGAAGAGCGATAGGCGGGAGAAAGCACGTACCGTGCTGATCATCGTCACATCACAGCCTGTTGAACCTGTTCTCCTCTTGAATTGGAAACATTTTACTTTTCACACACTGAAAACCAACCCTGTTTACCTGTTTGTCTCATTAGTCACCATGTGCAGAGGCTTCCTTCTTCCAGGAAGAAGAGATTACATAACTTAATGGAACTCTCATAAATGGAAGCACTTTATTTAGACTACTAGATGTAGTGTAGCAATAACAAAGAAATCCTTTATAGTATAAGTTATTATTAGACACCCAACACAAAGATGAATTATTCCTTATGAGGTCATTCTGGAAAGTTTCTTCATATATGGTAATTTTTTAATAGCATTGTTCACCCGTTTGTGTTTTTGTGTCATGTTTGTTACGACTTCCACCCTACTCCCCTTCTTTTTTCTCTGTCTTGTGTGCATCTGTAGTTAAACTGCAGGAATGTCTTAAAGACATAAAGGCCTGGATGACCTCTAATTTCCTGCTTCTAAATTCAGATAAA
>JAVDPK010000357.1:68640-91330 GCA_034780415.1 Cichlasoma orientale
TTATGTTTTACTTCCAAGCTTCCAGAATTTCGTCTTTAGACACTTTTCAATCATTTTCCATGCACTCCTTGTACATGACCATTTTCAGAGGGATTTATTTGTTTGTTTGTTTGTGTGTATGTTAAGCCACTTAACACTAGCCTATGAATTATTAAAGCATAAAAAGGCGCCTAACTCAAGGAATCAACCAGTGTTGTGTGTCTACACATAACTGACAACTTAGCAAAGAACCAATTTTAAATTGTATCTTTGTTACTTGTTACTTTGTTACTAGCAGCCTGTCACAAAAACACATGTCATAGATTCATTTAACTGAATCTATGACAAATGTCAAAGATAACACAGTTTGACATAAAATTGTATTTTTGCACTAACAAGGTGATTCCCAAAGAGCTATTAGTGGTGGCTTATCTCAGCATGGTGTGCAGCGTGCCCTTAAAAAATTTGAGGAAACTGAACAAGTGGACAAAATACATGGCAGGCCTAAAAAAACAACCAAAACCAGTACCTGAAGGTCATGTCCTTATGAAATAGGAAAAAAATCCAGCAAACACAGGACCTGAGAGATGCATCTGGCCTTTCAGTTGATCCATCTAGTGTTCACTGAAGCCTCATTCGAAATCATCTCAGTGGAAGGGTGGCTGTCAAGAAACCATTCTTAAGGAAGTGAAACAGGGAGAAAAGGCTGCAATGTGCCAAATTACACAAGACCTGGACTGAAAATCAGTGCCAACAGGTCTGATGGAGTGATGAAGTTTGAATTTTTGGTTCAAATTGTCAGTGTGCCTGGAGGAGGTCAGTGAGTGTCTATGGCAACATTATGGACAATCTGTCATGACTTGGGGCTGCATTTCAACCAGTGGTGTTGGGGATCTTGTTAAAACTGGTGGAATTATGAAAGCTGAAAAGCGCTGTCAGATTTTGATCCACCATGAAATACCATCTGGAAAGTGTTCGATTGGCAGGGGCTTCATTTTTCTGCATGACAGTGATCAGAAACACGCTGCTAATGCAGTAAAAGCATACGTGGATAGAAAAAATCACACTGGAAAACAAACTCTTCATTTTCCTCGTTTCTGAAAATCTTCACCGCGGAAGGAGTTTTTCCAAAGCTCCATTTTGAATGACTGAAAACGCCACATATGGACCAAAGGCCAAAAAGCATTGAAAAAAAAATTCATTTTCTAAGATACCTGTGTAAGTGTGGACTTTATAGTGAATTCTGCACTTCTGAATTCTGAAAAATGCACAAACAAAACCATTAAAATCAACATAACACAATCTATAATACATTCCTCTCCTTTTCCTCCTCTAATTGGCGTTGCTGCATTTCATTCATGCTCCCCATCTGTCTCTTCTGAAGTCAGCAGTGCTTCAAATAAACTGTTCATCCAGGATGTCCACAAAGCGACCCTTTCATGTTACCTTGATACCATTCAATAAATCATCATATATATTCTGGCTACTGGCAAGAATTCAGAGAAACGTGGTTTCTTTGGAAACAGCATCTCATGAGGTTATCAATCTCCAGGTTGTGTAACACTCTTTCAGATCTGCTCCTTAATCACACCATGTATTACTGAGATAAATGAATACAGATGGCACATTCTTAAAATATGCATAGACAAATTGCCTTAAACAGATACTTATAAAACCTAATTTTTGCAAGGATATTCTCATATTTTAGAAGCAGCTTTTCGCTAAGATTTTCACTCTGAGCTTGTCCCCCTGCATTTGTAATGCTCATTTTTAAAGAAATATGGTGCAGTTATCGCTAAATACTAACTTTAGTTTTTCAGGAAAGTGATATAATCTGGACTCAAACTGCTCGTTCTCTTTTGCATATCAAAATGTTCACTTTTTTTACTTTTCTTGTTTCTCTCTGGTCTTCCCACAAGCCCCGGGCATGCAGGGTGAAAGATCATTTTCTATCTGGATCTTGAATAAAGTATATTAGAAAGAATCGATAAGAGGCTGCTGGTTTTCCTGGAGTCACTTGGTTGGCCCTTTAGGAGCACTCTGTGCTCAGGACTGCTGATGTCTTTGCTGTGTATCCTTGGCTCAGAATTGCATTGTTATAGTGGATGCACCAACTAAAACTGCAGGTCAAGGCGCTCGGCTTAAATGCGAGTGAAGAGCAGTCCAATTGTATGCTGGTTGAAATTAAATCTTTGGAGCAGAACGCCTCCCGACCGCAGAGGAACGAGATGAGACAGAGGAGAGATCCTGCTCCAAACTGTAATAAAAGCTGTGCCCCCAGCTGCGCCCCGCAAAATACCATTTAGTGTAATATAAGGACCAACTTGTGGATACGACTGGTTCATTATTCATAATTAATAACAAGGCAGCCACGTATGTGAATTTTAAACACGGCCTACAAATCCTGCTGTCTTTATGTTTTAGCTGGCTGAATGGATCGGCTTCTTTTGGCCATTGTTCAGACAGCTCCATATTTACATGTATTCAAATTTAGAAGCTGCACTGTACAATAACAAGGTTCACAGTGCACACGGGGACCTGCAGGCATGGTGAGAGAAAGGAAAGTGTTTATTGTCTACAGGCGGCCTGGGAAACAAACTATAACCATGGCATGCAGTCTCTGGGCTCCCACTATCATTTTATTTACTACAACAATTTCTGCTCCCTTGCGAAAGCAGTTTTCTGAGAGTAGTGCAAAGCATTATTTCATTTTTAATGGTTACTGCTGGGGTCAGGACTGAGTAGTCTTCGCATAATTATTTGTGGGCATGTTTGTATTGTTTATAGATTTTTTTTTTCCCTGCCTGTGCTGGGCGTCTGAGTCATTCATAGCAGGATGCTCAAGGAGATATTTTTGTTTATACTGCATCTACTTAATGCTCTTTTTTTGTGAGCTATTGATTAACAAGGGCGTAATGGTTGCATCACTGAATCGATACTGAACTGGACAAAAGAGGCACTGAGATAGTTGTAGAAAAACGTAGTAAAACATTCAGCCCAATAACCATTAAACAGCCGCTCCAGCACATTTACTTTTGGAGCAGTGCTGTTTCATTTCTGAGGCTATGAGTACGCCGCAGATGTTGTAAAAATCAAATTCCGTGTGTTTGCACAGGCAAGAAAAAAAAAATGGGAACGGGAACAAAGAGGCGCCGCAATTCGCACACACTGTTCAGCTGTGCCTGGCAGTCTGTCACCAGAAAACATATTTGCGCCTTACTTATAGTTAGTTATTTACAGTAATATACTTTTTGTCTTGCAACAGTGAATGCGCTGATATTTGCTCGCGGCACCTTATACAGTACAGCTATTATTTATTGTACCTACATGTTTTTCTGCTGAGGAGTGAAAAAAAAAAACAAAAAAAACAAAAACAAATTAAAAGATATTAAATCTAAGCATCAGAAACATATCTTTGAACAAAAAAGGAGAAATAATGCATCAAACAATGTTTCTCCATAAACACGCTCCTGTAGAAGTTGTCGATATGAGGGTTCAGTTATGCAGCAAAGTAGCTATCCTGCCCCTGTGTTTGCATTTTTCTCTCGGCGTTTGAAGTGGGTAATATGCTTTTGGTCGAGGCCCAAAGGCTTGATGGTAATTACCTTGTTCTTATTCTGACTCTCATAATTGCATGCCTCCAGGGGGCCATTACAGAAGCCTCTACATCTAATTCTGGTGAAATAAAGAAGGGATATGCTGGAAGCGCTGCTGCCTAAACTTAATGTCAGGAGAAGAAAGAAATGAAATATTTACTTTTGACTGCTTCAGAGGAAGGCAAATGATTTGTATTTTTGATAAACATATTTGCTAATTTGTACATAAGCCAAAGAGTTTTATTCTGATTTCAGGCAGTCGTTTCAGCAAAGCACAGAGACTTTTGGGGTGATCGGGTTGGACAGGATCAGAAATGAGCGCATCAGAGGGACGGTTCAGGTTGAGCGGTTTGGAAACAAAGAGAGGCAAAGGTGAGATGATTTGGACATGCGCAGAGGAGGGACAGTGGATATACTGGACAAAGGATGTTGAAAATGGAGCTGCCAGGCAGGCGTAGAAGAAGAAGACCACAGAGAAGATTTATGATTATAGTCAAGGAGGCTGTGCAGAGGAGGATGATACAGATAGGGTGAGATGGAAGCAGATGACCTGCTGTGGCGACCCCCCAAACGGAGCAGCCGAAAACAGAAGATCAAGTGGTGACAAATCTACTATCTAGCACATGTAAAGCTCACTAATTATGACCATTATATCTGGTCTGCTTCATCCATTATATAAAATATAGCCAGGGTCTTAACTATTAGCATTTTCCAACCTCAAATGAGCGCAGAAAACCACATGCATGAACTGCTGCATTGTTCAAACACTGGATCTCAGTCGTGAGAGGAGTCTTGCTGGCCCTGCCACTTCACTTGCATTTGGAACATTCTCATAATGTTTCATGATTCATGTCTTTTTTTTTTTTTTTGACTGCAGAAAAACAAATTTTTTTACACAAACAAGATATATTGAGTGTTAATTAATGAACTAAATTTGCCAGCAGGTGGATTCTGTTACTGTTGGATTACATTTGCTGAAGGTTTTCTTAGCGATTTTGCACCAAATGGAAATGGAAAAATACAACAAACTACTTGGACCCCTCACTAGAAAAACATGCCATTGAAATTATGGGCTGTTAATTCTGTGGATTATGTGCGCCATTGTACTCAGCAGATAACCCTACCAGTTATTTTCAAAATAGTAATTTTAGTGACCTGATCCTGTAGCCTGGAGAGGATGGAGTGGTGGTGTGTTTGTGGTGACTGAAAAAGTTAATTACAGCCTCTGTGTTCTTTGTACTCTCTGTTATGTTTTGGACCAATTCTGATACTGTCGTTTGGAAAAGGGTGATGTAAGCCTACTTAACCTTTACTGTTATTTTTGAGATCTCAAGATTCTCACAGAGCCTCTTCAGCTAAGCTGAGCTAATGAAGTGCCTGGAATTTCTTGGACAGAAATCAGAGCGTTGCGTTACACAGTTTTGCATCGTTGCAGCTGAATCACACGACATAATTGAAATGCGTTGCTTTTTTTTTTTAACAGTAAAACAACTTGGAGCTCCTAAATGCCTCAGCTGCTTTAAAAGCTGATAATTACAGGTGTCACCTTACGCCAACTGCTTTCAAGAAGGCGAATTTTCGAGATGACTGACAAGTGCTCAGGTAGGCGCTTGATCATACTGAGGGTGGGGCAGTAACCACTAATTTTATTACACTGAAGCCAATTACAACTGTAGGTTTACTTTCAAGCTTCTACATCAAAACGCAGTGATAGATGTGTTCCATTCAAAGCCTCGTGGGCACAGGCCTAGAAACCGGTCCTAGATGCCTAACCTCCGCTTGCTAAGGAAAAATGTGAATTCCTCAGCTGGTTGGCAAGCGGTTGTTGAAAGTTGTTGGGTGAAATTGGTGCTGCACTAAAAACCTCCTTGTTTGGTTGCTAGGACATTGTCGTGGTCCCCTTGCACGGAAGAACCCGACTTGTCTGCAAACACTCATTAACTAACCGCCTTTTTTACATTGAAGTCAAATGGGCTCCATTTCTGGTTTGCTTTGCACTCTTCACAGTCTCATTACTGATCATCGAGTATTTGATAAGTGGAGAAAAGTCTAGCATCTCCTGTTTCCATCCTTTGTATTCAGTCTTTGCTGAGACAAGGACAGGAAACAGCTCAGAATACCCGCGCTCCATTTCGCCAGCGCAGAGTCAACAGGAAAGTTTGTTTTCTAATACGCTGAAGCAGTCCATAGATCTTTATAGAGCGTTCATCACGCTTGACAGGGTTATTATCCATGATAAAAAAGAAGGAATGCAAATGCATGAATTATTTGACGGTGTCCAGTTTGGACCTCCCAAACTTCACCTCTCTGACTGTTTCCTGCATGAATCAGAGTGAGTCATTAGCAGTCCAGCTCACTAACCAGACTTTGTGAGAATGTATCAGTCTGCTGAATATTCCGTCAGTTGCATCTGACTGCTTTCAGGTCAGCTCAAACCTGAGTGAAACTTTGACGTAACTGTCCTACTAAAGTATGTTCTGGTTCAGTAAGAATGCTTTCACAGCTCAACGTGTTAAGACTTGATACTTCAGCGACATTCTTGCCGCATGACATCAAGTTAGATGTGTAAGGTAGAAGACTATGAGTTTGTGCTAATATGCACCTCTCGCTCTCCTAAATAATACACTTCCAGTTAGTTTGCAGAAACTAAATGTGAGTTTACGTGGTGATGTAACCCCGTCTGTTTTAGCTGAAAGTACATTACCTCGAAAACTCAGCCAGCCTCGTGGCTGCGATATATTCATAATGCCTACAATTTCACCCTGTGTGACTAAGGTTGTTTTCACAGTTCAATTAGCAAACTATAACAGAGGGATATCTGTTTAGAAACCTTGTGATGTGAAATTCTTTCTAAAATATCCACGTTAGTATGCATTTGCATTGCCACTGCACTGCGGTCTCAGTGGCTCAATTCCTTAATTCATGACAAACCTCCTGTAGCAGGTTTTGCCTTTCAAGTTAACCAAATCTCTGAGAGCAGCTTTATTTTTCTGTCTGAGCACTTGAGAAAGCATGTCTCCTCCTAAATGTGTTCAAAATTTACCATAAAACACAACTGCTGTGAGCAGAATGACGGTTTTATCCAGTGTGTGTAATATTCTTGGTTAAACAAGAGTATAGGAAGACTTCGCAAGCACGAAAAACAAAAACAAAACAGATGCATAGGAATCTAAAATGCATCGTAGGACACGGTTGCTTGGCCGTGAGGGAACTTGTAGATCACTAATGAATATAAAATGAACCCAGAGGATTTAGCTTTCTCTCTGTATACTTTGGAATATCTGCAACGGCTCATTTAGTCTAAAATGAACAATACTTGGAGGGATTGTCTTGCAGGCATCAATTCAGGCTCTAATGGTCTCTCTGGGTTTCTTTCTAGTGACAACTCTGACACGTCTGACAGCAGTATTCTCTGAAGACCTAATTAGCCTGACCATTAAACTCAAAGGGATGATGGAAGGTGCTGAAGAGAAGCAACAAATATTTGTCACTTTGTTTAGTGGCTAAAATGATTAAGACAGCTTGTCTATGTTTATTTTACCAGCTCTCAAGAGTCCAATTTTACTGTATTTTAATACCTATCTCTCCATGCTGTCTTTGTGATGTCAAATTACATATTTTGTTATGGACAAATTCTTCCCAGCAACCTCTTACAGTGCTCACCATAGGAAGGATTCTAAGCGCTAAATGTGCATGTGCTTTTTCGTGCGTGCGCGTGTGTGAAGAGAAAGGAGTTGATGAATTTCTTGAGGCATTCAAGAAAGGAAAAGAAAAGATGTGATCCCTGAAACATGCGAGAGCTTGACATAAACAAACATACTGGGAGGATTTCAAAGCGACGGCCGCTCAATGGGAATCCTCTCATGTGCCGATGGCATATAAGGAGGCAAATGCACCGTGCGGAGAGGTATGAAGACATACTGTCTGCCCACACACACACACAGTGCCACTGCAAGGACCCTTTCTCTTTCATGTGTTAGCAGGCGAAGACTCAGTTGTTTGTTTACCGGCAATTTATGCTGTCAGCAGCCCACACACTATACCCATATCAATGCCAGACCAGGAATGTAACCATGTAATGGGGGGAATTTCCCCTAGCTCTACTGATAAGCTCGATGAAGCTTGCCATGTCTTGTATTCAGAAAACATCTGTTGAATTCCTCGGTCATAACGAAAACTGTTTGTACTTAAGTCAGTGTGAGAAATTCAAGTATGCCGTAAATAGCTGTGAACATCTTGGTGTTCTCTGTTTCTGCATCAACTCTGTTTAGGTGATTGGCTGGCTCTTGTGCTGGCTTGTGGGCTGGGCTTATTATATAGGCTGGTCCTTTGTTTGGCTCTCTCTCCCTCCAGCCTGCTGCAGCAGCATGCTTGAGGTGTTTGGTATTTGGCTTTTCATTGATGTAATTATCTGCCTACAATAAACAGTGGCATATAAGCTTTCTCTGTGGTATTGTGTCCATTAATACGTTCCGTGTTTGAGCCAGCTGTAACATAATAAAGTGGGATCATCCTTGTGATGTAAATCTAGGCCATTGCTTTGAGCTTACTCAGGTCATGTATGTGTTACCGCATCAGGTAGGTTTGGAATTTTTGGTTAGCCAGGCTTTTCAGGCAGGCAGAGAACTGGGAAAGTTCCAGAGTAAGATAGCAGACCATGTCAAAAATATATTTATTTTTTATTTTTTTGGAGCATTAAGCTGCGCTAATTGTGCTTAGGTTTGTGTGCCAGGTTCGAACAATAGTTAGGCTTGTTAGCTGTAACTGTTTGAGGCCTACAGCTGCTACAATTGCAGCTTCATCCTTTAGTGGATTTCCTTTCTTGCAGGTCTGGCGTCTCATTTTCCTGTAGTTTGATAGTTGTTAGCTGCATTGCCTTGTTTGGTAAGATGTCTATTCTGTGGAAGACCAGTATAGTGTTGGTGCTCAGGGTAATTTAATGAATTTAAGGATTTTGCGTTTCAAATCATTAATACTCTGAAGGAACAGGTGATATTAGTTAAAGAGTTTGAGCTGCCCTGTGGACAAGGTGGCTCAACCACTGAAGGAGAAGAGAAATAAGAGTTGCAGCAGGGTGAAAAGATACAGGACAGAGTTGTAGGATTAAAGGAGCTGGAAATAAAGCTACAACTTAAAAAAAATGAATTATAGGTTGAGGCAAAGGGAAAGCAGCGTGAGCTAGAGTGTGAAAAAACAAAGGCTTGCACATGAAAGAGAAATGAATTAGATGGAGCTTAGAGCTCAAACTCAAAGAACTATGATGCAAAAATTTACTTCTAGTAGTGCTAAGTTTTATATATTTTTTTAAAACAATAATCTGGCCCCTCCTTTCAGCAAGAAAGATGTTGAAATGTACTTTCTGCACTTTGAACATGTAGCGAGCGCTCTGCAGGGGCCAAAGAGTTGCTGGACCTTACTGTTGCAGTGTTAGCTGGTAGAGCTCAGGAGGCACATTCATCATTAAGTTTAAAGAAGAGCGCAGACTGAGACCTTGTAAAGCTGCTATCTTGCAAGCTTATGAGCTGGTGCCAGAAGCTTACCAGCAGCATTTTTGCTGTTATTCTGAAAGTGAAACATAAACTTATGTGGAATTTGACTGAGAAAAGGAGATATTATTCGAATGTTGTTCTGCAGCTCCAGCAGAGCAAAGAAGACAAAAAGTGTAGAGAAAGCTGTCGTGCCAGCCGATGGCACATAAAGTCACCTTTGGTGGCAAAATCCATTCTGAATGTAAAGGCAGTGCTATTCCTTTGCTTACTTGCTTTTTAGCCTTAGCTAGCCTTACTTCCTTTGCCTCAAATGGCAAAGCTTCTAGTTCCAGCAAAGGGAATTGTTTCTATTCTAAGCTTCTATTGTTGAAGTTTGGTCATATTATTGCTGACTGCCCTGCTTTAAGTAAAAAGCAGGAAGCTACATCTGTGGCTTTAATTGCTTCTGTGCATTGCCAGCTCTCCACTCAGACTCAGAGGAGAAACCTTGTTGCCCTAAGAATCTTGATTCAGGTTTCAAACCCTTTATGCTACCCCTTTATGTTTCCGACATCTGTTGTGACAGATAACCCTGTGATTTTGGAAACATTATCAGATTGATTCAACATCTCCTGGCCCTATAGTGTACCCCCCTCCAAACCAGTGCCAAGTGTCAGAAAGTTGAAATGCCAGACGAATTCTGCCTGACAAGAAGGGATAAATTCTGTCTGAAGTATTCAGTCAGATGCTTGAGGTTATGTCTATAAAGCACCAAGTATCTAGTACCAAAGGTCCATGCATGTATTGCCATGAGCATGGTCCAGAGTGGGGTTGAGATATACCTTTTTTGCAGTGAAGTATTCTTGAAACAGTCCAGGAGTCATTGGGACTCAGTCCTGCAGAGTTAGTATTTTGTCACCATTAGGTTTCCTCTGAAGTTGCTGCATGCACAGTTGATGGCAGATCGTACACCTAAAGTAAATGTGCTGGATTATGTGAGCTCTTTTCAAAGGAGCTCCATCATGCTTGTGAAATAGCTACGATAAATTAAATGATAAATTATCCATCTAAGATGAAGCAGCAGTTTGACAAAAATGCAGCACAGTGCACTCTCCAGTCTGGGGAATCAGTATTGCCAGTACCAAGATCAGTATCGCATGCCAAATGTATCGGTTCTTATGTGATTGAGAAAAAAGTAAGTGACTCTGACTGTGTCATTTGCACTCCAGACAGAAAGCATAAGTCTCTGGTATGTCATACCAATATGCCATACACTCTCAGGGCCAGAACAGGGACAGGTCCTCAGTGATGCATGATATGTTGCTTCACTGTCAGTTGTCTCCAGTTTTACTGTTGATGATGGTCTATCCAAAAAGTCACGAGCCTTGGCACAGTTAGAAAGTCATTTGTCTTGTCTTACCAACTTTAAAACAAGTGACATCATTGGAATAATAGTGCAGAGGATTGCATTCCTATGGTACTGTAGTTTCAGGCCATTATGTGACAAAGCTAGATTTCCAAAAAGGGTTACTGGCAAGTGCCTTTGACACAGAGATCCTCTGAGAGTGCCACCTTTCACATTCCAGATGACTTTCTACAAGGACAGTATATTTACTGTCATTATTTTTGGCATGCAGAACACTCCTGCCGCCTCTCAGCATCTGATATGGAAAATGTTGTCTGGTGTGGCTAACTGCGTAGCTCATCTGGATAATGTTGTGGTTTTCCTCACCCTGCTGGGAAAGTCACATGATTACTTTAATAGGTATTCCAGCATTTTTAGACGTCATCTTTGACCTTGAAGCTAAACCAAAGGTACCATTGCATGTCATGGCAACCTGGTTGGACACGGACAAGTTTGCCTCCTTTCAGCCAAGACCAGTGTCATCATTGATTATCCCACTCCTATAATCAAACACCAGCTACATCATTTCCTTGGGTTAGCTAATTATTTCAGCAAGACAGTGGTGTGGTGTGCGGTAGGAGTGACAGATGGGTTTAGGGTGGGAGCGGGATTACATCAGGGATCGGCTCTGAGACCTTTTTTGTTTGCAGTGATGATGGACAGGTTGACAGATGAGGTCAGGCAGGAGTCTCCATGGACTATGATGTTTGTAGATGACATTGTGATCTGTAGTGAGAGTAGGGAGCAGGTGGGAGAGATCCTGGAGAGGTGGAGGCATGCACAGGAGAGAAGAGGAATGAAAGGCAGTAGAATCAAGCCTGCTATGATGTAGCGGCAAGGCTGAGATCGTTTGGACATATACAGAGGAAAGATTGCGGATATGTTGGAGAAAGGATATTGCGAATGGAGCTGCCAGGAAGAGGAAAACCGCAGAAGAGATTCATGGATGTGAAGGAGGACATGCAGAGGGTTGGTGTGACAGAGGAGGATGCAAGGAATAGGGTGCGATGGAGGTGGAGGATCCGTTGTTGCGGCCCCTGAAGGAAGCAGCTAAAAGATGGAGAAGATGCATGTTATTATATCTTTATGTAAATCTTTAAAAAATATAACTAAAGTGACTGAATGTGATCCTCAGTTAGTTTGGGCTAAATGAGTTAAAAAATTTTGAAGCAACAAAAAACAAACATTGCAAGACTAATCTTGATGAACATACTGTACAGAGACACTAAACACCAAAGGCAGCTGGAACATGGAGTAGAGCTGATGAGCTGGCAAAGACAGAGAGAAAATGCAGAGACGGAGGGATAATAATTCAATCAAGGCCATAACAATGCTGGGAAAAGAAACAAAAGAGAGAAGTAAAAATACAGAACGTAAAATAAAGCAAGTAAACCAAAGAGTACCAAGAATAAACATAAATGGACAACAGTGAGACACTGGAACACTGTTGGGCTGGGCGGAAGTGTTTTATCACAACTACAAAGCCAATCAGTAAATCAGAGACGCAGTGCTCTCTGATTTAAGCCTCCTGCAAGCCTGAGATCCCCTTACGTTGGAATTAAGCCTTGTGCATTCAGTGTTTACTCTTCTACTCATCCATTATTCACCACATCACTGCATTGAAAATGATGATAAAGTGTCAAGTGCGTATTCCAAAGAGCTGAAGAACCACACTACCAAGAGTTTGGTTAACTTTCGTTCCCCCAGAATGCTGACAGAGCGTGCAGAGCAACTCTTCGTTTTTTTTTTTTTTGTTTTGTTTTGTGGGGCAGCCATAAAGGGTTCACACAGTCAAATGGTTTGAAACCTTTTTGGTTATGTGGCTTTGAAGTACCACAAAAACAAATTCTACTTTTTCATGTGTCCTACAGCTGGCTTTAAAGACGGATTACTCCACAGGACTGTTTAAATAGCACTCCATGACTCACACGCATAAACACATGGCAAAAGACTCAGTTAATAACCATGCTGTTGGACGAGTTCTTCGAAAAATCCTGTCTTTTTGTAGAAGAAAAACACAAATTACTTTGCCCTGAGCTATTCAGTGAAAAATCGAGCACAATGAGCGTAGGTGTACTGTAAGTCAATAATACAGGAATACAGGTACCCAGAAGATAAACTGTCAGGGAGAGTCCAAAATGAAAAATGCTCTTTATACTGATAATGGTCTATAATGTTAAATCCAAACAAAACTGAACTCAAATACATAAAGTCTTGGATCTGTGGAATTGCCTTAGGAAAGATAATATTCACTAAATGTGTTGATCTTTTAAAAGATAAGTTGAAGAAAGAGAAAAGAGAAAATTGTGATAATAAATGTGAGTTCCATCATTCTCAACATTTAATGTGCGGGTTCTCACATGGCAGGAAGGCTGTTGACCCGCTTCACCCCAAAGAGCCGGTCAACAGTTAAACCTGGAAAATTATCAATCATATTGTTGCACTGACACAAGTGTAGCATTAGAGGCTATGATAGTTTCATCTGTGTGGCATATGTAGCAGTTGTAGTAAAGCTGAAGGTATTTTTCTTGATTACTGTGTGCGTGACTTCATATGGCATTTGTTCACTCGTCTGATTGGATGACCGATGAAGCCGTAATATTGTGAAGCTTCACCAGGTTTTAACTTTTTTTTTTTTTACATCATATTTCATTTTTATACCTTCTGCATACACATTTCAATTCAGACACACAACATCAGACGGAACAAAGATGAAACTGACATAACTTTTGTTGTGTATTAAAGGTCGAGCGTTCAACCGATCAGAAGCAGCGTTCTTTTTTTTAGGGTCTCTTTCTTGTCTTTGTCAGCCAAAACCGTTTGACACTATTTGTCTTCTGCACCATTCCTTCCTGATGTCTGTGCTCTCCTAGGCTGAAGGCTGCCCCCACAGTTCCTTACAGCTACCCTCATATTTAAAATGGTACATGGATTTTTTTTTCTTTTTTCTTGAACCGCAGTCATTCATCTTTCTTCTCCTGCCAGAGCATCTTTTTCTTTCTCACTTGCCTGACCTCTGTTTCCTTTTCTTTCTTTGTTTCACGCCCAACACCTTCCTCCTAGAGAAATACCCTGGGGGGGATTTACTCAATTGAATTAATATGTTTCTCACCCTTGACCTTAATCAGCATTGACTTTAATCTTCTTGGTTACCCCACTGTTTGTGTCATTCTTTACATGGGAAACTAGTAACATCAAAAAAAACCACAAAAAAGACCACTTCAGGTGTGTCCTGCTGACAAATCAGTGCTTATTCTGTAAATGTTCTCAGATCTAATTTGGTTTTGCAATAAATATCACATGATTACATCCATACCTGCCCAGGGCTGTCCATTCGAGTAATCACCACTACAATAGAAACAGCCTACACAATGATGGCTGAAAAATCATTACACGACTATCATTAGGTGATTAATCTTAATGGTTATAATTCTGTGGGTACTTTGATAATATCTTTGGAATCATTGTGTCGTAGACAGAAGGAATTGCTTCGCCCGCCTCTTGAAACAAATGGATACAGATGGAATTAACGTGTCTTGAAATAGATAAAGACAGATGTAGCAAATAGATGCTGAGGTCCATCATCGGAGAAGCAATACTTAACAAAGAGACATTGTCCGTTTGCACAGTAACTGCACTTGAGCAGATGCACATTGAGTCTTTTGAATGATGTAATTTGACAGGTGGAAGAAATAATTCTATGGGGTATTTTGGTATGAGGTACTTTTACGAAGCAACCTCATTTGGAATGGACAGGTGGAATATATTGTACGCATGTGCAGCCTGACTACAAACAGCTTCCCTGCATATGTATGTTTATTTTTCATGGCTTTAGTCAGCTAGCTCTCCAGCAGAGATGCAATGAATTGCTAATTGGTCATATAGGCAGCCTGGTAGGATGCCAACTGACTGGTATGATAAAAGAACTGGATACTCTTTTTATATTCAGTGATACTGGAATAAAACATATGTAACTGATTAGCATCAAAAGTTCAGATTATGCTTCACAACAGTCAGCACATTCACAACTAGAAAGCAGGAATCATGTTTATGAAGGAGTACAGAGGAGTATAGTATGGATGTAATCATGCAATCATCCTTTTACTATGTTCATTTCAGCACAGTTTGAGCTGCATGTGTTTTGGCTGTTTGAAATCTAAATCGTTAACTGTCGTAGCTCCTCCACTCAGTACATGTTTGTCATGTGGGTCTAGTCATATAAATTAAGCCTAATCTCTTCACTTTGGGAACAAAACAACATGGAATTACATGCAAAACATTTAAATTGCATTGCCCTGATGCAGAAACTGTCCTTAAAAGTGATGTGCTATGATTTAACTGATTTAAATACCTGGGTCTCTCCACTTTCTGGTTTGAGAACTGAAGAAGCCTTTTAGCTGAGGTGAGAGAGGTGAAACATCTTCAAGAAACCTAAAAAACTCAGGGCTTAAATACACACAAAGGTAATGGGAAAATGGAACTAACCCGGAGAAAACAAGACAGAGAAAGCAAAACTGAACACAATGCACAAGAAACAAGGGACTAGCAAAATAAAACAGGAATAACTAAACAAGGGACCATCACTAATGGAGACTTGACCGTACATGGGAACACTGGGGAGGCAGGGCAATATAGGAATATACAAGCGATCAGACCCAAATAACGAGGCATTAAAACAGCCCATAAGAACTGATACAAACATGAAGTAAACAAACTTGAATACACAAAGAAAAGTACAACAAGTGAATAGCCTGGAACTAAATACTGACTAACCAAGGATAACCCAAAATCCAAGACAACAAGCTACAGGCAAGGTAATAATAAATGACAAAGAAGCTGAGAACCACACCAAAGGGACAGGAAATAAACCCTAGGCATAAATCATCCTCACAATCCAAAAGAAACAACTTGCAAAAATTCAAAATCCAGGGTCAAAAACCCAGGGGCCATGACACTATAAGCCTCGACTAAAAAGAGTGTGTGATGGGGTGTAAAGTCCCATGCATATATCACGATTTGGGCCCAAGTAGCGAGCCTTTGAGTCACAGTCAGTTGGTTTTCACTGTCTGCAGATAAACTTAAATAATGTGTGATGGAAGATTCAGGTCTTAGATTTTCCAAAAATAATTTTTGATATTTGCCACTGGCATTGGCTGTTTTTTGTTGAGATTTTTTCTTTTGGTTGAAATTGCTATTTACACTCAACATACAGTATCATGACTTCATGCCCATTTTCCTCACATAATTCTCTGTATATGCATGGCTCTGCATTCTGATTTCTTCTCATCATTTGATCATTTCCACATTTGCAAATCAACAGAACAATGTTTGATATTCCTGGATTTTTTTCAGAGGTAGAGACAAACCCTTAGAAATCTGGCTTAGCAAATTATATCTGGCATCTTTCTATTTCTATCACAGCTCTTCTGCTTCTCCTTCTCCCACACTCCATTGCACCAAACTGATCCTCTCATTGGGGATTGCAGGAAGGATTTCTGTATTCACTGTGGCAAATTCTCAACAGGGTTCCTTTTCATTTTTCTCTGCTATGCACATGTAAGCACTGCCATCGCATTCCTTGTCTTCGGTGATAATTTCTATGCCGATGACACTCGACTCTACGTTTCTTTTCCTTTTTAAACACAGCTTGAAGCTTCTCTGGTTGGCACCTCCAGCTGGATGTCAACCCTGCAACTAAAGCTCATTCTTGACAAGGCTGAGCAGCAGCTCCTTTGCAGAAAAGCAGGTCTTTGCTTTCTATCACCATTTATATCACCACAGTGCCTCCTGTCAAAACTAACAAGTGTCTGGGAGTGAACCTTGACGTCATGGATTTTAAAAAATTAGGCTTTAGGAGTTTTTGGTAGAATGAAAAAAATCAGGATTTCATTTGTCTTAAAGAGTCAGCATCTGATTTTCAGTCAGTCTCTCTAGAGTTGGCTGTTTTTTCAAGTTCAAGTTCACTTGATTTTGGTACAGGAAACTATACTATAGATATCTTTATGAAATATGTCAGAAAGGTTTTTTTTTCTTTACTAAAATATTTTTAAAAAGGCAAAAAGGCTTAAGTTCAACACTACTGTACCTAAAGTTATAATTAGAGTGGATTTGCAAAAACGCTCCAATTTTTATGTTTTTCTAAGATCTGATGTTCTTGATATAATGAGACACATTGCTAAAAACAGGCATCATTGGGTAGCCAATTTATTTAAATATTCTGATGCAGAATTTAGAATATATGGAACACACAGTACGTGTTTCCAAACCTGCATATACATTTGCTTGTAAGAGTTTCTTTGTGTGTGTTGCTTCACTATACATTTCAAGAACACACACCTTTCTGTATATATGGTGCAAGTTGTGATGTCCCATCAGTCCTTGAACACTGGCCCAATGTCCTGCATGTGAATTGACCATTTCTCCAGGCTCTGACAGCTGGGGGGGCAGGCAAAGCACTGCCTGCCTGGGCAGACAGCTGCTCCATCCCTTCGTCTTGCCCTCTAACAGTGGAGCCTTGTGCAGCGCCTGCCTCTCCTGAATGTCAGCGCTCACATAACTACCTCTCGCTCACATCACCAGCTCTGTGCATTGCTCTTCAACCCCGTCTGTCTGCTTGCTCTTTTTCTCCCTGAGGGACGGCCTGTTTATCTGTTGCAAATTTGCACTTCTCCTTTGTTTATGTTTCTCATTGTCTCTACTTTCTGCAAGAATGCTGGCAGGTTATAAACTTCACCACTGTAGAGTTAAACTTTGCTATGCTGTAAACAACTTGCCACATTCCCAAGTACAAATCTTCATCTTGCACTTTATTATATACTGAAATAATCCTTTCAGTAAGCTCGTAAACTGTTAATTTATGACACTTTCTCTTCTAAAAGATAATAATTCCTAAGAGAAAGCATTCATTTGAACATTTGTACTTAATTAACTTCAAAAATACATTGAAAGCGCTTGTGGCATTGGGTAGGTGTGATATAACCTCATATTTAGGAATGCAGCTTGTGTGTATTTTCGTTTACCTTGGACAGGGTTGAACTTGCACTCAGGAGCATGACTCCATGTCAAGTCCATTCACGGAATGCTAATGTGGGAAGGCGCTTCAACTGAGCTGGGCTTCCACATCAAGACGTGTAGGATGGGCCGATCCTGTCAGGAGGCTGCAGGATGATCAGTCACTCTGTGCTTGCAACTTGACCGATTTCTGAGGTCAGAGGGCGTTGCTGTAAAAACTTTGAGTGGATTGAGGATGCATAAACGCAGCTGTGTGGAGAGATGCAGTGATTTATCGTTTAGGATAAATCTGAGCAGAAAAAGGAGCAGGATGAAGGGAAATGAAATTATCAATCAGGCATAATAGGAACAAATGAATCCCGTCACACTCAAAATGTTTTCTCAATTACCGCAAATGATCAGTTAATCTACAGAGGAGTTACTGATGAGCATACACCTTCAGCTTTATTATAACATTCTTAATGGGAAATATGACTACAAATTCAAGGGAGGGGCACAATGTCTTGCACAACATGTAATGCTGCTGTGTGATGGTGCAAAAACACATTTTTTATGCATGAGCACATTTTTTCATTCCACTTCTGCATGCTACATGCACCCATGTGCTGAATTCACATTGGTGCAATCAGACTTCTTACTGAAGTTCTGCGAGTCTTCTACTTGGTCTTTTTCAGTCTTATTCTGCAAATAAGATTGCTTAATATCTGATTTCACTGAAGGGCACATTTGTGCTGTCATTTGAAGCCCTGTCTAGAAAAGCTCAGGGACGTGGTGCATGTGTGGAAATAGACTGAACGAAGGCACATAGACATACATGGGAGAAGAGTAATGAAGCACAAATGAACCTTATCAGAAAATAAAGAGGGTGGGAAGGGAACAAAGGCAGAAACCATGCCCACGAGACAGTGAAAATAAAGCAATGAATGATGGACTATAACATAATTGGGTAAGCTATTTTAGCAAAAAGTTATTTAGTTAAGAAGCTATGAAAGCCCATTAATCTATGTCATTTAATAAGACTCGACTTTAACACAGCACAAAAGTACAGTAAAGTAAATTTTAATTACTTCTTTAACTTGATTCCTTATCCCTGTATTGCAGGCAATGCCCACCTCTGCTACTGTGCAGAAAACTGCTGCACATAACTTCATAGCCACGTTTGTGGTCTGTGTTTGTAAGAATGGCAGCCAGTCAAAGACAACACAAAATCTGTGTATATAAAAAAAACTGATGGATTGCAATAATGGTTGGTGCACACACTTCTGGTTCCCTGGTTATGAAATCATGCATTGGACACTTTATTAGGTATACCTGCCAGGTTGGACCCACTTTAATCTTCAGAACTGCCTTCACTCTTTGTGCCACAGATTCAACAAGGTGTTGGAAAGATTTCTCAGATTTAGGTTCGTGCTGACATGATTGCGTCATGCACTTGCTGCAGATTTGTCAGCTGCCTATCCATGATGCAAATCTCCCATTACACCATATCCCAGAAGTGCTCTATTGGATTGAAATCTGGTGACTGTGAAGGTCATATAGGTACAGTGAACTCATTGCCGTGTTCAAGAGACCAGTTTGAAATTATTTGAGCTTTGTGACATGTAAAACTATCCTCCACCATCATCATTAATACAAGGCAGAATGGATTCATGGTTTAATGTTGTTTATGCCAAATTCTGACCCTACCATCTGAGAGTCCCAGCAGAAATTGAGACTCGTCAGACCATGCTGCATGTTCAAAGATGCTCTTCTGCATACTTATTTGTAAGGAGTGGCTATTTGTGTCATGCTAAACACAGAGGTTGGACTCGATAGACAGATTTAGCACGCTGAAAGCAGTTTTAAAGGTCTATTGTGCACTGAGTGCATGCACTTAGGGTAGCAAGTGAGTGGTATTTGGGGAGGTTCAGGTTTGAGTTGAGGGGAGAGTCTCAGGTTGGCAGGAAGAATTCCAGTAAGGTGAGGTGCGTCCAAGAATGGGCGAGCAGGGAGGCAATGGCTACTGAGCTCCTTGGAGAAACAGGTAAGTCAGAATGATAAACGGGCTGGTTCTTATATAGCGGTTTTCTACTCTTTTTGAGGACTCAATGCACTTTATACAACATGCTTCATTCACACTCATTCTCACAAGTGTTTTCTATCTAACAATCACACACATTCGCACTCCAGTGAACACATTGGAGAGCAGCTTGGGGTTCAGTATCTTGCCCAAGGATACTTTGGCATGCAGACTCGAGCAGCCAGGGATCAAACCACCAACTTTCCAATTAGTAGATGACCTGCTCTACCTCCTGATCCGCAGTCACCCCACAGGTGAACTTGGTTTCAGGGAAAGAGGAGCTACGGAACAGATGGAGACAAGGAGTTAGGAAACACTGGGAACTGATAACACTGGTTCTTATGAGGAGCCACATGAATGAATCACTGAATAAGGCAAAATGATCTGGCGCAGTTCAGCCATCTGTACAAGGGCGGACCTATAGACAGCTCCAGCCCACTACTCCGTCTGCACAGGAAATCGAACTGCGCTCACTGGATTTCTCGTTTTTATTCTGTAAACCATAGAGTTGGTTCTGTGGGAAAATCCCAGTACCGCGCCACGTAAAGTCACTTAAATCACCTTTCATCTGCATTCTGACGCTTGGCTTGAATTTCAGCAGGTCGTCTTGACCGTGTCATGCCTAAATGCCCTGAGTTGCTGCCATGTGATTGGCTGATGAGATATTTGTGTTAACAAGAAGTTGAACAGGTCAGTGAGTGCATGTTCTAGGTGACATTTTGGGGTTTTAGTG
The DNA here is from genome assembly GCA_034780415.1 of Cichlasoma orientale. Classification (NCBI taxonomy): domain Eukaryota; kingdom Metazoa; phylum Chordata; class Actinopteri; order Cichliformes; family Cichlidae; genus Cichlasoma; species Cichlasoma orientale. Next base: position 88,892 of record JAVDPK010000357.1, read on the forward strand.
TCATATCTTAACAGCTATTGATCAGTTTTATATTCATACACCTGAAAATACACAGATCCGTCTGTATTTAGTCATCATAATAATAATCAGGGCTTTTAACACGTAGTCTGGCAAAATCTCGTGAATATTTGCGTCGCTGAATTCAGTTTTCAGAGCAATGTCACAATACGCGACACTTTGATATTCAAAGCCTGTAATCTTCCTTCCTTAATCTCTCTTTTTTAAAACCAGTTAAAAACACATGTAGCATAATTTACATTGCCCCAGCCCACACATAGAGCTGAGTGTGAAAGAAATGATTAGAGAAGAATGAATGCTTGGAACTGAGAAAATCCTTGTATGTCAGGCTGTGTCTTTAAACCTTGATCTCTTCAATGCAAATCCTTCCCAGAGGTCATGAGTATTTCATGCATGTAAGAGCACGCTTCTGCAATTTCATCTATTCTGAACGCTCCGAAAATAAGCTATGTCATATATATATGTGTGTGTGTGCGTCTGTGTGAATGTGGTTGTTGTTTTGTTCTGTCTTTGTGCGTTGAATGTTTGGTGACTCGTTTGATGCCAAATACCAACTGGTTGATCCAGCTTTTTCAGACTGCTCATTTAGAGGACGTGTCTTTATGTGAATTCTGGTTTCACCATCTCCCACGCATCGCTTAATAGCGTGTTTTCTTTGGTAAGCAGCACGAGTTTTTTTTTTTTTTTTGTTGTTGTTTTTAAAGCTCATAGTGGTTATCTAATGCTGCACTAAAACCTTTATGCGTAAATCTCCATGTGAAAAAAAAAATACAGCTCATCATAACAGTGTGTGTTATTTCCAGTAAGGCAGTGATTTATTGCAGTGGCAGTTTCACTGCGCAGCCACCACTCTTTACATTTTATTCTCGCAATCGCTTGCTCTCTCTCACCACACCTAGCCCTTCCTCTCGCATGCGAATTTGGAATGTAAACTATCACCCTCGGGGTCAAAAGGAAAAGGTCACCAATTTTCATGGAATACTCAATATGTAAATTTCAAGGCAAATATCAGGATCCTACAGCCAGCAGGCACACAATTATAACCTAGATTCCTCAGTGGGAGCAGTGGTGAAAAGATTATAATTGCTTTAATTCCTCAGAATAGAGCTTCTCACAAATTAAGAATTAATGAAGCGCATAATTTGCATGTAACTGCAACAAAAAAAGAAAAAAAAACTTTATTTTTTGTCTCCTGAGAACTTTAAGGTGCTGCAGCTGAAGATAGTTTACTTAGATTTTGGCTGTCACTCAAATTTTATGTGCTGTCTTTAAAAAATTCCTTTTTCCCTCTCAGGTGCAGGAAGGTATGTATTTGTGTGTTTATGGAGCTTCCTACAGAGCAGATTGGGGGTAATTACAGATCTAAAGCCTCTCATATAACAACGTGCTCTTTGTCCCACCGACAGGGTGCCTAGCAGGGGACCGGGTCATGGAGTGCGCTCAGACAGCAGCGTTCCAAAGATCAGATTTTAACGTCTGTTGTTGGATTCAAGACACACAAACAGGAATGCAGAGGTGGATGTGCGCAGAAAGTTTAGGTTTTTTTTAGGTTTTTTTTTTTTTTTTTTGGTCTATAAAGAGACGAATCTCAGCGATGCCTGTTTGTGATGCATTTAATTTTTCAACCACAAGACGTTATAAACTTCAAACGTGCAAACAGTCTTGTTAGTGTTCGGCCCTGCAATCGTCAGTGGATAGGATTTGAATGTGCAAATGTCAGAGCTAGGGGTGTACTCAAAACAAGAAAATGGAAAATATACCCTGTAAAACTGAACTATTCCAGCTACAATTCCCAGAAGACTTAACTTTTTGATCTTTTTAAAGGTCAGGCTAATACTGGAGAAAGATGTGTTACCAAGCAGCACTTTAGTTTTTCTCTAAGCTAACAAAATACTGTCCCTACTTTTATATTCTCCGCTTTATATAGAAAATGGGCACAGATTTCACGTTGGAAAAGTAAAGCCAAGACAGGAGTGAATTAATGTGATAGCGATTCGGAGGTGCATGGCTCAAGAAGAGAAAGAAATAAAGAAATCTCCAATTGACTCCCATTCAGAAAGCATCCATTTCCCTCATGAAACACAAAGTCAATAACTATTACACGCAGGTCATTAGAATGTCATTAACAGAATTCCCCCCTAATCGGTGTGCCAGTGTGCTTTGCTCCTAAGAGACCTATGTTGCTCCAATCAGGTTTCATGTGCCACTCAGCAGCTCCACCCTCTCATCCAACATACCGAACTCAAGACTTTGGAAGTAGTCCACAAGCCAACGGTTGAATCTACAGTGGATGTGTCCACATCATTTATACAGGCTATTCAATGCTTTGTGGATCCAAGCGGATGGTGCTTACTTATTTGGAGTTTATTGTATATACAATGGAGTAGGAAATTATATTATAGATTGTAGTGTTGGGTAATA
>JAVDPK010000357.1:91365-104805 GCA_034780415.1 Cichlasoma orientale
GACAGATAGCTGCAGATACCTGTGTGAAGTCTGTGTGAATGGGTTTTTCAAGTAGTACTAACTTGCTGGTGTAACACCCTGACCAAAGCCAGTGAGGGGATGAGGCACAAAGTAGACTTAATCCGGTGCAACACCCCCTCAACTATCATCTGTGAGCTGCTGCTGTTTTTAGGCACCTTCAGCCTGTGTGTCATCTCCCTGAAACCCAACAAAAAAAAAAGTAGGAGGTTGTGTTTGTGGCAGCAGTCAGCACTTAATGCACACAGACCTTTACCCTTGGCCACTTTGAGGATGCTCAGTGCTGCATATGTGCAAGTTATCCTGATCTGCATATTTATTTCCCCTTAGCTTTGCATTCATCCATTTATTAGCATATTTTCTGATTATCTCTGCATGTGAAATGTAAATCACATATGCATTAGCGGATCCGCAGAAAGCCATGAAGAAACTATGTAGGCGTAAACAAGCGCTGATTAAAAAAGGTCTCTTCAGCAAAAGTGTGCTGTGAACATGAGAGCGCCGACTTCAGTTTGAAGAATCACACGTTCCTCCCAGGCTTGAGAAACCTATGCCGCATTCAGTCTTATAAAACTCTTTGAAATCCCACTGGATAAATTGGGAGTTATGCTTGTGGTCATGCTTAAATCAGGACAGCTTTTCTTTATTTACTCTTTTCTTTATAAAGGCTAGAATTTTGGAAAGTGCTCTTCCAAACAAAAACTGGGTGAAAGACGTATACCTATCTGTAGATCCAGCGTGCACAAAAAACAAACAGAGCGTTCCTCATGCAGGGGTGAAATAGATGTTATCAGATATTAAATTTTGAAAGGTGGGGAAAACAATCGCCGATAGTTTATTTAATGATTGCAGGTATTTTGCTTCATCATTCTTCCAGGTAGCCAATGAACAGGTCGTTATGAAAAGTCAGCTGTCCAAACCCTCTGCCATCATGGTATAGATGGAAACACGCTGCCATGCCGACCTGTCAGCTGACCCACATTTGCAACGGTGTCAGGTTACAAGGTCAGTTGGTGAAAAATGATTTTGACATAACACGCAAGAGTATAAACATCTGTGTCAACAACAGCTAAGAACGTAGGGGAAAACTGGCAAAATGGAAAGGGGATTAAAAAAAAGAATAAAATAGGGCAGTGCTGGTTCCTGGTGTGGAAAGAGCTGTCTTTGCATTCACTACTCCCCTCCACCCTTCCCACTTCTGGGCAGGTGGTTCTCACAATAAGACCTGCTGAGTGAAGTACTTGTGTGAGATTAATAGTTGTGATAAGGCTATAATGAGCAAGTGAGGGGGGAGGAATAAATGGAAAGAGAGAGAGAGAGAGAGAGAGAAGAGGAAGAAGAGAGGAGACTGTGAGAGAAAATATAAAATAAAAAAGGGGGGGGGGGTTAAGATTTTTTGAGAGGGGAACCCACCTGGCCATCTGCCAACAGGATGTCAGCAGTCTCTAGATGAGTTGCCATACATTACCCCAGCCTATTAAAATATTGCGTGCACTGACTGATGCTGACAGCCTGACCAGAGGGTGGTTACTGTGTGGATGAATGTGTCTGTCTTCATTTAAACTTTGGTGCTGCCAAATTCAGTTTCTGCTGCCAAAGTCCTGCAAATGACATGTCTGTGGATTTCTTTAAGTTTCCCCGAGGAAACAAATGATTGTTCTTTCCTGCCCTTCACTGCAGTCACTTTCTTTGCAAGCTATCACTTTGCTAGCACATCACCATGCTTTATCACCGCTGTTCATTTTGCAGCCGAAACCTCGGGGGACACTGGCACTGGAGCACAATGAACTCTAAAGACACACGACCGTCCTCTTTAATAATAACCCCAGGAATACCCTCCATGCACCTTCACACTTCCTATACTTACACATGCCCATTTGAACTTGAAGCCTCAGCTGGCCAGATCAGTAAATAATTACAGGCGGGCAGGCAGGCTGCTGCTATAATTGAATGTACAGCGAGGTGAGATATGGTGACGGGCAGATTTCCACTAACCGAATCCAGTTCATTGCAGTTCTCCTGAGGGCAGGTTATGTTCAAACAGAACCTAATTCCCCTACAGAGTAGTCAGACACCCAGGCTGACAAAGTAAACCAAGAGATTGACAGTGTCATTCAGAGCAAATTTACAATAATGGCAGCCTGCGGTGTGGTCACACTTTGTCCTTGCTGTTTCCTCATCCCTGGATGGGTAGACGCCACCTGCATTAGGTTCTGTTGAGGCAGTTTGGAAGACACACAAGGCTGAAGGAGGCACTTGCCTCCATTACTTCCCGCACACTATCATCAGTGCTGTCTCTCACTCTAAACACTTTAGCATGCGGCCACTGGACAAGATGTGCTTGTTTGATCTTGTGACCTTGTCCTGGCATACCCATTCCGGTTGACTGACCCTTCTCAGGGCTCGGTAGTTCAAGGCGAGGAGCGCAACACATCGGCCGTGAGGGGCATTTCATTTGCTGCTCCGCTGTAGATTAAATTCCGGAGGCTGTCATGTACAATGACTGTATTTATAAGCGGCGCAGAAAGTTGATTAATGTGAGATGTGGCCAACCAAGAAGAAAGCCTGACTTCATTAAGATTTAGAGGGGAGGGGAGATAAAATAATGCAAAACTCCGCATGTAAAAAGACTTCGACTTGAAATGAAGGCTGAATAAATCACCTGTGGCAAATGGAAAAGTGGGTCACACGCCAAACAGCAAGCCTTGTCAACATCTCACATGTCATTCCTCTGTTTTGACTTCAACAGCTGTTATTTTCACATCTTTCAAGGAGTATGGGCTGGATTGGTGTTCAGTCAAACGTGTAAAAAGCAGTGGATCAGAGGACCTTCGGATATCCCAGTCTCCATAACAATGACCTGCTTACTGCGTTTTATTTATTTATTTATTTACTGGTCTGTTTGCTTGTTTCTTTTACCAAATTAAAATTTTGTTTGTTTATTGGTTTTTGTTGTGCTTTGTGCTCAGACGATTTGCACAAGTGCCAAGTGCAAGACCTCCTTTATAATGATTGGTATTCAACCGGTGTTGTTTTTCATGCGAGTTAATTTATTCTCTCTCCCTGGTGTCTGTTTTTCATTGTCAGGTGTCGTTGTGAGGCAGTTCTATATATAGGCTGTGTTTATGTTTGTCTCATATGCGTATTTGTACGGGCAAATCCATACGTTTGCAGACACCAGATTGTCGAAATCCACTGTTGGAAGCTGTGTGAAACTGTATTCCTGTGGGTGACGGTAGTAAGGTGATAGTTGTGAGTCTCCTATTTCACTGTGCAATCCATTAGATGAGACACAATTAAAGTCCAAAACATCACCTTAAAAAAAATTAAAGGAATCAGATCAGTTAGGCACACATTATGCTGCATATTGCAACTCATTCCTCTTGTAATTTTAAACTCATGTAATTGTATTGAAAAGAATGGGGAGTGTGATATTCACAGCAACACTCACTAACTACCCAGTTACTATTACAGATTAGTGAGCAGCAGAAGTTGGTGTTTAATTTGAGCCTGTTAGCATTTGAGTATCTCAAGTGTGTTTGTGTGTCTTTGTGAGTATTCACGTTGTGTGCCTGCCGAACAGATGCTGTTGCCTCAGACCGTCTTTAGTGTCCTGTGGGAGTCCTTCATGTTTATTTCATCAGTTCTAGTATTGCAGAAGTATCACCTCATCCAACTCTTGCAAGGATGGTGTGCTTACTTCATTGTTGTTTTGTATGCGTGTGCGTGTGTGTGCGTGTGTGTGTGCGTGTGTGTGTGAACGCATACATGAGCATGCACGTTTTTGTACAACAGGGAACAGTGTGAACAGGGACAGGAATCGGCCACATTAAACCCCCTACTTTTTACTGTGTAGATTTTTCCAAATGCTTCCAAAAGACCTGTCGGGGTCTAACCTCTGGCAGCGTCAGAAGTCTCAGCCCCGCCCACTTGATGATCTGTTTGTGAGGGGAAGCAAATCAGAAGACAGTTGGCTTAAAGAGTGGGTGCCCTTAAAGTCTTCAGAACCTGTCTTATACCAAGGCCCAGTACAAGACAGGATCAAAAATGGAAATATTGATCTGAATATATGCAAAAATGGCAAAATAGAATTTTGTCATTGACCCATGTGCACTTTACAAATAAAGTGTGGTTGAGGCAGCATAGTGTTCACATCCTCTATTGGTTTATTGGTCAAACTCCATAATACTAACACAAAAATGTAGCACTGGGACCCGTTGCAGCGACGTTAAACATGTGACACAAGTTTGTGTATGTGTTACATTTCCTTTCTGGATGATAGAATTACTCCTCCTTTGATATAACTTTATAGACCCATTACTAAAATGCATCTTGATTATGTGGTTGTGCAGTGTTACTGCAATGCTTTAGAAAAGTCTGTGTGGTCAAAGCAATGGTGTCACAACATCATGAGCTGGAAATGTTGCAAACTCACCAAATTATAACCAAACACAACATATTACGTGATTGCAACTGTAACAGCTTCAACACTACTGGGAAGGCTTTCCACAAGGTTTAGGAGTACTTATGGGAATTTTTGACCGTTATTCCAGAAGTGCATTTGTGAGGTTGGACACTGATGTTGGAACACCTGAATTCAATGATTTGGATGGGTGAGTGAATACCTTTAAACCCAGTTTGCGCTGGCACAACGCGTTAGTAAATCTGGCCTCTTGTCAGCTGTTTTACAGCAAGAGTTATAGAAAAAGACATGGATAAATCACTGTTGTGATTTCTCACATTGATTTTTGTTATGTGTGTCTCACTTGCCCTGAGAGCCAATGAAATGTACTGTTGTGTAATTGTTTTGGCAGAAGTTCAGTGGTTCTGTGGCCTTTGCTGGTTGGTCATATGCTTGAATCAGCCACACTGTGAATCGGGCGGACCTGAGAAAAAAGAACAAGAACACAAATGAAACCTAAATTCCAAGCATAGCTCAGTCACGTGAACATGAGTCACCACAATGGGTGCACACACACACACACACACACACTCAGAGCTAGTTAAGTCCCCGCACGCTATTGTAAGCATTTGAGCTTCTGGCAGGAATTGCAGAAACCAGAAACGCACTGGAGAAACGTTTATCTTTAGGTTGCAATGCAGGAAGTGCAGCATCATCATTATCAATGAATCATTATTAACTGTTGACTGAAGAGCTGTTTGAGATACTTGCAAAAAATAGTTTGTGCACATAGAATGTGGACATACTGGCAGTTTTTTTTTATTTGTTTTTTGTTTTTTTGTATTTAAACTTTAAACTGAGGATTAAAAAAAATACTTTTAGCTTTACAAAAAGTTGCAATCTGCATTTCCTTTTTATGTTTAAATTTCTAAACCTGGCTGCTCTCTCTTTGTGGGTCCAGTTGTGTTGGCTCACAGCAACAGGTTGTCCTCAGCACTCCGTATGTTTGCCACTGATTGGCTGTCCTCGCTGTTTACTTGGAGACTATTTTAAAAAAGTTATTTTCCAAAGTTAATGCATAAAATTACAGTTCAGTCAGGTCCGCTGTCATCAAAGGAAGATTGTTTTTTCCATCTGAATGAATTATATTTAGCAGTATGGAATTCTTCTGGGACAACGCACCTTTTAACTCTTCCATGTGTTGCTTCTGCAAAATGTTGCGCCACTCACACGTCTGCTACAATATGAGACTAGATTGCCTAACCCTGTATCTATTTCAGTTACAGAATATTTCATGTGAGGCCAGCATGCATCTGCTCAGTCTGTGTTTACACAGATAGAGGAGAGAGGTACAGTCAACCATCTGGAGTTATCTGCTCCATTTCCAGCCAGCACATTTGGGTCAGGAGAAGTCTGCACTCCAAACCTGCAGGGGCCTCCAGATAGCAGATCAACCTCTCTGCTGCACCTGAGGGACACATATGAGGATTTTAGAGGACTCTAATTATAGTTTTTTTTTTTTTTATCTCTGTGTGGATGTGCATGAACTCACCAGTGAATGTGGTGCGATGTACACAGTGACAGAAAATAAAGGGTTGAAACATGAATGCAAAAATGAGAAGAAAACAAAAGGAGATTTGCTTTGAGTTTTGAAGACTTGAAGCTAAATCTGTTAAAGCATTTATTTTAATTATGATATCAGTTTGTTTTTGTCACAGTCATCCAAACCTGGAGGTGCGAGTGCGCAGTGATGGTCTCTACGCCTGTGTGACTGAGGCCTTGATCTCCACTTCAAGCTTTTTCTGATCTTAACACATCGTCAGTATAAAAGATAGATGTAGCTTCTGAAAAGTTAAGTGCCTTACACCTGCTCTTTCTAATGGCCAGCAGGGGGAAACTCTGTGGTTGCAAAAAGAAATGGCTCTCAACTCCCTTCCAGTTGCTAATAAGAGGCTTCACAGCAGAAATAATCATGTTCATGGCCTACGGCTAACTTTAAAATTTTCATTCTTACAGGCGTGACCCCAGAAGTGAAGTGGTGCTTTTTTCATGCTCAGTGTTCAGCTGTGCAGAAAAAGACACTGTGATCTATGCACAGTGCTAAGCAAGCCAGGTAGCCAGTTTAAACATTAGCTGATAACTCCACGGCTCTACTTTCTAGTCCAAATACGGTTGCATCAGGCTTTTAAAAAAAAAAAAAAAAACATAAGATGGTGACGGTCACAGTGTTTACTTCCAGAATTCCGACTGCACAGCCTCTCAGTTATAGTTGAGGGCTTTTGTTGAAAACATCAGCTCCTGACAGTAAAGTTGCAAGTTGGACAGCTAAACTGTCAGCTTTTATAAAGCTTCATAAAGCTGGGGGAGCTGAGGTTCCACATAAAAATAAGAAACAATGTCTTTCTTACTGTTACTTGATACATTGTTATATAAAAATAAAAAACATAGTTATAGCAGCTTTGAGATACTCTGGAAGACTTAAAGACAATATAAATCTGTCCTTTATTTGGGTTCGTTGCAGTGGTCACATCCAGGTGGAACTCATGGGAAACCGTGTCTCCTCGAAGCAGCTTCTGCATCATGGTAGAGGCTACTAACTGGAAGGTCGGGATCGATCCTTGGCTCCTCCTGTCCATGTGTCAAAGTATCCCTGGGCAAGATACAGAACCCGGAGCTGCCCCCGATGCATCCAGTGTGAGTATGTGCTTAGATATAGATAAAAGTGCTGTATGAATATGATTGGGTGAATGAGACTTGTTGTAGAAAGCACTGAAAAGGTGCCGTAGAAGTACCACTCCATTTAGCAGTTCTTCTGTAAACTCTGTTCTATTCCGCGTACTGTCCCTCGCACCTACAAACATCAGCTCAGCTTTACTGATAGTAAAATGTTACAGAGAGCTTGATCGTGTTTCCTTCCAGCTACCTCTGCGCTTTTTCACTATTCAACCAACGCCTCACTCTGGGAAGCCCAGCGTGGAAGGATGATGGAAGAGCTTATTAGACCGAATCAGACAGGTTGTGTTTTGCAGCTGTCTTTGAAGACACAAAGCATCCTCAAAGATTCTGCAGTACAGATAAGGCAGTTTTTAGCCTTTGAATTTTTCACTAACCTTTCATATCATATTTCCTTCCAGAACACATGTATGGTTTTTTTTTAACAGCTCAGCCTCTGTTCTCTGACTTAACTCTGCATTTCTCACACTTCAAACGCTGCTCCCACCTACTGCTCTCAGCCAAACCGACTTTCCATCAATAAGAAAATATTTTTCTTGTGTTCCTTCTCTCTCTGCAGCTCTGTGGGTGTATGGATCTCTTGTGGCAGTGGTTTATAGGGCTGTTCTCCTCTCCTAAATGATATGAGGGCTGCCTTCTACCGGAGAGGCAGATAAGAGCTTAATGCATTACCCCGCAAAGCTGCGTCCGACACTGGCCTCATAAATCACATCGTAGTTGTACTTGAGTGTTTGTATGTACTAGCGGTAGTGTATGTGTGTCTGTGTGGAGGATGGAGGGCTGGTGTGATTACAACATACAAAACCTTTCATATGCTTCATGATATATCGCAAAAACACATGAAGCAGTTAGTTGATATTAAATAGATTTTTTCCCCCCAAAGCTTTCCTTTGATTTGTTTCGTGTTGCAAAGACCGAACGCAATTGTCAGGATGTGGGTGAAGAATTAAAACGAAAATAACCTCTTACGTTAATAACCATGCTGCAAGTCACCGTCTATCACCGCAGGTTTTTACTGAGAAAGCATTTGTGAGGCCAACAAGGCCAAGGAATCCATAGGAGACAGAGGCAAACATTGTTGACATGGTCGAACGCGTGGCCTGAATGGAAATGAGCTGACTGGCACAGGAGGACCTGACAAGCATGATCTCTGTCTTTGCAAAATGCCAGTTTGACTGCAGGATATATTATAACCAAAGCCACAGTCTAGATGTTTTTGTGTGCTCAAAGAAGAAAAGAAAAAGGAAGTATAAAATATCATAAATTGCTTTTGGCGTCACACAGCAGACAATGGCAATGACAAATTTAAGGGGAAAGCAACATAACATTTCTCAGTAATGCAGCCTGGGAAATTAGTTTCCACACAGGACACAATAACAGGGGTTGTTGCAGCACTTTAATGGCACAAAAAATATACACAGGAAAAAAATGGGTGGGTCTGGATACACAGAAACAAACGGAGGAACAACTTAATGCCAAGACAAAACCACCAAATGCTAACAAAATGCCTACAGGCACATACATTTCACAGCAGGTTTGGCTGACTTCCCGTTTGGACACTGTGGAGACTGCACACTTAGACGCAGTGGTCTCGGCAGATGTTGGTCACTAACACCAACAGCAGCAAATATATACAACTTCCTGTTAAAATATTGCCAGATAACATCTTTCAAGTATTGACACAAGAATATTTCAGCACATAATCACCAAACACTTCACAAAGCAGTTTCACATCAGCGTCCTCCATGCGTCTCCAGCTTCTTGCAGACCAAACGCAACCCCAATGTAAAGCAAACGTGACACGAGGAAGCACTCCATGTGTTGCAGTAACCGCTGTTCTTTGCGGTGCTGCCACCTTCGTGACGGATGTTTGAACCTCTGCCAGTACGTTTGCAACGGACCTTGCAAGCACAAATGAACAAAGGCTTCAAAAGAAACTGACAAAGAACATGTTTACTGGCACCCGCACATCCCAAGAGAAAAACTCGTGGTTTGATGATGGTAGAGAGTGCTATTTCACATGTTGGTCCAAAATCTCCTGTAGGTAATCAGCTGGGTTAAGATCTGGTGACTGCATCATTTTCGTACTCATTAAACCATTTGGTGATGTCTTATGCCCTCATCCTAGAAGAGACCTCTTCCACTCATAGATGCATCCCTCACAGGATAATAACAGAGGGACGTTACTGCAGACACAGGCAGCCAGACACACCACTGATGAGTAGTCTTTCCTGTTATATTTCTTTGAAGTCCCACTGAAGTCTGCCTAGTTAGTGCCCTGGTGGATGAGTACCAGCAGTCACAAAAAAAAATGGAGGGCACGCAAACATCTGCACGGAGCCTCACGCTCACCATCTGGTGACAAAAGTTACATCACTCAGACCCGAGCGTCACCCCAACATACTCCCAAACTCAGACATTCAGACACGCCTCTAAGACTCAAGAGTTAGGCCATTTCCTTTAATTTGCAAAGCCTTCCACATGATCTGTCCATTTCATGTCCCACATGGTAACACATGCTCTAACTGATCTCTGTAACAATTTGGGCTCAGCTTGTCTGCTGCTGTAATGCCACTTTGATGGAGGGTTAATCAGTTTGGTCTCTATTTTCTGTGGATATTTCCAGAATGTGTTAGGGCGGTGCAAGAATTTGAGGTGGGGGCAAAGTTGTTACCCTCTACCAAAAGAGGAGACGTGATTCAAACTGTGCATGCACGCCTGTCAGAAGTAACTAGTTTTCTATATATAACACATTGTGCTATTTAGGATAGTGAGAAGCAGTTAAGTTTCATCCACTCTTGCAAACATACCCATGCTGTCCTATCTAATGAATGTGTTGTTAATATTTTGGCACTGTGTGCATCTTCGCCCTCAGCAATGTCTTATAAAATCTGGTCTAAATTTGCTGTTATTGAACTTTACAACAATGAGCACGTTTTTGGATGTCTGATGCACTGCTGTGAATCAAGTATGCGATTCCTACCTACTGCGCACGAACCCGAAGGACAGCGTTATGATGGAGAATCTCTCGATTTGTTTCCTGCTTCTTTTTCCGATTTTTTTTGGTGGTTACTTTGTAGGACAGATTCATGAATGCCAGACATGCCCTCCCACCTCTGCACTGTCCCATACGAGTCAACAACCCTCGGTGATCCATTATTACTGTTCATGATTTAGTTTCACTGTCATAAACGACTTTGTGCTGGAGTCCATGCGACCGGATGGCCTCGCCACTTCATCATGTTGCATTAAGTCAAATGTCTCCACCCTGGCGGCATGCCAGAAGAGGTCAACCTGGGCGGCCTGCCTATGCAAACACAACAGTCTCTCCTCCTCTCTCAGTTTCTTTAGCAAAGACGTACACCGCAGGAGAAAGGATAGTGTGTTTAACTCGTGTGTGGCATTTTCAGAGATAAGCATCTCTGGCTGAGGCCCCACTCAATTGGTTAAACACTCTTATGTATGTGTGTGCATGTGTACGTTGCTTTCACTGGCTCATATGCATGTGAGTGAATTATGACCCACCAGAGTCGGTCCAAACAGTTATAACCGTGTCAGTCTGGGTTAAATCCATCTGCTATCACTATCACCCGCTCCACCCCGTCTTTAAGGAATGATCTCACCCTCCAGACGATTCATTGTTCTCACAGTCCCTCACTCAGTCTGAGCCCGAGCGCACTCCCGACACTCCGCTATAAACTTGAAGGACGCATACTCACCAGAATAATTTCACGATAAAAATTACAGGAGCGCTTGCCAAACGCTGTCCTTTTTTTTTTTTTTTTGGTCTCTGTAAAGGCCTGTGTCTCATTATTTTATCTCTATAAGCATAACCCAAACAGCAACATCTAAATCAGAGCTTGATTGTTTAAAAGAAGCAATATATCTGCCATCTTGATACAATTAAATTACAGAGCACAATGGTGAAACAAAACTAGTATGCATAAAAAAACAATAGAATGCTTTTATTCCTCTATAATTCTTCCTCACACCCAAAGAAATTCAAGTTACTGAAAAAAAAAATCAGATTGCAGCAGAGTGAATCATGCTCCTGGGAATTTTATCTCATGATAGCGTTCATCTGAAGAGAGGGACTGGCTTACACTTGATCCCCAAGCCTCATGGCATTGTTCAAGTGAGGAGATATTCATCTTGAGCTTTTTATAGCAAAAATGAGTGGAACTCTCCCATCTGATATCTGATTGTCATCTGTATGCTTGATTTCCAACTGTTGCTTAAGAGTTCTAAAAAACACTTTGGAGACAACCCCTATTTACCTCCGAGAAGCATTCAGTCATAGCCTTTTTTTACACATCGCCTTGTTTCCTGTTTTAATCATGTTTTCATGCCACCGGCCCTTTAATGCCAATCAGTGCGTGAGGAGGAGGGCGAGGTTTCCTTCATACAACAATTGTTCCATTCAAACCTACATGTATAAAAACAAATAATGGTTTCAGTCTGCAGGCAAAGATCACTTTTTTCCCAGTGCCAAACATCAGGATTTGCTTTTGTCATGCATTTGGTGTGACAGGAACGCACACGCACACACGCAGTTGTCTGGCAGCCTTACGATAAGGTGAAAAAGTTCTTATCGGTCCACAGTTCATTACAGGCAGGTGCGTCTCACACTCAGCCCCTTCAGACTGCAGAGGAAGTGAACTTCACATTCGTGATATACATTAATGAAAAAATATCACCATTTCACTGGAGAGGCAACACTGTTTGCAGACATGTACACACACTCTCAGCTGTCTCTCTCGCACTTACACACACAGAGAGCAGTATCCATTATCTTCTGCATCCGTTAAGCAGTTTAAGCTCTGCACACTTGTCATGCGGTCAGTTTCTAATGAATTCTCTGTGTGAGAAATGGAGGCAATAAAGGGGATGCAGATGAGAAAAGGACACTGAGCTGTGTGCAGACTGAGGCCTAATGAAAGCAGGGAAATGTACAGTGTAATGTATACTCTCCTGGCCACGACCAAAGTCCTGACTCTGTATCATTTTTATGGCGCGATCCTTCTTGGGATGCCACTCGTCTCCCAAAGGAGAATTCAAGACAGCAAACAGCAAGCTGAGGAATTGCATAGCATCACTTTCGCCCTCGTTCATCCCTCTACGCTCGCTTACCTGCTTTGATTCAGCTCATTCATTAAATTATGTCACTCTCTCACATCGACAGAAGGCGCAGGGAGGGTGCTGTGAGACGACATTTCATTAGCAATAAAAATAAATATATTTGTTTTGGAATGACAGCCAACTAATTTGTTCAGCAAATTACTTTTACACACTGGAGGTGCCAGTTGTGAAAGGAGGGGTTTACCCTTTGGACAAGCAGCAAGCGGGACATGCTAGCGTTTGCAGCTTGATCCAGGCAGGTCCAAAAGTTTGTGGACAGTGACAGAATTTCAGCTTTGACTCAAAGGCGTTTAACAAATGTGGCTCGAGCAACGCTTGGATTGCTTTTGCGGAATGCTTTGGGTGATTATTTGTTTGCGGTGCAAAACGCTGTCTGATCATTTCTGTGGCGTTTGACTGAATCTGAATCCTTTCCTTCTCCCTGCTTTTCTCTTCCAGTCATTCTGGTACAAGTTAATCTTGAAAGATTTTTTTCCATTTGCATCCATGAAGGCATTTCTTGATTATAGTTTGAATGAAACGCCTAACTTCTTTAAAGTGGTCTTGGCTTGTCTAAATGTTGTGAAGCTCTTTTTTTTTTAGCTGTCTTCTGTCTTTCCAACCTTTTTGGTTATTGCTGAGCTCACTGTTGCAGGTTTTTGCTAATATGCTTAATTTGTCACTAGGCCATGAAACTGCTTGTCAATCAATTGTCCAATTACTTCTGAGCCTCTGAAAATGAGGGACTGTAAAAAGCTTGTAATTCCTAAATAGTTAATCAATACTTAGTTAGGTCCCTTAAATTGAAGCTGAAAGCCTTCATTTAAACAAATCACACAAAAAAAAAAAACTGCATGCTGTCTGTTCCACACATTTCTGCTTTGGTGTTTCTGGTTTTGGGAAGGTGCTGGTGAAGTCCAAAAACTCCCCTGACCTCCATATGCATGCTGCAAATCTGTGACTTGACAATACTGTTGTTATGGTTCAGGGAACCGTCCATTAACAGCATTTGGCGCTCTGTTTATTCCTTTTTCACTGGTCACCATACAAGTGGCATGAGGTAATGAAACACCTTGTTTCAAGATTTCTCTTTCTTGCATGTGTGTGTGTGTGTGTGTGTGTGTGTGTGTGTGTGTGTGTGTGTGTGTGTGTGTGTGTGTGTGTGTGTG
>JAVDPK010000357.1:122277-146742 GCA_034780415.1 Cichlasoma orientale
AAACTCAAAAAACAACCAACTGTACCTTTGAGCTTCTGGAACAGCCTCCCCAAACTTTGACTCTCTTTGTTACAGTTGGGGTGTGTTTTAGGTTCACCTCTTCTGGGGTAATTATACAGAAAGGATTGGTGCTGGAAACAAATGTTAAGTACTTCTAACTAAAATATTTCTTAAATTATTAGCCTAAAACCACAATATGTTAGGTTGTGCCCCTTTCATGTGTTGCCATCTCCCTTCATAATATTGTTACACACTATTCGAACCTCCCTGTGCAGTCCATTTTACATTCAATGTTATTTTTCTGCTCGTGATATGACCCATTTCCATCACTGTCTCGGGAATCCACTGAAAGAATATTGCTTCTCTCTCTGTCGAAGGGCAAACTCATTTGGCACTATAATTGAAATTGTCATTTCACTCTATCACATTTCTTTTTCTTCACAGAGGAAAAAGAAAGGGGGGGAAGCCAAAGAAGAAGCAAAGAAGAGTCTTCTCACCATTCCCCAAAGAGACATTTTCCTCCACATTGAGCATAAACAGATTTGCAGGCTTATGTAGAGAGCGCAAAGTCATGCCCACAGAGAGCGCTGCCAGCACCCATTGCTGTCTGCCTCCCTGCAGACTCTGCAGCTAAATCCTCACACTAATCTCCAATTAAAATGGCGATAATAGGTGTTTGCCCAACTCAGTGCCCACCACTGCACCCCGGCTCCATCCTCCCTTCTTCCAACCTCACATCAAATCTGTCACAGGGACACACGCACAAACACACACGCACAAAACCCCGTCAGACTCCTTCCAAAGTACCCAAAGGATTGACCTAGATTGAGCCCACTTCAAGAACTAATTTCTGCAAACACAAAGGAGGATTAGCAGAGATTAAGATGACAAGGTCTGAGGATTGAGTGGTAGCTGGCATAGGCCAATTATAATTACTGTTCGAACAAAAAGTGGACTGTGGCTAATCCATAGAGTGCTTTGGATCTGCTCTGCTCCCAAATTGTTATTTAGCTCATACTTTTGCCAGCAACTGTACCTTAAAGGCTCCAGATGGAGCACAGCGCTGCTCTCCGTGTCTCTGCTGACCGCCCAAATCCCCCAAAAACAGCACAGGCACATTATTCATAAAGGTGCAACGATTAAAGCCTTTGAGCAGATTCTGAGTGGGTCAAGATGGGTTATAGATTCGCAGTGCGAAGTTTTCAGCAAGGTTGTGTTAACTGAACAGTTCATCTTGCTGCTTTCGGCCTTGTGGTTCTGTTTGCTGTCCTCGCGCATTGTTGTGGCCATGCTTCCAGACTGTAAACAGGTTGTTGGCAAAGCTTACCCCGTTTAGCCAGTAATTTCTCCTAACGTATTCCATATGTGGATCTACTTTGCTGAAATACACATCTGCACGTACATTTTCAAATATTTCCAGCGCACACGTTTAAAAGTGGGATTTGGTTATTGTAATGAAAATGGGACTCTAAAGATCACTCCAGTGATTTAAGTTTATGTTAAGCTTTACGAAAGAGAAAGCTTCATGTTGCCATTGCTTTACTCTGAAAAGATGGCTTTTCCCACGAAGGCTCTTTTCTACCCTTCTCTCTATCTCCTTTACATAGACCAAATGAGGCAAAATGCTAGAGAGGGAAACATCTTAAAGGAACCCACCCGAAGCAGAGTTTGATGTGGCCACTAAAGCTGTCAGTAAAGCCGCATGATAAAGCTCCTCCAAAATGCCAGCCACTTTTCATCATTTCTGACGCAGAGCTTTGGGTGTTTTGAAAAGTTTTCACAGCACATTGGGGACTTGGTGTGTGAGTGACTGTGGCAAAGAAGAGTGTGTCTGTGGGTGTTTTGGAAGTGTGCTCAAGCGTATGTGTGGTTTGCAGTGTTTATGTACGTGTGTGCGTGTGTGGTCCGGTGCAGAACAAAAGCGGACACTCATCGGCAGAGTTGGCGTGCGCAGAGCACATTCGGAGCAGGAAAGAGAGGCAGGCTTTCATCTTGTATCCGTGCTTGCTGAGACCCCAATGGGGACCACATGCCCGAGTCAGGCAAGGAATTCTTTTGTGCGATTAATACTAAAAGTTTCGGGGTCCCCCACTGTCGGGCCCTGAGATAAAGCTTCAGAACCCCCCTTGGGGGGGGGGGGGCAGTGGAAGCCAGTGAAATCCCTCTAAGGCACAGATAACAACCTGCCACGGGGGGAATGCAAGCAACGGATAAAACAGTCAAAATCCTAACCAGCTGTCAGACACCCTGCATTACTCTGCTAATTACAAACTCAGTGGGCTTCTCGATCCCTCCCCACCACCACCACCAACCCACAGCACCCACGCCTCACCCCTGTCCCAGCCTCACCTCTGCTCCATCTGTGAGCCCGGCGTTTAATTAAGGAGACTTTCCTAATTGATGAGAAATGTTTTCAAACCCGCAGTCTGACTTGAAGTGCTTATAAAAATGCCTGAGAAATTGCAGTTCTGCACACCGCTCACGCTCATTCATTAGCTGCGGCTAGGCTACCTTACATCAGCAGACATTCATTTATCAAGCTCATTGTGAGCACGCTTCAGTAAACACCGCTGTCACTTCCTTCAGCTATGTTTTCTTTTCATTGTTGTCTTGATATATTTTTTTTTTTCTTAGTGAGGTTGTTTTGGTTTGCAGATTAAGGTCTCAGCCTGGAGTTGTTTGTACAGACATGCCTGTCAGAGTAAAAGCAGAGCTGACCTTTATCTGACAGGTGGTTTCAGGGCATCAGGGAAGGTCTGTCCCCAGAGCGTGACGGGTAATAACGAGTTTGAATCATGTCCGTCCTTGACGATTGCAGAATTTTTGTCATTTTGTTGATCAGGAATGCTAGCGGTGCATTGTTTTCAGTGGCTGAAAGTAAATAATTTTGAGCTGCTTTTCCATTTTATGCTAGTCTGACTTCATTGAGTTCAGAAGAAAATGCAAAATATTCTTAAAAGTCAAAGCAGTGATTTGCAATCATTTCTGATTGTGAGTCCTTAATTAATAAGCGACATTAGCTCTTCATTCAAAGGAGAATTTTCTTTCCTCTAAACATGCATTTAACCCAAACCTAACCATATATTACCTTAAACCCAGTCTTCATACTAAAATATAATTATTTAGGTGATGGGGTGTTGCTTTTGTCCCCCAAAACAAAGTCATTGATTTATGTGCCTACAGTATGACATACATTCACCTGCCACTGTGTAAGGTACACCTTGGCAGTTTATTTTTTATTTTTTTAACTAGTGCCTGTATTGACATTGATAGTAAAGGTACAAACAGAAAATGCAGGAAGAGAGAGACGTACAACAAAGGTCAGGCTGGCTGGTTTTGTGGCATGTGCTCTTTACCATTAAGCCACCAAGCGCCCCCATAAATGATTATTCTGAATGATTTCATCTTGTCAGACTGATATAGGTCAACGCTGACATGCCACCATACTAGTTCCTTCTGTTGTCTGTTTGCAAAGGGCAGCTGACGAGGAGAGGAAGAAGAAAATGGTGCACATTCAGACCCCGCCACCTGTGAATTCCCTCCCTTAATTAGAAGGCAGGAGTTAATTGATTGTTTTGGCTTCTCATTCACGTCACAGGGGAATAATGTTTACAGATTTCCGTCTGAGCTATGCTACTTTAAAGTTAAGTGATTTTACCCCATCAGCCCACCTAAACCACCAAGCCCTCCTCCGTCCACCCCCCTTCCTTACCCAACCTCAAACCACACCCGAGTGAAAATCCATATAACAGCAGAAATTGCAGGGCAAATGCCTTTGAGCCACACTGATTAAAAGACCCACCAACCCCATTTCAAAGACGACGTAAACAATGTTAGGAGCGCACTGCCTGCAGTGACTCACCCCGAACTGTTATTACATCTTATGAAGTCGTTGAGCATTTCATCTTTCTGTGGTTTTCAGCAATGAGATAAGCCTGAGAAAGCTGAGGTAAGCTAAGTGGCCTTAAAAGCCTCCCTTAGCGGTTAATAAGTATGTACTAATGACTCCCAAACACGCCTTATCAACATAAAAAAAAAGGCCTGATAAAGCACCAGCATGGCCAAAGGGTGAAGTGGTGTTCTGATTCACAGGCTCCTAAATCTGCAGCTGTCAGAAAAAAATGAGAGCAGGTATTCATGACAGTTGCGACATGCAGTTACTGAGCCGTGGTAGAAACATATCAGTCTTATCTACGATCTTGCCCAAGCACAACTTCATCTCCTGATCACGCCCTTTTTGAAACCATTACACCATAGCTTAAGAGCCTTCTGTTCTCACCATCTATGCCATCTAAATTGCTTCTGTCTCACAGCTTTAAAGCAGCATGATGTGTTTTGGATCCATCAGAGGAGGATTTAAGAAGGGTCACGGGTGCTTCTGTCGAGAGATAAGGTGTCTCAGCGACGATTCAGATAAGATTCTGATATATTGGTTGCACAGTTGTTGTCGAGCTCCCATGGAAGGTGCGAGCGAGTGTGTCATTACACATGATGTGCTCTGTCCCAGAAGGCATTTTCTCCCGTCCACGCTCACTGGAACAGGAGCAGCTGTGAAATGATGAATCCTCTCTAGCATCACAAACCGTTCAAAAGGAGTTTAAATCACTCGATCTGATAATGTTTGGAAAGTATAGACGAGCTTATTTTATTTCATCATGTGTGCAGGAGCGTCAGCTGGTGGAAGTCTAGGACTGGAAAAGGGCGCTGCAGCTCATCTGAGGGCCCTGCTAAAATAATCGAGGTCCTGCTAACACATGACTATATATTGATTAGTTTACTGGTGTGTCCACCGCCTTTTTTCCACACCGAAAAATCCAAACAGCTCAAAATTTGGATGTGCCGTATCCGAAGGAATTTGTTTAGCACCGTCACTTCACAGAAAAAGGTTTCGTGTTTGAAACTCCTGGTCAGCTTTGTCCTTTCTGTGTACCCTTTTTGAGGTGCACGAGTTTCCTCCCACAGTCCAAAGAGATGCAGGTTAAGTTAAGTAGTGATTCTAAATTAGCTGTGGGTGTGGATGTAAGAGTGTGTGGTTGTTGTTCTCTCTGTGCTGGCCTTGTAATGTCCAGGGTGCACCCTGCCTCTTGCACTGTGTAGACTCAGATAGGCTCCAGCCACCCGCCTGGTGAGCCTGAAGATGGATAAGTGGTTAAAAAAATGGATGGATGGATGGATGGATGGATGGATGGATGGATGGATGGACCCCTTGACCTTTCCTTTTGCAGCACCATGAGGCTGACATTTGTGTTATTGAGTGAAATGTCTCATCCAATAGATTTAACAATTTATGCCCCTTCAGGTGAATTCCTATTATTTGTCCAACGATTTATGTTCATTCAGCTGCACTGTTTGTTGAATGCTAACATGGTAGCATATTTAAAAAAAAAAAACAAAGTTTATGACTATTGTAAAGGTTAAACCTACTAAATGTTAACACTGTCACTCAACATGTGCCTTAACAATTGGCTCAAAGACTCACTGAGCAGCCATTCCTCCAATAATAAGCATTTTCTTTTTATTAAGCAATACTTTAACAAACTAAGTTTGCTGTCTAAACTTGCATTTGGACTGAGAGGAGAGCAAAAATCAAGGTCAGACATGTATCGGTAGCTCCCTTGTGTTCTTTTAATTACAGCACTTTTCTTAATGTCCTCATCTCACTTCAGGTGATG
Organism: Cichlasoma orientale; assembly: GCA_034780415.1. Taxonomy (NCBI): domain Eukaryota; kingdom Metazoa; phylum Chordata; class Actinopteri; order Cichliformes; family Cichlidae; genus Cichlasoma; species Cichlasoma orientale. The sequence continues at coordinate 127,950 of JAVDPK010000357.1, forward strand.
TAAAGCAGTAAATTAGCTTGTGGCTGCAAAGCACCATAATCAGCAGGATGTCTTTCTGGGGATACCTACAAAATTTGAAGGACGGGGTCAGTGGGATTATCTGTGGGGAAGGCTACATGAATGACACAAGCAAGAGACAAAAGCACAGGCCAAAAAAAAATAAATAAATAATTAAAGAAATGAGAAACAAGAGTCATTATGGATCTGAGGAGACTTCCTCAGACTTAATTACCGCCCATCCATTTTCATTCAGCTTTCTCACGACAATGCAGGGGGAAGAGGCCATGCTGTGGAGGATAAATAGAACTAACAAAGATGTGTTAGTCATAGACTAAATGAACTGGAAAAATGTATTTAAAAAAAACATGCAATGGAAATTTGAGTTAGTGGAGACAAACAGCATTAAAGCCAAAACCAGAGAACATCTCTGCAGACATTCCTGTCAGCAGTTAAAAGAAAGCCCTGATAAAGGGTAGAGGGAGGTTTTGAAAGTCTTCTGTGATTTGAGCCTTGTGTGGCCTTTTCTTTAGCAGTTCAGCATTTGCCATTTTTTCCCCCCTTTATGTTATCTCCTGAGTCTGCCTTGAGGTCCAGATAAGCAGCATCAGCTGAAGGGCTATTGAAAGTAAATTAAACTTCACTGAAGGACACAGAAAAAAACAACATGATTTGAAGGAAATACCAAAACATTTCAATGCCGCAATTACATTTTCAAGCAATCTAGACAGTGTAATATAAAATTTCCAAAGAAAACATGCTGTGAAAAGTTACAATAGAGGGTGCTTTGAAAACTTTTTTTTAATTTTTAAGTAAAAGATAAACTTTGTGATGTTTTTTTTTTTTTTGCTGTAAGCTCCATTTCGGGACATGTGACAGTGGCACGCTGGCCCCTGACACAGTCCCCTTGCCTGAGGCGGACTGGTCTTCAGCTGCCTGCCTGAATGCTGATGTAACTCATAGGTCAGAGCGAGCACAGCCCAGTGGAAAGCTCTCTCATTTCGAAAACATTCCCGACATGATCACAGTGTCTGTCTGGGTTGGTTTAAACCAGCTCCACCCTGAATGGTATGAAAATTTTGTGGGTGGGCGAAACCAAAGGAGCTTGCAGCTTTGTGTCCATGTACCTGCACCTCCGTTCAGCTGACGAAATCCTCAGAAATCCTCGGGGACGGGGTCAGGTCTTGGATCTGTGTAACATGTGTCGCGTTTTGCTTGCAGGACTGTAAAATCAACATAAACAGCTGACTCTGGATTCAGCAGTTTGAGCCCATTTATTGCTTCAATAAGTTACACTGTTTTCCAAGTTAAGCTTACTTTGAATGAGGCATTTTTTTTTGTGTAGTTCAGCAATATTTGTTCTTAATTCCGGGCCATATACTGTATTCTGAACTGTTAGTGTTTTTACTCTATGACATTTCCTCCTGATACTATATTTATTGCTTTAAATTGAAGAGAATATGCTATTTAACTCTCAAAATCCTTCCCCCAACTGTGAGCATAATACCAGTCTGATATTGTACATTGTATTTCTTTGTACCACGGAGCTTTATTGTTTCCAAAGGCAATTAAAAACATCAATTAGCCAAATGTTTGCCCTCATTTTGGCTCCATCCCACATACGCAGTGCTGCTGCTGGAAATACCCGTCAGTGCATCAACTATGTACTCATCCACGGCTGAAAAAAGTCACCGTCAGAAGCACTCTGACTCCCGTTTGAGTAACAATAATGTTAAAAACTACGGTGCCCATCTGTGCCCAAAAATAAGATGACACTATATATCTGCATATATATTTATATCTTCCATAGGAGCCAAAGGTCTTGGGGCTGAGTACACAGACAAGCTAGTGAGACTAATGTACTGCTTGTTTTGGCCTTTTAATTTTCTGCAGAATGAATAACATACAATGACACCAAACTCCCAAGTAATTTAAAAGGCTGTTTATTGTTCAAGAATATTAAAGTGCTTCATCTCAAAAGTTGTAAAAATAAGAACTTTAATACTTTTTAGTTCACCTAAGTGTGCATAACTTATTAATGCTTTGTCTACACGTTCCAGATCATCTGCTGACACTTACATGTCACGGTGCAGCATAAGGATCGCTGCGACTAATGCACAGTTTTATGTTTTACTGGAAAACGTCTGGGAAACTGTGCACATTACTGAGTCAGGGCTAATGCCTGCGTTGCCAGGCGACGGTGACATGTAGGTACATTGTTTTTATCACACTCGGCCACACATACAGGCGGCCCACACAAAATACTAGACTTTAGTCTGTTCAAGCCAAGTTCTGCATAAGCTTACAGCACCCAAAGGATTCACAGTGTTAAAGGGTCGAGCCACCCTCGGTATGTTCTGGGAGAGCGCGGGGAGGTGGGGGATAAGGCCGACATCCTGGCGGACAGGAAGCCCAACTTCCTGTCTTGATTAATGAAGGGACTGTTGAGGCACAGAGGGGCCTCCCACACACAAAGCCCCCACATTTAACCTTCAGTGTCAGCTTGATTCTTTTCCCGGATCTCGGCGTGCTTGAGAAAAATATTCCTGTAATAAAATGAAAATGGTGCCGATGAGATTTTTCACAGCTTGTTTCAACATCTCAGCACATGCTGAGACAGTCAGAAAAATACTTGTTTATTTCTCAAGCCGCCCCTTCCCCCAGTGTATGGGTGTATTTTGCTTACATGAGGGTCGGGATCCAGTAGAACTGGTGTTTCTCAGCCACATGTCACCGGTCAGGAGCTGTGTCAGGGCGAAGAATGTAAACAGCGAACAGAGCTGGAGGAATGCAGCCAGCGGCAGCGCGCTCTGCAGTCGCTCGCTGGTGGGATGTTAGTCTTGTTGCAAACCAGGGGACGTCAAAAACAGCAAGCCTTCAGCACCAGCGAGCTGCTTTGCAATGCATTTCATTGAAAGACAGGGGAGGGGAGGGGGTGTAAAAAGTGAGAGGGGAGTCAGGGCCAGGGAGGTGCTTTTTAAGATTTCATGTTGTCTTCCAGCCCCCACAGTTTGCAGAAAAAGGTTGCCGTTGCCAAGGTGACTTCACAGAGAATGGGAAAGTATCTGGCTGTTCTTGTGCAGGAAGCTTAGAAGCCAGGGGCATAGATAAGATGATTTCAGTCCCTCCTCCACAGAACAAAAGCCGTACGCATGATATACTGGCTCAAATACCTCAGGACACTTTGGCTGCAGTGTTCACCCCAAAGCTGCCTAAACATGTGAAACATACAGCAACGATAAAGCCTCCTGTGCTGTGCTGAAGCTGCTTTGCCCTTTTAAATACATACTAATACATTAAAACATGCAGACGGACAGAGAGTTTCGACACTGAGGAGAAAGACGCAACACTTTACAGTCAAGAGGAAAAAACTCTCATGTTTATTAGCCATGAATTTCACATTGTGAAAAAAATCACATGTACAAAATAATGCCATAAAAATAGAAATTAAACTCTTACATGACGGGGGGAAAAAAAAGAAGAACTGATGCACACTGACGGTGGCTAATTTACATCAACACGTGAAGCGAGATGCTGCGCCCAATTCTGAGCCAGCTGGATTTCCAGATAAAACCGAGGATAAGAAGGAGGGCAAGAGCTGAAATGGGAAATGCCACTCAGCAATTAGGTGCAAATTGAAGGGGCATTCATTACTCGCTGTTGCCAGGGAAACTTGTGTTCTATGGGAAAGAAATACTCCCGTCTGATTGGTGGGGCCAGAAGCTCTGTGTTCAGCGGTTGGATGAGGTCAACCTTATGGAGCCACAATGGTTTCCTTAGGAGTCCTGAAATTGCCAATAAAAGGAACTTTTGGGTGGCTTGAGGAGCTGAACCAGAATTTATTGGGCTGTTGATCCACTGTTGATTTAATTTGGCTGCACAAGGAAGTAAAAAAAAGAAACAAAACACATATATTCCACCAAAACATTACCTCTTACATTGAAATTCAATGATACCATTAATATTCAACTGTAAAATGTCAATGTTCAGGTCACACAGACAGACACACAGATGAAAAACACTCATTAATGTTACCAAGTATTTCATATGAAAGTGTTTTATGAGACATTTTTTGGTCTTCAGGAACTTGTTTTTCATTTTTATCTGTATGAATGACACTATGGTGAAAAGCACTGTGGTGTCTGCCCTTAACAATGCACAGCTTACTGGAGTTCTTAACCTAATGATTACAAAGACTGTGGGTTAACACTCATAAGAAGCCAAGTTAGCAAGTTAGACAGTCCTCCAGCTGTCCTTGGGACAGCTGGAGGACTGTCACATTCTTAACCATGTCAGGGTCATTCTCCCTTGTACGTACTGGGTCATGTACTGCACCAATCTAGCAGCCTTATCTGTTTTATGGTTCATCTAATCTGTTTTTGGTCTTCTATTTAGGCTAATTTAAGGCAAGTTTGGACCCAGTTTAGAGCTTAAAGAAAGCCATTCAATCGTCTAAGTGTAGGGACCCTATGGTCTTGCTAATGACTGCTTTACATTATCCGTAGTGTGAGTCATTCTTCCTCTTGCATCCATGAAACCCTGGGAGAGGTACATTTCTGCTTCTCTTAAAAGAACCAAGTTCCTCACGGGAAAAACTGGACTGTGCAAAATGCAGCCCCACTGCGATCAAATTAAACACAACACCTGGCCATGCACAACATAACCCAAACATACATTCACATGTGAATACAGAGAAGAAAATAAATACGGTTAAACATCTTAACATAACAGAGTATTCATTGCCATATAAATTAAGACTACATTGCATCAAGTTTAAGAAGAAACTGATAAATTCTCAGTTTGTGTTAAGGTGACGAGATTCCTGTAACCACAGAGGAGAGTTCATGCCAGTTTTTAGCGAATCACTACGAACATGCTCAAAAAACGAGTTCAGCTATGACTCAGCAAGCGAGCCACTGCTTTTTATCAGAAGCACAGCCAGTCTTTTACAGCATGAAGTGTGACAGTGTTCCTTCTGAGGCGCTGAATACTGCCCCTGTGTACAGTGGGTTGGTTCAGCGAGCGTTACATGCAAACATGTAAGGCCATGACCTCAAGGCACCTTCACCCCTTTGGCCATGCACAGATCCACCCCTCCTCAAACTCAGCTGGTGTCGGTCATCAACACCTCACGACATGTAGTGACAGCACACTGCCTTCATGAGAGGAAAACTCAAAGGTTTGTTTCTGTGTCAGAGCTGTTAGACGCACAAGCAAGAGAAGATACAAGCAGAAGATCTTATTAGAGGACTGAAGGGGGAATTTGCTCCTTCATTGTGCTTTATATAAATCATCTCTATTCAGTCAAACGTTAACGCACCTATCATTGCGTTTCCCCCCTCCAGCCAGCTAAACAGAACATCTGTCAGGCTATACAGTTTTTTTTTTCTTCTTTTTTTTTAATATTTAAAAACAACAATAGAGATCCTCACAAGCCTTTCGTGACTAAATGGGGAAAAATGCAGGTAGTGTGATATGTTTTCAGTATGCCAATGGCAGCATGAAAGCAAAAGTCTAATATGCCACACACAGTGGGGGTTTGTGCCAAGCAGCAGTTTGTTTGGTTTGTTTGCGTGAACTTCTCTACTGTACGTCTCACAAATGAGAGATGGCATCGTTCCAGAAAAAGCGTCCATCTGTACGTGCCTCTGATTTTTTTTTCTTCTTTTCTTTTTTTGCCTCTTTGCGACATCAAAATGAATGCGGGCGTCTGTACATCACTGCTCGGTGTCTCTTTTAGAGGAAGAGAATGTGTGCTTCTTCACAGTCGGGAGACCAGTAGATGATGCAAAACGGGGAAATCTGCGGGAGAGAAAAGAAAGACTCGTTAGACAGGCTAATGAGATGAAAATGCCTGAAAGCAAACAGCACTAAACAGTTTAAAGGTGACTTTTTAATTATTCAAACGAGTACAAAAGAGGATGAATCAGGAATAAAACTTTTTTTTTTTATCTGTCTAAAGAGTCAGGGTGCACGACATAAAACCAAACACCTGTCCAGTGATTGTGTTCCTGCTGTTGACTCAGCTCTTTGGAGACACGTATTTGTGTTTACATGAGCACGTAGTATTGGATTGCATTTAATTCACTGACTTAATAATCACTACAGACATGAGTGGCACACAGTCTAAACAACAGTTTAGGAGTATGAACAGTCCATAGATTGTGTTTTATTGCACAGTCAGTAGATTCACTTCAAACTGAGTGAGTGTATTTCTGGGGATCACACTGAGAGGAGTGCAGTGTTTGGGCCAAACGACCCCCTATGAGCAAGCACTTAGCGACAGTGGGGAGGAAAAACTCCCTTTTAACAGGAAGAACGCTCTGACAGAACCAGGTTCAGGGAGGGGCAGTCATCTGCCAAGACCGGTTGGGAGTAAGGAGAGGGAGACAGGACAAAAGATCCGCTGCGAAAGAGAGGCAGAGATTAATAATAACTAATGATTAAAGGCAAAGAGGTGCATAAACACAAAGAGAGTGAAAAAGCCCTAACTTGTATTCTTATTTGCAGAGATTAACTCAAATTTGTCTGAGTATTTAAAGGGGTTGGACATTATGGGATATCCAATTGTGCACTTTTGTGTTAAGAGTTTGTTGTTTGAAGCCTGAGACTGCACTCACGTTTTGCTAAAGATAACCCAGGGGATTATTAGCTTAGCTTAGTTTAGTTTAGCTTATCTTAGCTTAGCAAATAACTGTGGAAAATTGTGAAAATGTTAGCTTGGCTTCATCTGATGCTAACAAAACCTGCAAGCTGCAAGGGTGTACCTCTTACTCTATGGTAGCTGGGATAGGCTCCAGCCCCCTGTGACCCTGAATTGGATAAGTGGAAGTTAATGGATGGATTATATTTGTTTAGTCCATACAAAAACTGAGGTATAAAATGATGCTGCCACATTAGGCATTTTGGTGGTAATTTCCTCAGCCGTTTCCCCCCCTCCTAAAAGCTTTCTGAGATAATAAAAAGGAGAACTCAAAGAGCAGTTAGGATTTTTCCCCTGGGAGAAAAACACAGCAGACTTTCCCCTCACAGCTACAATCTCCTCCTGTGAGGTCTAACATCCTTCATTCTCCTTTTATTCCTAAACAGTCAGCCTTCTTTTCCGTTCCTCCGCATTTCATCTTTTCACCACGTTCATTGAGTAGACTGTCAGTTGCCATGACAGGCAGACACACAAAAAAAACAAATTCTCTATTAAATTAGTGGCAGGATTATTCACTTCACTGAGCATTGTATTACACTGGCTTACAGATATTTCAGGGCTACAGTCTCCCTTTCAGAGATAAGTCACAGAAAAGAAAGGAAATAGTAAAAAAAAAAAAAAAAATTCCAGTAAAGAGGAGGAACATCAAGCCACTCCAAGCAGTTTCCTGGCATTATCAAGTGGACACAGTCCTTTGCATTCATAGCTGCTAGCCATTTCAAAAAAATATAGAAAAATGAAAGAGACTGTCTGCAAGGCTACGTGTGTGGGGGCATCGGTGTAGGTTGCAGCGATTGTCTGATGTGATGTGATTGTGACCCTGCAGCCTGCAGTGCACAGAAAGATCAGGTTTGCCAGCTCACTACCCATGCTCCACATCCGTCCAGCCTGTTTACCATCAGAGCAGGAGAGCAGAGTTAAAATAAGCCCAAGAAGCCATAGATGGAAGCAGAAGAGACTGTAAATTTTCAGAGCGAGGCCGCTGCTATCAAGGATGATGCGCGTTTGACTGGGCTGAGAGGGGTGGGTCTCACGCTGTCTAGCTTTACAACTCCTCCTCACTTCCCTCGCTGCCACTTCTCGCAGTCACCTCATCTTGTGGCTGAAGATGAATGGTTTCCGACACGGCGTGAGTTGCTGGCCACCTCCCTCTCACCCAGTGTAAAGACCATAACCTCATCAAAAGAAGGCGACTGAGAGTGGATTAGCCTCGCCGGGGTGTTGCAGCCTGCTGTTGTGGAGCTTGTCTAATTGGCAGACCCCCATTTCCCTCTTAGAGAGATTTCCCCCACAGGAGCAATAAAAGTATCCTATTCTCTTTCAATTACCCTCTCTATCCTTCGGCCCATCCCCACAGCTGCATAACTCACTTAACTAAAGCACACAAGCCCTATCAATCCCCCACTGGTCTGCCCTCCACTCCACTTATCTTGCCAGTGTAACGCTTCTTGTGAAAATCTGAAAGCCTGAGAGACCTAAAAACTGCATCAGAACTTGAACTATGCTGGGCATACCACAGTCAGCAGTCAGCAGTATGTTGGTACAATTATAAACATCTATTGCTCACAATAAATTTAGATTTCATTTAACTCAGTAGTAAATAAATTAACAGCTAGTATATAGTCATAGGCCTATATTCTTTGTAACGTTAAAATAATATTACTTCAAACTCTAAATCCAATTCACATAGACATACATCCATACAGGAGTAAAACTATAATAATGCAATTCAGTATTGAATGTTTATAGAAGAAAAAAAACTCTCAAAACCTTCAAAGAGTGCTTCAAGGATTTGCTCTCATGTAACGCTGTCAGATTTGTGATGGAGAGTTTTTAAAAAGGGATCAAAATGTATGATTTCCCCTGGGAAAACCTGACCCTTGCACTGCCCATGATCAAACAGGAGTGCTGACAGATCAGTCAGAGAGTCAGGTGTATTATAGTAGTGGCTAGTATAGCCTCAAGGTGCTAGTCTCCAGCAGAAGGAAAGAGCGTGCTGCTGAGATTTTTTTTTTCATATTTCTAGTTACATTTCCAGTTACTTGAGGCAATTTATTAGACTTTATGCAGCTCTGAAAGAAAAGAAAAAAACACTTCATACAACTAGTCTCATATATCCCATAATACCAATATTCCCCAATGGCATGAGGAGAATAACCTTACCTGATGGAAAGGGTGCATGTAGAGAGTTTGGAACTCAAGCGGGTAGATGTTTCCAGGTGCTGACGAACGCAGTAGGAATGAGTGAGTATGGCACCGTAGTTATGCTGTTCCATGCATCCAGTGTGGGGTCATAACAGTCCAGAGTTTTACACCGCTGTGTGCCAAAGTACCCACCGACCACATACAGTTTGTTTCCTGATGCCACAGCCTGGCAGCTCATCCGCTTGGCCGTCACGTCACCCACTTTAGTCCACTGGTAGCTCTCGCTGCTGAACTTGTAGGCCGAACATGCTGAGAACTCTGTATCTCCACCCATGACAAAGATCTGGTTTCCCAGGACGGCGGCAGCTGTGTAGCGCCACGGTTGCGGGCAGGACGCGGGCACAGTCCATCGATTCTCCTGCGGATCGTAGCACTGCACCTTGGGCAGCTTGTCGTGGGTGACGCTGGTTCCTCCGAAAGCAAAGAGCTTGAGCTTGACGCTGACTACTGCTGCATTGCTCACACCCTCTCTCAGAGGAGCCACCATTGTCCACTTGTTTGCCACGGGGTCAAACTGCTCCACCTGTTTGAGAGACACTGATGGAGATGCTGGGAGGCAGCCTGTTGCTGCGGTGTGACCTCCTACAACGTAGAGACAGTGTTTCAGCTCTGCAGAGCCATGGCCAAACCTGGCAATGAGCATGGGAGCCGCCTTTGACCATTCTTCATGGACAGTATCATAGACCCACACATCTTTGGACACGCCATTCTCTGAGCCTCTCCCACCAGTGATGTACACCTTACACCCAATGGCACAGGCGCTGAACTCCTTCCGTGGACTGGGGATGTCAGCCTTTGGGATGATCTCTTTGGCCTTCTGGTCCACCAGGTACAACTTGTCACACATGAAAGTCTGCCCACCCAGAAGAAATAGGGCATGGCTGGTTTTTCTTGGTCGAGCACACGGGCTATTAACAACGCCATCATTCTGCAGGATCTTCAGCTTACAGCGGATAGCCTCATCCACCAGCTCCTTGCTCTTGGCCTGGGAGTTAATCAGCTCTTCTGTTGAGACGTTCTCCATTAAAAAGATGGCTGGCAGCAGTGCAAGGCGGACCGTTCTCAGGAGCTCTGGAAGATGACAGTGCCTCCTTTCCAGGTCGTAGTTGATCCAGTTAAGAGCAGCTTCATAAACCAGTCTCTCATCTTCTGTCTCTAGCTCCTCGTGTGATAAAAGCTGCACCACCATATCTTTGGGCAGTTGGAGGAAGTCCTCTGTCTTGCAAATAGCAGGGAAGTTGCTGAGACACATGCCCCAGGAGAGCTCTGACAGCTTGGTACACTGGTGAGCATCTGACAGCAGAAGCATGCCAAGACAGTTGGACGGGTGAAGGTTTCTCTCTAAGAATTCTGCACAGGCATCGCGGATGTCCTGAAACTCCAACATGTCCCCAGCCTCCAGCAGCGACTCAGCATTCTCCTCATTGATGACCACTCGTGACGAATAAGCATAATCCAGCAGGAGCTCTAAAACCTCTGGATGGATTGAGTCACGGAAGTCAACCTCACTGGCCTGACTCTCCCTCAGGCCACCGCTGAACATGGCCTCAAAGTAGCGACTGCAGGCAGCCAGCACGGCGCGATGGCAGGGAAAGGAGCGGCTACCAGCATGGAGCAAGACGTCTGTGAAAAGCCTCTGCTGCCGCAGCGAGTTGAGGTGCATGAGGACACTGTCGGCATAGGAGGACTTGTGGAAAAGGTAGATGTTCATAGAGCCGGTGCTGGCTCGTGATTTTCGGTTTTCATGGACGCACACGGACATTTTCATTGAATCCTGAAATGGAAAAGAAGAGAAAAGAAAAATCTTTCTTTAATATATTGCACGTTTGAAGCCCATGACACGAATTATCATTCACCAATTAAACATTTCCCACAACATTTGTATCTTTCAATTTATATTGAAAAATGCAGCATGTAATTACTATGAATCAGGAGTTTACTGCACAATCAAACTGTTTGTCTGTACAATTAGTCATAAAAATGCAGATTTAGTTTCCTATTAGTAAAGTAAATGCAGTGCATGTGCTACGTCACGACGCTGATGCTGAAATATAACATCGTTTGGCACTAATACGCATTAATGAGATTTAAAAAACATGTATTTTTTGGAGGAGGAATTACAATCCTCCCCAAGAGAAAGCTATTTAGAAAGAGATCAAGTGATTACAAATTACAAAGCAGCATAGATCTGGGGGTTATGAAGGTCGAGTAGATAACAATTGTCTTCTTGCAGAGACTGCAACGCCTTGCAGCTCCGAGCAATGCTAATCCTCCTCTTTCAGAGATGCCACGATTAACAATAAGTTTCCCTTTGCAGAGAATTCTTCATGAAAAGAGAAAAGAAAGAGACAGTAGGACTCTTTTAAGCCTCTGAGAAATGCACCCCCTCCAGAAAATCACAGCTCCCATCCTCACTGTCCTCACCCTGTGCTCGCTCAGAGCTCACTTTCATTCCAACCAATTTCTAGACATGTCAAGTGCCTTCTGCACTCTATTTACAGAGGGACTGAGTCCCTGTCTGACCCAGTAAATCCACAGCTGACAGATTTTTTGAACAGACATTTTAACTTCTCAGCCTATCCCCAAGTCTTGATAGAATTTGATGCAAGGTTGGTTAATCTTAAGAGTAAACCCACCTCCACTGAAAGTTCGGACTTTATAGTATGAAAACAGGCCTGAGGGGGTTGGTTCAAATGTTTTTGTAATTTCCTTATTGACTGCAAATCGCCCCACAACCTGAAAGCTGCTGTGAATTCGAATGATTACAAAGTTCTAATCGTTAAACGCTGCAGCACGGTGTCTTCATTTGACCTCCACTTCAGTGTTCGGTCTGTTAGATGTGAAGACAGTTAATGAAATCTGACTTTCTGTGGAGATTAAAGGAAGTCGTAGAACAACAACAAAAAAAAAAACAGAAAAAAAATCTTTTTGAAACTTTTCTGCCTTTCAAAGCCTCCTGCAAATGAAATCTATAGTAGCTGAAAGAGGTCGAGCTCTGTCAGCGAGCATATGTTTTACAAACCTACAGGTGGCGAGCATTTGATGTTGAAGTGATAGGATTTTTCACTTCAAGAGTAAAAGAGTTCAAAAGTTCCTGGCTGTCATAAATGATTCCTCTACAAAAAAAAAAAAAAAACAAAAAAAAAGCTACAGAGAGCTGAGGACAGTTTTCATTTTCCCTAAGTTGCATCATCTGCTCCAAAATCCTCAGAATGCAGTCTCATGAATAGGAAATCAAGCCCAGACCCTGCAGGTATAAATACAAGTCCAGTGGGGATTTCTGGTGAGCAGTGGCACTCATACCTTGGGCTTGATACATCAATGAATACTGAATGAACAGCTATGAAATTTTGTTTTTTTGGCATTCAGGGATGCTCAAGAGGATGAATCCTAATGACTCCGTGTCTTCCTCTAGAGCCTGCCTGCAAAAGGCTTAAGAAAATAATGTTAGCATTGCCCCTTTGAACATGTTTGCACAGGGATGTTAGCATTCAGCTCAAAGTACAGCGGCCGGTCTTCCTAAAAAGAGGAAGAATCTTACTTATCACATGTTAATGAAACCCAAAACCAACTGCCACGTTGGTTGAACAGGATGTATTGCATTCCAGCAGTGACAAAACTGGCAAACTGTCAAGTCCTGGCCTCGGGCTCATCTGTGAGGAGCACATCCTTGCCTAATCTCACCCGCACAGGTCACCTGCTGCAACACGCGCGCACGCGCGCACGCTCACACACTGCAGCTCGGGTTTTCTAATTAGAAGCTGTAAGTCGCTCGATTTGAATTAAGTGGTCCTAATAAGTCAGGCACTAAACTGAAGAGGTTTCACACGTATTAATCATCAGCATGTTAATAAATAGGACCGTCAGTACTTCCAGGCACTGGAGCTGACAGATAAACACGTCAGTTAGTCCAGTAACTCAGCCTCATACAGCAGAGCCTGGTATTTTCTACCAGTAAACACAGCGACACTTATTAACTGAGCTACTATCTCTGTTATAGTTCTTTTACCAGACAATATGTGCCCCCAAAGTATAATCATGCAGTTGCTGTATGATCGCAGAGCATGACACACGTTTGTTCTCCATTTAGTCTTACTGGAATATGTTCATTCCTTTAAACAACACAGCTGCCCCGCACGATTATCAGAGGTGATCTGTTTGCACAATCTTCATTTTCCCTGTTGTCAAACGAGTGAGCTCAGTCATACCCGCATACAGGGAGCGTGGGAAAGGTGAGCAAACAGTAAACCACATGCTCAAACTATTTGCATATTAAAGGACAAAGCCTGGATTACCTGCTCAAGCTGCTTGTCCTGAAACCCGTCTGTGACACACATATGCAGCCAGATCAAAAATATGAATAATAAAACAAAAAATAAATGTATGCAAATCTTTTACAGTGTAACAAGGAGGAATAATTAAAGACTACAGCAGCGCTTTTAAATGTTTTTTTCTAATAGTTCCTGATTATAAGCTCATACTTAGACTAACCTCTGAAGCATTTCTTCTTTCTGAATATCTAAGTAATGATTACAGGGGAAATCAGACGCATCTTTCACTGTTTAAATTTGCTTTATCTTTCATTGTTGTTCACAGCAAACAGGTACAGCGCGCACTTAAACGTCCTGAGTGTGACAGGACCGTAAAATTCCCGACAACTGCCTGGCAGACATTTAACGCCTCGTGTTTCAAAATGTTCCCCACTTGAAAGAACACTGTAAATTACATGGAAGTTACAAGCGGAACGCCAAAGAAAAATGATTTAAAATATAGAATCAGGCTGTCTTATTCCCGCTCTGAAGGAGAACAAACTCGTGGATTTTTCAGGCACATCTGGGATCTTGTTATGGGTGGATTTTGTGCATTTCACATCAGATTACAGGAAAATGTGATCCGTTTCAAAGTAAAAGCAAGAAATGTGCTTCCCTCGTTCATGACTCAGTTTTTCATACCAGAGATTATCTGATTGTCTGACGTTTGATGCTCTTGATTGTTGTTTTTGTTTTGTTTTTTGTCTACACAGAAACAGTGCTATTCTTTTAAGCAACATTTCCTCTTATGTATTCATAGCTATGTGTCACAGTAAAGGAACAGGTGCTACCTACAAAGCCTGTAGGTTCAGCCTCAAGTAGTTTAGGTCTGTCACTGAAACCAAATTGGTGAGAAAATTCTTGAAGGTTTTGTACTGTTAGTCAGACAGAACAAAGAGATCCTGTGAGCACTGGGAACTTCTCTTATGCCATTAATTTCATTATTTTTCTTTTACAGAGTTGTCATTTTTAATAGTTTCTTTGTAAGGACAGTATAGAGAAAGAGTCGCAGCCTGCATGCCTGGACTCTGAAGGCTAATTTCCAACACAATCCTTTGATGACCATGAGAGTTTGAAATTAATGTTGCATAAAATTGCATAAAGCAAATACTTAAAACAACCACAATAAAACAAAGCAGCTCACACCGGCATTTGTCGCACGAGTTCATGCAAACAACTAGACTAAAATAATAATTTGTCACAGCCCTGAAATGAACCATTATTATCAGTATTCATGGTTTACAAGCTGCTCTGACTTCCCTGACTATCTTCTGCTAAAATACCACAATCAGTACACCAAAGGGTCCAGACATGAAAGATGCAAGCAGTGCCAAAATGTGCATTTGGCTGAGAGAGATATCTTCCTCTCATCCCCCTCACAGAAACACACAACCAGAAAGCCCATACTACACGCCACACACTCAGAGAGCACACAGGAAAACGACATGCACATGCGGCCTGGCTGACTACAGCCTGCTTAAAATCATTGCCAGGTGTTCACAGTCAACTATGGACTCAGGAAGAGGGATGGGAGGGAGCCACTTCAAAAGTAAACACCGGGCTTTATGTGGACCTAGTTCCGTACATCTGCCACTCGGTGGGAAAAAGAAATTGAAGCAAGATGCAAAACAAAAGAGGAAAGAGCTACTGATCGGATATTGATATGTTTGCCTGCATCAGTCTTGACCAGAATCATAACGTATGGTCTCACCGCTAAATGTGCACAAACACTAAAAATAAATAAATAAATAAATAAAATAATAATCGCTTTATAACAGCAAGGAGAGCGTGTCACACCTGACGGCGCCTTTAAAACATGCAAATCATCTCTATCATGCAGGAGTGTGCAAAAAACAGCCGAGGACTGAGAGGCGCTCAGTTATCAGTATCGTAGGTAAAAAGGGGAAAAAAACAAACAAACATGAACATGATCAGCAAATGTAAACATCTCTGTTGCGCTTTCACCGCTCCAGCCTGGAGTTTCCCGTCATCGTGAGATCAGAAGGGGATGGAGCCGTAGTT
The DNA here is from genome assembly GCA_034780415.1 of Cichlasoma orientale. NCBI lineage: Eukaryota > Metazoa > Chordata > Actinopteri > Cichliformes > Cichlidae > Cichlasoma > Cichlasoma orientale. The sequence goes on from JAVDPK010000357.1 coordinate 143,187, forward strand.
ACTATGTAACAATTTAGCGATACGCTTTAATAGCATATAGGGAGGTCATTTGTATTGTTTGTTTATTTATTACCTCTCTGGGTGAACGCAGGAGTTCAATTGTGGCCGCAGTTTTCCTCGAACATGCCACTTCTACAAAGAGCCACGATGCAAACCTTGCGCTCGGGGAGTGCAACTCCTGGGTTATATCCGAAATGCTCACGGATACTCAAGTCAAGATCCTCCGCTACCGTGGGTTACAGGCTATTTTCCGACGGTTCTGTCTGTAAAGCCGGCTATCGACAGATGGGGCTGTAATGTCAAGGATCAGCTGAGATGTTCGGAGGAGCTCCTCCAACCTTGGTGCTGCGCTCCTGTGTGACTGTCCTCCTCCTCCTGCTGCGCTTCCACTTCTCTCTCGCTGAAACCAGTGGGTGTGTCTACACCGAGAACGGGGAGGACCGTCATCCCCGTGCACGAAACCCAAGTGAGAGAAAATAACGAGAATGCATCCCACATCGGGAGACAATTACTAAATGATCCCCTAAGAAAATGCTATGGTTATTTTTCAAAATAAAAATATTTTCTGACTGATCTTTACAAAAGCATTTAGCGTTAACTTAGAGTTTGAGCCCATTTTTGAAGAATATAAACTCGTATCATTTAACCTCTTAATGAGCTGAAAAGATTATATGAGATAAATATTCCAAAAGCTTTGAGGAGAAATAAGTGCTAACTCACATACAGATAAAACCTAAACAGAGGCCACAAAAATAAATAAATAAAAAACATTGTTGGACATTAGCATAGAAATACAAATATTTATTCAATTAGTTTATTTTTTCTTGTAAAATTTTACTACAATTACCAAGTAGGTCAGATGAATGGGAGTGGAACATAAATTGATTTGCAATGCAAATCCTTTAGTAAAATACTTCAGTGTTGAGGGATGCAGCGTTACAGTGTGCAGGATCTGATGGAAGACTGCGTAATGGTTTAGTGGTTCCCTATAAGAACAAACAGGATCCACCCAGCATTGTGATAGAAGAGCCAAGAGAAAATTAAAGGTATTGCTCCTGTTCCTGTGCTTTGTGGACTCAAGACATTTTGAAACAATAACATATAGGAAATGCCGCAAAGTCTGACTGAGTCACAGTGAGCCAATGTCAAGTCCTATAGGATTATAAAGCCATTGTGGTTTTTAGTAGGGGGGAGAAGCTGGGAACGGGAAGTCCAATTTTATCCATGAACATCTTGTGTGAGTCACATCTGCGGTCCTCGTTGACGGCGCATTTGGCTGTGACTAAACTCTTCAGTGGACCCTGGAGGCTGTGATGTTGCTGTTTGGTTTGTTTGTTTTTTTGTGCAGTGTGGTGATCTCAGAGCTGTTGCAGACTCACAGCCAGTTTCCTCTCCCATCGACTGTTCATGAAAACAGAATAACACAATCAGTTCATGCCGAGGACAGTGAAGCACATTCTGAGGTGCTGAAGAAAAAACTTCTTTAGGCAATGACTGCGCTCTAACATAGCGCATATGTATGGCAAGAGAGACACCTAGTGGACAAAATAACGCAACTGTAGGGGCAATAAGAAAGAGTGTACAGTATATCAATAATGCGTTTCATGAATAACCTATATCTCTTTAGCTCTGCTGTATGCAGGATGTTACAGTATTTGACAGCATAATTGTCGGCAACAGCAGACAAACAGGTTTTTGTATTGTTTACTTATAGTGAAGTCCACACAGAAAGCGCCCAGGCAGCCAGTGGATTCAAACCGAGGACCCTATTGCTGAGGTGACGGTGCTAACCACCACACCGTTGTTCCACTCGGAAAGTGGTGGTGATCTTCTAAAATTATTGATGATACCTTAAAATATTGTCATGCATTTTGATGAAGAAAAGACTCATTACACTGTGCCAAAAAAGTGATCCATCCGCAGCCCATAATCTAACTCCCCCCATTCAACAATAGCATCCAAGAATTAAAAACAGGCTTTATAGATTTATAATGATAGTTAATGTAACTCAGGTGAGCTCAATAGGTCACATGATAGCGTGGGAAAAAGTCTGACAGTGATTTCCCTTAAAACCCCTGGTGGTAATGACTCATGCCTTTTTTCACACCTTGGCTCTTTATATAATCAGCGCCCAGTTTATGTGACCTAATAAGAATTGAACACTTTCAGCTTCCAGATGTGATCAATTAAAACTGGCTGAACAAAAGAGGCTCTGTGACAGTTTCATATTAGCCTCTGAGTATTTGTGGAAGCTTTAAATTAATGAAAAGAAAATTCCACCAATCCTTAAAGAAAATCATCCTCAGTTACTGAGTGAGCTCCAGCTCCTGTAACTGCAGGATCTTTAGTAGTATTTAGAAGCTTAATTAGTATTTTTTTTCTTAATGGATCTGACACCTGACATCATAATGAAGTCCACAGCTCTCTGCGATTGCAGTGTGGTGGCGGCAGAAGCAGTGGCTTTGACCTCCAGTTGCTCATATCCCACTGCAGATAGATCCACAGGCAACACCACGTAGGTATCCAATTTTGCACTTGAGTTCAGTGGGCCAACAGTATTCCCCAGGCTCTCCTAGGAAAAGAAACTAGTTTATGAAGGCCTGTGCACAAAGTGTCTCATTACATGTGCAACATAAAACAGGTCAGGCAGATGGAACAGAGCTACTTTAACCAGTTATGATGTCTCTGCTTTTAGCCCAGGAATCATTTTTAGAACACAGTCTTGAGATTTAATTCTATAAGCCTGTTTATTTCCCCTTAAATGTTTCCACATTTGTAGTGAAAATGCATTTGTGGGCTGAGCAGCGGAGTTGAGAATGTGGGCTGTGCCTACTATTGACTCTTGTTTAGTGTCATTTATTTGATTGGATGAGTGAAATGGAAGAAAACAAGACATATTGACAATTTAACAATTCATTCATTTAATAAACAGGGGCCTCAGTAGCATGTGGAAGAACCACACACAGCCATAACAGCCTGCCACCTCATGCTGGTCACCAGCTGGGTCACACACTGCTGTGGGATAGCGTCACATTCTTTAACCAGCTCAAACACTACAATCACAACAATGGCACAAATATATTTAGAAAGTCTGTACATAACCATGTAAATGTACAGACTGTATATGTAAATAACCATCTTCCACTTTTCGGGAATTGACAAAATAAGAGGCTCTAACTTTGTGTGTGTGTATGTGTCTCCCTGTGTTAAATGACCATCACCTAAGACCAACAGCCCAGCTGTGAACCACTTGCATCCACCAATTCAACAAACAGTTTAAAGCAGGACTATTCAATTAGCGGCCCGGGGCCCACATCCGGCCCGCGGACCCCCTTTGACTGGTCCACCCCCCGACTGACCCAACATAAGCCGCAAAAACGCATTTAAATCATATTTGCTGCGAGAGTTTTAAACATTCCCACCCTTCCTCTTGTACTTGAACGCACCGCTCCCGGTATCGTACAACGCCAGCCCACAACACTCTCTCCAAGTACGACAACCGCGAAAAGATGTCACTGACAGGTCAGAAACGTAAAATTGGCAATGAAAAACGCCG
>JAVDPK010000357.1:152420-165117 GCA_034780415.1 Cichlasoma orientale
GGTAGGCTGGCACTGCTCCCTCGGGGGTCTTATCATCATTCTTCTGCTTTGTCTTCCTCTCTTCGTGCATTTTGATGCTGTAAAGACACATCAGAAATGTTTATGGAAACAGCTTTTCATGTTTTGCATTTAAAAAAAATAAAGCCAACATTTATAAACATAAAAGCCCCCCCCCCCTCCCCTCCATACTCACGTCTTCTTCATCTGGATCTTCTCTGCATATCTCTGCTTGTGGTACAATTTGGCCTTCAAACCAATCAACTTCTTGGCTTTATGAGATCGCTCGTGGGCCTCGCGGCTCTCCTTCTTCCTTTTCCTTTCATGGTGGTCCAAGCGGTAGCCGTGCCGCTTGCGATGTAATTCAATGTGCTCGTTCTGGGGCTACAAGAGAAAAGAACAAATTCATTGAGCCTGATTAAAATTTACATTGAGAATATGGCTTCTCTTTGCAGTTTCAAGCAAAAGCTACTGCACAGAAGCTTCAACGTGGACTACTGATAACAGCCTGTTCACTGAGTTAACTCCATCAGCTGTCAGATTCTGAAAAACTCTATAAAGAGTACTAGAGGCTGTGAGGCAGGCACATCTGCCACAGACACCTATTTTGAGGTGGAAGAGTTTCCCCTTCCAGGATCCCCACGAGCAAACATTAATGTGGTGGAGTCAATGCCATAAGCTGGCACTCTTGGAGTTGAGGCAATGCCATAGAAGGACTGCCATCTCGATTCACTGTGGAGCCATACAAGTATCTGAATGGAAAAAGCTGTCTGGTGGTGCCTCTACACCTGTCAAAAGCACAAGTCTGAACTGCTCCACCAAAAATGAGAAATTATAAGCGTAGGATTAGCAATAACTTAAAAGGAAAAGCCAGAAATTTCTGTGCATGAGTCTCAGTCAGCATTTTTTTTTCATTTTTTGAATGAGTGTGTTTTCACAGGTGATGATGTGCCACACACCTCTAAGCAGAGGATGTCAACAATATTGCTCTGATTTGAATTTTATGATTTAAATAAGTGCCTTGTGACGGGCTGGCGGCCTGTCCAGGGTGTACCCTGCCTCTCGCCCTATGACAGCTGAGGCAGGCTTTAAATAAGTCATAAACAACTGACTGTGTCAGCATTGGCTGTGCAAGGTTCAGAAGCAACAAGGTTCAGATGGCAAAAACAGAAATAGAAATGTGAATAACAAAATCTGAATTGAACGGTTTCATCACATAATATTCAACTTAAACCCCCAAAGAATACAAGTGAGTGTGGAGTATCTGTTTACATTTATCTTTAAAAAGAAAGAAAAGGACTGGAAAGAGAAAGATTTTTGCTAACTGATTGTTTAGATGAAACTCACATCCTGGGACCACCTCATATGTGAGGATCTAATTTCCAAATTTGGCATATTAAAGGCTAAATAATGGATTTGATTAACACCTATAATGACGGGCATGGGGGGATTATTACAACACAGAAATGGAGAACAGATGGAACATTTCAGATTAACCTGTCAGCTTCACTGTCTAAAACGTAAAATGCTAATAACGTGTACAAAAACAACGAAAGTGCCATTACAGCTTCAGATCATGTAGCTCTTCGGCAGCTAAATGACCGAAAATATCATTGTGATGGCATAAAAGGTCCTATAACACAAGTGTGTTATTTGGGTGTTCAGCCATAATAATAACCCGAGCTCCGCCACATGCGAACCAAAGCTAACGCTAGCACGACATGCTAACGAGTTAAACTCCCCGATCGACGCTAATCCATGTCATTTAGACGAGGATCTTTCTTACCATTTTGTATGCACGGCGTTAAGTGTTACGATGAATATGTCGTTGGTAAGACACAGCTGGTACAGACACTAATATTTGGTGTTTTTCTGCTTCAGGCTGGGGTCCTTGTGATGTTGTTTTCCCCGGAGCCAATACTTAGAGGAAGGACGTCATCATTTTGTACGACTTGTCCGTTCGGTTGAAGTGGCCGGCTTCTGTTTAATGTAACACACGGTCAGATAAAGTACACACTGTGAAAAATATTAAATAAATGGTACTGTAATTTATAAAATTGTAGAAAATTATCCACAGGCGCTAATATTGACGGAAACAATTTTTTTCATCCCCCGGAACTATACGTTACGACCTCCACGGTTTCCCGGGGATGCATTTTGACGTACCCAAAGCGTGATTTGAGGTTTAAACATTATTCAGTTGTGCAGAGCTTCAGTCGTTTTGGGGTAAAGTTTATTAAACTTGTGATTACACTCATAGTCTTTCCGGTTTTCTTTTTTTTAAATGTTGTGATGCATCCATAAGGAACCGGTCATTCTGTCATGTTTCTCCAGGATGGAGCTCGGGAAGTAAGCATACATTAGAGATGTCTGTCAGAGGCTTGCAGGCTCTTAACAGGATGATTTGGGTGAGTCGTCCCCCCCCCCCCCCAAAAAAAAGTAATTATGTGCTGCCAGTGATTAAATATGTTAAAGTTAATGATTTGATTACCTGGTCGGGGTCCACAGTGGAAGCGCTTACTCGCAGCGGGGCTGCAGGGCTGCAGATGTGGACCGAGCTGTCATGTAAAGAGACATTACAAGCTTCTTCCAGGCAAGTTCTTTTAGAAGCCACTGAGATTTGAGTGATTTGCATTTGAATAATTAATCCAGCAACAGGCAATGACTCATGTTAACAAGATATTTTTTTTGTCTTTTATATATATTTTTTTATATCTCTATATTTTTTTACAAGTACCTGTGATTGTGTTTTAGCGTGAGATTGTTAAATCACTGCATTTCAAAATACTTTAAGACTTTCTTGAGTAAACTAAAGCTATTAGAATAATATGATATATTTTGATATGCCTTAGAGGAAGGATCTCTGTACATCAGTACAAAGTTACCCTCAGTTTGTCCTGCGATGAAACATTTCTATGCTGATGGAAATTATTTCATGAAAATGGACCCATCCACGGGGTATAAGAGTTCACTGAATGTTTCATGAGAGTGAAAGCGATGTGACTCATATGCTACATCTTTCAAATTCATCAGATCTCAACCACATTAAGCACCAATGGAAGAATGACATGTTAGACTGCACTTTCCACCACCAGTGGTTTTTGCAATCTGTCATTCTGGTCATTATTTCTATGTTTTTGTTGACTAATGGATTAAATCTGTGATCAGTCAGATTCAATTTAACCTAGTCAGCAATATAGACTTGTACACATCAGCAGTCAAATCCTCATAATTCTGCTTCCTGTTCCCGTCATAGATGATGTCAAATCGTTGCGGGCTGTCGTCAGCCCTGAAATATCCAGGTGAGTAATTACATGCATTCTGCTAAAATACTCTGCAGATTCATATGCGTTCACAGAGCCAAGTCAACTCGTGTATCTGCAGAATCCGAAACATCGGCATCATGGCCCACATCGACGCAGGGAAGACGACGACCACAGAGAGGATGCTTTACTACGCCGGTTATACCAGGGCATTGGGAGGTGTGTGGGAAAACAGCACGCAGTGGTGGTGTTAATTTTTCATTATCCAAAACTTGTTTTTTTTTTAATGTCTACCTACTGACTGATTTGTGCCACTGTTGCTTTTAGATGTAGATGACGGGGATACTGTGACAGATTTTATGGCTCAAGAGCGGGAGCGTGGCATCACCATACAGTCAGCAGCGGTGACCTTTGACTGGAAAAATCATAGAATAAATCTCATAGACACCCCAGGTTAAAAAAAAAAAAAAACAATCTTGAAAGAAAAAAGAATTCCAGTAGAAATGAAAACGAACAACCACTGAATGACTTTGTCACTACAGGACACGTTGACTTCACTCTTGAGGTGGAGCGCGCGCTTCGTGTTCTCGACGGGGCCGTGGCGGTGTTTGATGCGTCCGCTGGTGTTGAGGTCATTTCCCTGTTTTCAAACAGCTTCTTGTTCTCATTTAAAAAGCAGCTTCACCCTCTAACCGGTTGCTTCTTCTTTTTCCTTTTAAATGGCCGCAGGCTCAGACTCTGACTGTGTGGAGACAAGCAGAGAAGCACCACGTCCCCTGTGTTTGTTTCCTTAATAAGATGGACAAGCCCGCAGCGAAGTGAGTGACTCGACATTCAGTTTAATAGACGTTTGGTTTCATTTGTCTGTTACAGCATTGAAATGGAAACTATTTTTCATTTTTATTTTCCAGCCTGAGTTTCTCCATTGAGAGCATCAAGCAGAAATTGAAAGCCAATCCAGTTCTCTTGCAGGTGGGTCATCAAAAAACACCGTATAAGCAGGTCGCGGAGGTCTGGTGCTGCAGTTTTGCCCCCTAATATATCACCTCTCAGTAGTAATAATGTTATGTACAATATACAATATATAAGCATTTAACAAGAATATGTAACAACTTGTTTTGTCTTATGAACCCCTGTGTCATAGGTTCCTATTGGCAGTGGCAAGAACTTCACTGGTGTGGTTGACTTGTTAACCAACCAGAAGCTGATATGGAAGATGAAATCGACGGGAGATGATGGGCGAGCGTTTGAAGTGAAAGCCCTCGAGCAGTCCGACGATCCAGAACTTCTGCAGGTGGTCAGCGATGCAAGGGCAGCTTTAATTGAGCAGGTGCGCGATCAGACGCTGAGAACATTAATCAGGACTGATGAAATCTCAAGATGTCCCCGATCGTTGCCTCCGGTTTACACGTCTGTTTCAAATCGCAGGTTGCTGATCTGGACGACGAGTTCGCAGAACTGTTGCTAACCGACTGCAGTGACAATTTTGATGTTGTTCCCTCTAATAAAGTAAGAATTGTGATGTGTATCACCACAGTATGAGCTTTTAACATACGCCAGTACTGCTGTTAGTACTTGTGAATATAGACTTAACAGTGTTGAACGTGTCTGCAGCTACAAGAGGCTGTGCGGCGAGTCACTCTCGCCCGTAAAGGTGTCCCCGTCCTCTGTGGGAGCTCTTTGAGAAACAAAGGTGTTCAGCCTCTTTTAGATGCTATCACTGCCTACCTGCCTGCTCCCAATGAACGGCACCATGACCTGGTGTAAGTGAAACCTTTTGACTTACCACTAACCCAATTTGAGCCAAGCTTTAGCTGTGGGACAGATGGTCTCCCATTTGACGAGAATAGACTCTAGTGTTAAGTGTTGCTTGATGATCTTTTGTGTTAATCTGTGCATTTATTAAAATAGGCTTTTATACGCAAATGATAATTGTCATGAGACCATAACCCCTGTTCATAACTCGTCACTTCACAGGCGGTGGTACAAAGACGACTTATGTGCACTGGCCTTCAAGGTTCTTCATGACAAGCAGCGAGGCCCTCTGGTGTTTCTTCGGATCTACTCTGGCACTCTGAAACCACAGACGGCCATCCACAACATCAACAGGAACACGACGTATGCGGTTCTGAACCTCTAATTTCCACAGCTGCTGCAGTGTAACATGTTATTTTTATAAGTGCTCCATTAAAGTGTCATTATCACGGCAACGTGTGTCAAATTTTGTCAATTTGCAGCGAGAGGATGAGCAGGCTGCTGGTGCCATTTGCGGATCAGCATGTAGAAATCCCTTCGATGACAGCGGGAAACATTGCACTAACTGTGGGACTCAAGCAGGTAGAGTTTGTCTATCATTTAAATATTTGCTTCATTTTAAGTTTTCCCCCCCTCAAAAGGCTCTTTGTGGTTTCTTCATTCACTCAAGACAGTCACGGGAGACACGATTGTTTCGTCGAAGGCTTCGGCAGCAGCTGCGGCCCGCCGAGCCCAGGAGGCAGGAAAGAAGCGGAAAGAAAGCGCCAGCGTCATCCTCTCTGGAGTGGAGGTCCCTGATCCCGTCTTCTTCTGCACCATAGAACCACCCTCTATGGCCAAACAGGCTGGTCAGTGATTTGAGGGACACGTGCACTGGTGTTTAGCTGTGCTGCAGCAACTTTGTGCTCACTCACGTTTATTTATGTTTTCCCGGCAAGATCTGGATCATGCACTCAACTGCCTCCAAAGAGAAGACCCCAGTCTTAAAGTCCGAGTTGACCCTGACTCTGGCCAGGTAATGTATTGGATTAACCAGGACTTTCTTTCTCCAGTGCGATAATGAGTCACGTAAATCACCTTTGCTCGCCACCCTCAGACCGTTTTATGCGGGATGGGAGAGCTGCACATTGAGATCATCCACGATCGAATCAGAAGAGAGCACGGCATTGAGACTCACCTGGGGCCGCTACAGGTGGCTTACAGAGAGACGGTTCTTCATGAAGCTTCAGCTACAGGTACAAATACTTCTCACGTTGTTGCACCGGAGGAGTAGTTTTTGTCAGCGTCGTGGTGCCGTTGTCAGATTCTTTGCTCCTTTATGAATTTGATGTAGATACGCTGGACCGGACCATAGGGGAGAGGAGACACGCTGTAACGGTGGAGCTGGCTGTCAGGCCTGTGGACATGGCCTCAGTGGGTGGTTCATGTGAACTGGCTTTCAAAGAAGAATTAGAGGGACAGCTTTCACCAGAAATGAAAGGGGCAGTTGAGAATGGAGTACAGAGCTCATTTCTTCAAGGTGAACAGATAAAACTCGTGTTTTCCCCACTTTCTTAAAGCCTCTGATAAACATTTGAGCTTCTTCGTGAAGTGTAATTTTCAAGACTTAAATGAATACACAAAAATTTGACTTTTAATCTGTTTTACTGAAGAGGTCTCCCTCAATTCCCTTAACGATTCAGGTCCACTGCTGGGTTACCCTTTGCAGGGCGTATCTACACTGATCCAACATGTTACCATGGAAGCCGGAACATCACCTGCCATGGTGGCTGCCTGCGTGTCTCGCTGCATGCTGAAGGTAAAGCATTATTGGCTGTTATTGGTTAATGTTGTGACTGTAAGCCTAAGCTGCGGTTCTCTTTCTTTGGATGCAGGCCCTGAGGCTTGCGGGTGGGCAGGTCCTGGAGCCGGTCATGTCATTAGAGGTGACCGTCGGTGAGGAACACCTCGGCTCTGTGCTGGGGGACTTGGCCCAAAGACGAGGAACAGTCAGAGACATCCAGAGCCGTCATGACAACAAGGCGCTGTTAGCAACAGTGCCCCTGGCTGAGATGATGGTGAGGTGATACTCAAACTGTTAAATGATCCTTTTTTTTTTTTTTTAATTTGCGAGAATTATTTACTGTTTAAATCTGTCCACGTAAAGGGTTATTCCACTGTTCTACGAACACTGACATCTGGCAATGCCACCTTCTCCCTGGAGCTGGATACCTATGAGGCCATGAACCCTCAGGAACAGAACACCCTCCTTAAAAGACTGTCTGGCCTGCTGTGATCCCTCTTCAGTAATGGGACCAAAGGCCTTCTGAAACGGACATGAATTTTCCTCAGACTACCAATAAGTAGTCTAAATCAAATATTTATTCTGTGAATATCTACAGCTGGTTAAAGGTGACAAATAAATGTATGCAAAAAACCAAACATTTTTTTCCCTTTGTTTTTATTTCATAAACCATCAGAAAAACCCAAAATGTCAAATTTTTACTTTTTTGACAAGGGATTCTAGAAACATTCATTTAAAAAAGTGCAATCATAACTCATACTTGACAGTTCATTTGATCGAGTACTGTGGAGCAAATCAAAAAATAGAAAGTACAGTGTTTCAGAGTTCATTAGGACAGTATTCTCTCCAACATTATCTCCAAAGGCAGTTCAGCATTTGATTTTTTTTTTTTTTTAAAGTTTCAGACAAGCATATAGTTGGAATATGGTTTTCCTTCCCTTTCCAGTTTACTGGGACCAGCCTTCGTTTTCAGACACCTTTGTACTCATGTGGACAGTAGCTGGAAAACAACGGCTCAGCTGGGATGCCGCGCCTTATGTAGGAGAAAAAAAAAAAAAAAATTGGTTAGAAGTGGAATATTCTTTGGAATGATCTCTTAAAAAGGAAGGCACCTGCTAAATGACAACAGAATGGATTAGAAAGTAATGTAATTAAGCAGCTCCTAATACTTACTCTACCATACGGCAGCGGTGCAGCGACAGTCTGTTGAAGGCATCGCTGATGTCAGTCACATTTGCGGAGCTCCATAACCGCTCTGCCACGGCACTGGCACGAGGCCTGGAAGTAAAGAGAAATCGGTGTCGGTACGCACGTTTCATAAAGCCTAAAAGGTACTTTTTCAGTGCAATACACTGTATGAGTATTGATTCATGGAGTGTACCTAGTTTTTCGTACAGTGCTTCTGCATTTTGGTTTAGTTTTCATGAAATAAAAACAGTGTAGTGTGTAGTATTTACCTAATTCAAACCTGGATTTTTTTTAATTTCTGATTTGTAAGATCATAGAATTGAAAGAGGGGTCCACTTTCTTTTTTCTTCCATGACTGTACATGTTACAGTTACTCATTTATGAACTCATATGAGCCTTACCAAAGTCTGGGTGTAAGGTTTGTAGCGTCCACATACTCGCCCCACAAACAGGCCTCTCCACCAATCACCAGCTTCTTCTGCTCATCAGTTCCTATTTTTAAAATATACCATTTGATCAGGTCACGGAAATTCAACAATCAGATTTTAAAACTGTAAAGCGACAACAGCAATGAATAAAAGATGATAACTATCTAAATTACAAATACATATTCTCCCCCACAACAGTGAAATACTTTCCTCTCTTTACTCAACAGGCTTACAAGCGTATTTGCACAGGAGTGACATTCCTGAAATATCAGATCTAGGCCGAATGTTGAATGCAGCGTGAGCCCAACAACAACAACAACAACAACAACAACAACAACAACAACAAAGTTCCACACCTATAAGTAAATATGAAAAGACAACCAGCCAAAAAATGGGCAGCACAAAACCAAAAAAAAAAAAAAAAGTCATTCATGCAGACACAAACCCTTAAAATCCTGTGGGTCGACTTTGTAAAAGCCCTGCCAATCCTGGCCGTAGGAGATACGGTTCAGGTACCAGGGAGTGGACAGCAGGGTCTGGTACCCTGACGCGGTAACGTTTGCCATCTCATTCTGGTATTGTTGCTGGTTTCCCTTCCAAACGTGGATAAGTGTGTCTGCTTTCAGCTACTCAGCACACACAGACACACACACACACACACAAACCCACACACACGCGCACGCAGGGGTGTCAGTAACAAGTACATAAGAATAAAGTACGGAGAGGAACAAAGACAGAAATCTATTGGTCCAGCTTTGTGGAGAACCAAACCTAACACATTTCCACCTGATTGGTGGAACTGAACTGTTACTCGCTTCTCAGTTTTTAGAGTATCGGTTCACATATGCCGGGATTGGCCCTCCATAGCGGTGAAATACACCAACTCGTGAAAGGAACAACATCTGAACCACCAACCACAATGCCCCATGCTCAATGTGCTGGCCTGTCACAACTGTGCAATTTTCAAGCGTAAGCCTGTTGGAGGTAACAAAAATATTTTGGCTCACAAAAAAAAAAAAAAAAAAGGCTTAAATTAGATATTATATTAATATGTATTCAAAATATAACCCCCCCCCCCTTTTTTTTTAAACTGACCGTTGAAGTTGAGTGGCTCAACCTGGTAGTACCTCTGCCAGTCCTGTGCGTAGCTAATATAATCTAGGTACCATGGAGCAGAGAGGATGGTGGTGTATCCTGCTGCTGTGACTCTGCTCATCTCCTCATCACTTCTGCCGCCAATCCACACATGCACTACTGTGTCTGGCTTTAGCTGGAATTGTTACAAACCAAACTATTGTACTGAGTTACTTTGCACAGAGAATGTTCACTGTGATTAGAGGAATAGTGCAACATCGTGAGTTTTGCTTTTTTGCCAAGAGTTAGATGAGAATGTCGATACTGATTTCATGTCCGTGTACTAAATATTAAAGCTGCCGTCTGAGGTGTAGACTTTGCCAACCTTCCTGAAAAATGGAGTAATTTCATGACAGATAAACCTAACTGTACAGTGCTGTTCTACGGTCTTGAGCCACTCTCATTTCCTTCTATTTTGATTCCAAAGAACCAGAGTTTCTTTCTTTTTTTTTTTTTTAAGTGATCTTGAGCAATGGTTGTGACAACAGGTCTTATGAAGTCATGCATACAAATGTGAAACATGGCAGAGGCTCTATCATTTCTGGGGCTGCGTTTCAGCCAGTGATGTTGAGATCTTGCCAAAACTGATGGAATTATAAAAGCAGATTCTGAGCCACCATGTAGAAGCATCTGATTGGCAATGGTTTCATCTTTCAGCATGACAATGATTTTCTATTGGCTCAGAAATATCGGGAGAGTGTGATGTACATAATTTTTATTTTTTTTTATTAGAATAAATAGATTATATGCTTTTTTTAAATGCTAAAAAAATAGCACAATTATTACTACATTATTTTGGGGAGCCGTTGGCTGTGGGTTGCAGAATACACTTTGACAATTGCTGCACAAAATGACCACAGCACTTTGTCTGTGGTGATAAATAACATGATAATTATGGCCCCCAGTAACTGATAGCCTTTAATATTTAAACAAGTGAGTGGTGGTCATTTTTTTAATCTAACTTTTAGCAAGAAAGCAAGTAAACATATTTCTTAAATCTGTCCAAATCCTCGTTTAGCTCGTGTTTAGAGATCCTACCTTAACACCATTGTCAAAGACCTCCTGCCAGATCAGGTAGCCCTTCTGAGTAGCGCCGACAATCTCCAAGAGTCTATCAGATCAAAAAAGGCAAAAAAAAAACCGTAAACTATTTTTGTATCGCATCAACTTTTGAATAGGAAACAGACGTTTGGTGGGAAACACACCTCTGGATGTAGAATGATTCCAGTTTGCTGTAGTCCTCTCCAAACTGATGCTCCTCCATGAACTTCTGAATGTCTGGGTTGGACTTCCTGCAGGAGAAAACCGGCAACTAATATCTGCTCTCTGACCTCTGTGGTTAAAGAGAATTTTCTGACAATGCGCGCACGTCCTCACCAGCACGTGAAGTCCACCTCATCACCTCCCAGGTGAACATAAGCGTCGGGGAACACCGTGCTGATCTCCTTGAAGAACTGAGTCATGAAGTCGTACGTGGTGTTCAGGATGGGGTTCACCGGTCCGAAGGCGCCGGAGGGTTTAGAGCCAGAGAAACACGGTGTGAGCAGATCGGGCTGGCCTGAGGGGGAGAAAAGTGGAGAATATATCAAGAAAATATATATATATTTTTAAAATTAAATAGTGCACACTAGAAAGTTCTCTTCTGAAACCCTCACCTAGGCCCCAAGACTGCGTGTGTCCCGGAGTGTCAAACTCCGGGACGACACGAATGCCTCTTAATCGAGCAAACTCGATTACCATCTTCACATCGGCAGGTGTGTACACATGGGTGTATGGGTGGTAAGCTCCCTGTGATCGGGACAAATACAATGTCTTAATATGAACGACTCTGCTCCTCTCTGCTGAACTTTAACGCCAACAAACACGTACTGACCTGCTGGCTCAGCTGCGGGAACGTTCGGCTTAAGTAAGGGAAGGCCTGATCGTCAACGATGTGCCAGTGGAAGACATTAAATTTGTTCATCGCCATCGTTTCCTGCATGAATGAACCGAGCGAGAACGCATTTAGAAAGTCAGTTAAATGATTTAAAAGGCAAAAATCAAAAATCGAGTCCTCCTCATACCAAATTGGCCAAGATGACTTTAATGGGAAGGAAATGCCGGGAGCTGTCCAGTAAGACGCCTCTGTGTGCAAATCTGGGGAAGTCGCTGATTTTTGATAAATTGATACTTTTCTGAAAAAGATGCAAAAATTAAAATGAGCTTAAACTCAAATCCGGCACACACACAGAATTCTTTAAGGATTAATGAGGCAGAAAAACAGTCAAATGTCTTTAACTTACAGCTCCATATTCATCTTCATACACCAACTGGCTAAAAGTTTCCAGGCCTAAAAAGAGATTTCACAATCCAAAATAAACACATGACGCATAGTTCTTCGAAGACAACACCACCATAAAGCTAAATGCCCATCAATCCAATCGCATCATAAAAATGTATGATTAGGCGTCCAAAGTTCCACAGAAACACGCACACTGCCATTTGTTTTGTTACAGGAAGCAATACTGAGATCATTTAACAATCATTGTTTAATCAACACATCATAATGCATGCTGCATATGCAGTTACATGCAGAAAGATGGTTTTACCTTTTATCTTTGATGCTGTATTAGCTGTGATCCGAAGTAAAAGTGACATTTTTGAATATTTTGATTCTAAATTGCCCACAGGTGTGACTGTGTGTGTGAATGGTTGTCTGTCTCTGTGTTAGCCCTGTGACAGACTGGCAACCTGTACAGGGTGTATGATACCATTTACAAACAGGGAAAACATGAGCAGAGTGCTTGAAGACATCGTTTACCCCGTTTCCAGCTAACATGCCATTGCAGATCTCCAAACAGATTTAGCAGGCATTTGAGATAACGATCATCCCGCCTCGCAGCCATTAATCAAATAAGCAGATTTTTCAAAAAAACAAAACAAGTAAAAAGCACAAAAACTATTAATTTCAGCTAATTAAAATCAGGAAAAATTGTACTCTTTTTAGACACAAGAGTTGTTTTTCCTGTTTCATTATCACTGATCACTCATCTTGGCCTCTGAGAAATGTTCACAGGCATTTCTTATTTTCCTACTATGAGACAGACAAAGATGAAAAAAAAAATACAAATGAAGAAAATAAGTGTTGTAGCCACCATGCTGCAACTGAT
>JAVDPK010000357.1:182721-211031 GCA_034780415.1 Cichlasoma orientale
AGAAACCTCCAGCAGAACCAGGCTCAGGGAGGGGCAGTCATCTGCTGCGACCGGTTGGGGCTGAGGGGAGAGAGACACACACATATACATATACTTACACATATATATATATATATATATATGTGTGTGTGTATATATATATATATATATACACATACATACATACTGTGTGACAAACTGTATTTAGAGCATTTAGAAATGTTGCATTTGAAATTACCTGCAACATGTTATCCACTTTATTTTGAATTGCTTTTAAAAAACTGCAAATTAACGCAGTGGCTAAAAGAACTTTGGTGTTACCAGTTAGTGACAGATTCTGAGTCTCTTTTGCTCTTTTGTTCCCTCCAGTTTCTCCTGGACACTGTTCTTCTGCCTCCAAAGCATCAGAGCTTTGGAGGGGATAACAGAGGGGATAGGTCAACCTCTAATCCCACTGTAAATAGCACTTCTGCAACCTCACACTGACCCCCCCCCCTACTCCCCTCTCTTTTCACCTCATCTAACCCTCGCTTTAACCCCCCATACAGTGATAGCTCTGGCTGAACTTAAAGAATCAAACCAGGCTGAAAGCACATTCCTGTGAAGTGAACAGTGAGAAAATCCGGCTTACTGCCACCACGAGGGGTTCGCTGCTTTTATGTTGCAATGTGTGATAATGGAAACTAGAGGGGAAAGAATAGACATAGGATGTGGGATACCAATAAAATGAGTCATATATAGTGGTCACACAGTTATTGCATCATCATGACCAGAAGCTGGAATAAATCCACGTAAAAGTAGAACAGATTATGTTGTTTCCCGAGAACTCAGAGTTACGTAAAATTATGTTTTTGCCGATTAATTTTGGCTAAACAATTGAATGAATGTGTTATCTGCTTGAGTTATAAGTCAAACTAAATTCTCAAAATGTCAAATATGTGTAAGGAGAAACCCTCAGAAGGATTTTATTTTGCATGAATTGTTGGTAAGGCATTTATCAAACAACTCAGGACTATTTCAAAGCATTTCCTCAAACTGGTTGAGGGAGGAAAAGATTGATTTGCTGATATGCTGAAAAGACTGCAGACTGTCTCTTTGCAGTTTCTTCCACCTGATGGTGGTGCTGCAGGAGAGGGAGCACACCAACGATCTGCCATGCGCTTGTGTGGAGCCTTGAATGTGAGAGATTGTGTAGATTACAGCTCCCTCTACAGGCTAAAGGCTCCTCATTCCTCGTGTGCTGTTGCAGGGTTTGCTGCTTTTTCATGGACCTTCACAAATAGCTTGCCGCTGTAGAAAAGATTACTAGCACCACTGCACTTAAAATAAGTTGAGATTACCCACCCTGCTCTCTGAAATAATAAATAAATTGTCAGGAATATGAGTAATTTGTAATTTAGGGAGCTGGATTTAGTTTCAACACAGTGATGAATACATTCAGCTAAAATGGGCAAACACTACAGAATAAGTGAAAAGTCAAAAAATTATACGCCAGTCAGATATTCATGAAATTATTTTTGGGGGTCTTCTCCTGTTTTTTGACATCTGTGTGGTCACAATTCAGAGAGCATTCGCAATATAGGCCAAGGATGTCAAACACACTGCCTGGATACCAGGACCACTCTGCCAACAGCTCCCTTATGGCCCACTAGATGGCTTTGCAGAGAGTACAACTGAAAAATAAGCGAGCATACTGGTCTGAATATTTCAGAAACTGCCAGGATTTTCCCATACAATTATCTAGGGTTAACAGAGAATGGTCTGAACATGAAAAAATATCCTGTGAGCAGCCGTTCACTGAGCAAAAACATCTTGTTGATGTCAGAGGAGAATGGCTAGACTTCTTCAAGCTGACAGGAAGGTAACGGTAACTCAAATAATCTCTCGTTACAACCAAGGCTGATCATCTCCCAAACACACAACATGCCAAAACTTGAAACAGATGGGCTACAGCAGCAGAAGATCGCACCAGGTGTTCCTGTCAGCTAAGAACAGGAAACTAAAGCTACAATTCTCACAGGGTTGCCTGGTCTGATGAATCTCAGCTCATTTCTACTGTAGCATTCCCATGGTAGGCTCAGAATTTGGCATAAACAACGCAAAAGCATAGATTCATCCTGCTAAGCTAGCAGGTAATGGTGTGGGGGATATTTTCTTGGCACACTTTGGGCCCCTTAGTACCAACCGAACATTGCTTAAACACCACCATGCCCACCCTTTAAGTATTACCTTTAAATCCTTCAGAATAGATCACATCATCAGATTTACTGCAGTAACACTTCTCTGTAATCATATTAGATTTGTTTAATGTGAAAAAACTGAACTGTATTACTGAAATTGCACTCATTTTTCTTCAGACTACCTTCCTATTCTGGCTGTTCATTATCTTTATAAATGCAATATGAAATGTGAACATTTTCAGAATGTGCACTAAAAAAAAAAAAAAAAAGAGTAATTTGATTAAAGATTATCAGGCAAAAACTTTAGTGGTCGGCCTCCCCAAGATGTGACCTCATAATGATGGCAGCATAACATAGATAACAGATAACATAGTTTAGAAATAAACCCTGCTGGGGTCTTGTTTTGCATACATCATTAATGCGTTAAAATAGGGGCGAAAAAAAATCACACAAAACACTCCATTTCAAACCAACTGTGTGTGTGTGTGTGTGTGTGTGTGTGTGTGTGTGTGTGTGTGTGTGTGTGTGTGTGTGTGTGTTTGTATTCTTTCCACATTTCCGTTCATATATAAACTGAACAGTTTACAGGAAAACGTGAATGAGCCAGGAAAGCAGAGGCCATTCGCCACAGATAACATGGAACACCTGCTCTGAGGTCTGTACTGCGCCATATGTGTGCCATTATTCTCTGGGCCCTGCAGGAGTGAGTTAAATAATGTCGAGCTACAATGACTGAATGAATATTTCATGATAACCCAACATCGCCTTCACCCTGGCAAAGACATGGACGTCACCAAAGATAAACCTCTCACAATTAGCCCTCGTGGAAACGTTTCTGATTGGAAATACGACAAACACGCAAATATGCTGCACTACAAATGTGTAAACGGAGATGGCGAAAGGCAATGTTCATCCTCCAAGAGGTTTCTTGCACCAACATGCAGAACCCTAAATGTTTCCCAGCAAAATAGGAACACACACATATATACCAGCATGCAGGAGGACAATACGACACAACAAAGGCCTAGCTGGAACTCTACTCTTAGCCTAAGAGAGAAAGAATACATTTCCACACAACAATGCTTGTCGTCATCCCACAAAGATGCTCTTAGCTGTTCCTATTGTGTCGGGCCAGCAGCCCACTATGTAAACATCCTCCCTTTACCAAATCACGACTATATTCAGACCCTGAGCAGGAAGTGATTTCATATCCAACATCCGCCTCAGCCTTCCTCTTTCAGGTGGTGAACAGTCCTGGCACCCGGCCTCCCAGATCAAGGAAAGGGAGTGATGGAGAGCAGGCGGGGCTCAGTGTAAAGAAAGGGCCAGTTAGTCTTTGCTAATCAAACTGAATGGTAAAACCACCAAATGACTTCCTTAGTTTTATTTGAAATAAACACCGTGATGTTTTTCACCGCTGATCACTTTACAACAGCTAAATTTACAAATGTAAAGCATAAATGCATTTCTGTTGATGTCTGTCAAACTTACATTTACAAATGCAATATACAAATCAGACAGCAAGGCACGAAGCATTCCCTAAGTTATGTTATCTGTGCCTGCAGAAGTCAAAAATACTTCATGTGACAGTTATTCTTGTGGATCAGTGATAGAAAAAAGAATTCATTCATTTTATTTATTTTGTTTTCTTTTTCTTTTTATACCAACCCAAGGCCTCGGAGGAGGAGCTGGAGTCTCGCTCCCTCTCAGACTTTTTTAGTTACAGAATAGTGAAAAACGCTTATGAACTCTAAAACATACGAAACTTAACCGTTATCCACAGTGGACCTGCAAACAGGACAGGCCCACTGTGGATAGATCTAATCAGCACCACTGATTACAACAGACCAAATGCAGAAAACGAGCCAAGGAACCTGACGGGAGCTAATAAGCTGACGAAAAGGCAAACATAGTTGGCTGAAGGCGGAGCTACGTGCTTCAGTTTAATGCCGTTTTAAAACAAACCTGTAAATTGTGTGTGGTAACGAGCAAAGAGAAAACCAATGAGAGACAGACGTGAGAATGAAAGAAATAAACGTAACGTTCTAAGTGAACTCAAAAGAGGTTTTATAATTTAATTTAAAAAAATAAATAAATAACACACAGGAAGAAAATTAATCACTTTAAATCCCAGAATGAACACAGCTCCAAAACCGGGTTCAATTAATTGAGTCCAGTAACATTTGCAGAAGCACTGAAGCTGAACAGGGACCCTATTATTTTTATGCCTGAATAAATCATTTGGCTGTTACCATCTTAGAAAAACACAAGGAAAGACATTAGAAGCATATAAAACATGAATAATAGCAACTTTCAGAGCTACAGTATGTGGCAAGGAGCTATAAAACAGATTTAAATGAATCTAGTCTGCTGGGAGCTGTAAGGTGATACGGTCAAACTTAACAACTCAGAGCTTCAAGAGGACGGCCGAGAACAAGAAAAGGCTGCTTTCACGGAGGGAAACAGTGAAAATACACCTGTGGTGACCTTTAAAGTGACTGGTGTATTCGGTCGTGGTTGCTCGGTGTGTGTAAATGAGCGAGTGTCCTTCAGGTCTAAAAGCTAAATAAACACAGATTAGATTGTTGGGGGGCGGACTTTTCAAACAGGTGTCCTACAACCTCTGCTGTGGAAGTGCAGCCACATGATCGTCTTCTCGCAGCGCAGCCTGAAATGAGGAAAGCGAAACTAAATGAGCTGAGGAAGCGATGGCGGGTGGGGGTGAGAAACAAACAAACACGAGGCGAGTTTTACGCCCACCTGCTCTGCCAGCTGTTCTATACCAGCTGCTGACAAAAAAAAAGAACAGTTTGACAAGTGGCAAGTGTGCAAAAGGCCGACTAAATTATCCGTCCAAAGAGGCATTTTCCACGTTCGGATGTAGCAGCAGTGAGAAAAGTACGTGTCCTCCGCTTGAAGCATCACGAATATTTTTATTTTCCTTATGGTGGCAGCACGTCTCTGTGGATGACAAGTCGGTGATTCTACAGCTTTGATGCCAGCTGAAATATCCACTCTGCTACTTGGTAGAATATCCTGAGATTTGGCCCAATATGCTGGGCCTTACAGATGGCTGCCCCTTCCTGAGCCCGGTTCTATTAAAAGGGAGTTCTTCCATCCCACTGTCTCCAAGTGCTTTCTCACAGGGGTTCGTCTGATTGTTGGAGTTTTGTCTCTAATATTGTACGGTCCTTACAACATAAAGCACCTCGAGGCAACTGCCGTTGCGGTTTGACGCTATATAAATAAAACTGAATTGAACTGAATTCTTGTGTTGGTGACTTTTGGAGCATTTTTAATGGAATTATGTGGCAAATAATATGGCATACTGTATGGCGCAGCCAGTCTGAGATATCTGTGTCTCAGTTTTGGTGAAATTTGAGTATTTTGCCAGTATGTTACTTAGGAACGCTTATCAAATATGTATCAGTGCGATGCACCCGCACGGTAAGCAAGCTTGCTAGCACTCCAGATGTATTAAGACCCCTCATAGGATTCATGACCCAGCCAACCCAGAAACCAGAGCCTTTTAAAGATCGCGAAACTTAACAAATTAACAAATTAATCACCAAATTAAGTTTTATGACTGTTTCACAAACACTGCGTGATTGTGCTGGCCTTCATTAGCCTGATCAGTGAACTAAAACACGTTTATTGAGCCTTTAAAACACTTGGGCCTTATGCTAACAGACCTTTTTACGGCAGCTGTATTGACTTGTCATGTCAGTAAAACCTCAGGTGTAATGAATAACCCGCCTGCTAAAATATTAAGCTAAAACAGTGGTCATGGTAAATGTTGGAGGCCACTCCTGAATATCAGTCTGTTGGCATTAAGGTAAATGCTAAATATAGAGCATTTGCAGTGACTCTTAAGAGTTGTTGTGCCTAAAATTAACTGACTAATGTAAAAAGTGTCCTTGGAGGGTGGTTTCCGCTTGGCTTCAAGATGTTTCTTTTCCTGTTTTTGTTCACTTTCACCGCTCGCAGCACTGCTCTTCCCACATTTAGCAGGTAGCTATATGGCCGCCAAAAAATGCTAGACAGATTTGGGAACATAAAAGAGCTGCTTAAAGTGAGTTTACATCCCCACAGGACATAGCAGAGCCCCACACAGAGCTTGAAGGAGATGTCCAGAAACAAAACCCCAAACAAACATTGCTCCGTGTTTGCCAGGAGGGCCACAAGGCGAGTGTTTGCACATTATATCAGTGCTGCCTTTATCAGTTAATCTGTAACCCGGTGCTCATCTGCGCCGCCAATCAAGCGGTCTTCTGCTGTTTGAGCTTTCCAAAAAAATGACACTTTTAGGGTTGCTGGTTTATTCTCCTCCACACACACACACACACACACACACACACACGCACGCACGCACGCACGCACGCACGCACCCACGCACACACACACACACACACACACACACACAGTTCATTATTCTCCTGCTAAAAGCTGTGAAAGGACACTTGGAGCTTCAATAGGCAGCACCTCAGCTGCGAGATAGCAGTTCATTGCTTAAAGAGTCCTGACAAAGACGGAGTGCAAGAGGTTGCCGAGGCCATCTGCAACCTTTATACCTCGGTACTCATTTACTCTCCCTCCTCTGCCCCTTGACTTCTCCTTTGCTCTCCCACACACACAGAGTATGCACCCGCAAACTGATAAACGCAGAGAGCTGATTGAACTGAGAAAGTGAGCCAGCGCAGACGGCCGATGGGCCAAGACGCTGATAAGAGCTGCTGCTAATCAGGATGATGATCAATGGTCAAACACCACGTGTACAAGAGTGTGTGTGGATGTTTCTCCCCAGTCATTGCAGTGATGTGCTGCCACCCACTCTCTGCCCATGGAAATACAAATGTTCTGCATGCATGTAAGAGATTTGAGTTCGATACTCACGCTGCCTGGGATTCGTGAATATCACTAATTATGTATTTAATTATTGCAAGTTACTCAATTTTGCTGTTCACATCACCTCGTCTGTATGTTTTCAGGCATAGAGCCACCTAAATGATTCACTTTATATTGAGACAATGACTCAACATTATCCAAACATGCCTCCCAAGTCACATCTGCGAGACATTAACTGATAATGTGTTTTAAATATGTCGCGAAGCAGCTGTGGTTGTAGCCGATCCTTTAAAGAGTCAAAACTTCAAGCTTCAAAACCACAAACCTTCGAAAAAGAATACAATATCGTGGCGATCCAGGCAAAAAGCTTTGGGTTCAAGACCAAAGATAAGTTAGAAAATTTGTCTTCATCTTCAGAAGATCCTATGGATATATGTTGCCTTTAAAAGAATATTTAGCAGCAGAATGTGCTGCCTTTTCCCCCCTTTGGTTAAACCTTACAAAAGCTAAGCTTTTCATTGTTCACAGCCTGAATTTTGTGAATCCAGCAACCCTTGGCTATATATAGTAGAAAAATTGTTTCCTGTCCTAGAAAAAAAAAAGTGTCAGGGAGGCAGCACTTCCTCCTTTAACAATATTGGTGGCACAAATGAGAATTTCTCAGGCTGCAAAATTGTAATTTTTTCTTCCTTTTTTTTTGCCTGGCAAACTGAACCAGGTTTGGCTGGAAAACAAAACAAACTTAGAGAGCAGCAGCTCTTTGATGGCGACATCCAAAATCACGTTAAGCCCCTCTGTGCCCAGTAGCCTCCGATGGCGCCTTTTCATGTGAGAGCTGCTCCATTTATCAAGCTGATAAATCCCAAAGCACTGACTGACAGGCTCTTAGGAAAGACGGATGGGCCAGCAGAGACTTGTTAAAAGTGGGAACCTCAGAACGTTCCTCTGGCCAGGAGCAGAATCTGGGGGAGGGGGTCATCATCCCCCCCCCCCCCCCACACCACCACCACCACCACCACCACCACATTAGCAGTCTTTAAATTTTACAAAGTGCAATATGCATTTATACAGACAGAGAGAAACACTAACTCACATTAGTGTGTGTGCACATGTGCAAACATGATAGAGCAGAGGGGATTTTCCCTGTATGGATGTCAACACTTTATTACATGTATTAGGGGTTGTGATGCATGGGAGATGTGTGAGTTCTTTTTAGAATCTGTATATATTACCTGCTGGGAAATGCTGAGATGGTGCCAGTGACTGAAAGTCAAGATGAGGGGGAGAGACAGAAGATCTGCATCAGCGGGCGCAGACGTTTCAGCGATCGGGCTTGTTTTGTGTCCCTGAATGCAACCTAACACTGACCTAGTATAGCTGAGGCGAGACTGGATTTATTTTTCTTGAGTTACTTTCAGAAAAATAAACTAGTATCAGGGTCGTGGCATGTCCATGCACCCCCCCGCGGTGAAATGAAGACAGAGTGCTGTAGGTGTAATTTATCTTTCACTCTCTCTGCGGCCTTCACACTACACTCAACCTGACGCAAAATCTTAAGTGTACATATTTCCCCCTGCAGAAATCACAACTGAAGGTATCCATTTGACACTTTTTCACTCTTAGCCGAACAGCCAGCTCACCAGCTAATGTTGCTGGCCAAGCAGACCGCCCTCTTTGCCTATCTGTGTTGTACACAATAGATTTATAATTCTACTACGGCCACAGAGTACGGCTTTTATCCACGTCGCAGTCCACCCTTCCCTCCTGTTCATCTCCTCATCTATCAGCCTGCAATGTGACTCATATATTATTGTAGTGTTAACACAGGGAAGCACCCGCTGACCGGAAGATCTGTTTCTGCAGATTGAGCCAGTAACTAAATGACGCTTCCTGTCTCTCACCCCTTATTCCCTCTTCTAATGTTGCCTACAGGACCATTATATCAACATTAAAAGCCTCGTGCTACTGTATAGCCCTGCTTAATCATTCTTATCCACTTGAACTCTAGCTGTGTGCTTATATAACCGACGCTTGGACAACAACTACATCATTTATTCCGTAGCAGATATGCTCTCGAGTCAGTCAGAGGTACCTGTGCATCGAGGAATCCAGGCATTTTCATTAGTGACAGCCAAGGTCTGCATATTTATGAAAATCAAAAAAAAAGAAGCGGAATTGCTCGATGACCATTTGTCACATCCAAATGAATCGTGACAAAATAAACATTCGAGGCAAAAGTGGAGACTTCTTGAGCAGCAAACCCAAAGGAGGCACCCACCTTCTGCACTCAAGGATATTTTATTTCTACCAAAGTCCCTGCAGCAGAATGCCACATGAATCAGAGGTCACAGTTCACAGCAGGTTTGCATTGAATCGAGCGCAAAGTACGCCCTAACGCTTGTTGCAGATGTATCCTGCTCTTTTCACCGCCAATACATCTACATTTAAGTCAAGGGAATTGACAAAAAAACAATAAGTCTGGGCCAACCAGGGTGGATAATCCCAACCAGACCGGCCTTGACTGAAAGAATGAGTGACGGCTCAGGACCGGGGGGGGGATCAAAGACCGGGAACAATTGGAAGATGTTGTTTTGCTCGATGTCAAACGGTGGGGTTAACCGTACTGAGGTGCTCAGATGTAACGCTTAACGTTTTTCAGGGTGGGGTCGAGCAGGAGGCGCGGGTGAGCGAGTCTGCAGGATTGAGATAAATTCAGAAGGGAGTCGATAGGAAGTGCTCTCACATCACTTCCTCTCTTTGTTTCAGCCGCTATTTTCAAGGCTCGGAATGTGGTTCCTGTCAAGTAGGTGAAGGAATTCAAAACAAGTTCATTAACCTCTACATAAGGGAGCACCGAAGTGGGAGAGAAATGCGTGCCTACTTGTGGGTTGTGTTTGTGAATGAATTCGTTTTTAGTGCGAGGCGCCCACCGGAATGCATTTTATGTCTCTTTTCTGTCGTTGCAGTGAATTAAACCAAGTTGGTTTTGTGTGTGTGTGTCGTACGCGTCCCGCACTGCATGTGTCCCAAGGTCTGTGGGAGACTGAGAAAACTTGAGCACCACACCCGCTTCACATCCTGTAGCAGGTCTGTCCTTGTTTCCAGACATACCAAACCCTGCAGTCCCAGCGCACTGACATAAACACTGACCCCTAAAAGGAAGTCTGTGTGTATTTGTGTGCGTGCATCCATGTTTGTCTGCTTAGATATGTCGCCGCAGTGCAGCACACTACTCAACTTCATGTCCAAAATGCGCAACTAAAATACTTGTTAACGTCCCCCATTAACCAGGCGGGCTCAGTGTGTTTCCACAGCTTCAAACACCTGGCACTTCCATTGTGTTTGGTGAAGACAGGATGTAAGTCATGCCGTGCTCACCAGCAGCGTGTCTACAGGCTTTTATTTGTAAGTGGGTACATCTCTCCTGGGACATCTCAAGTTATGCCCCATTCTCTGCTCACAGACATGCGGAAATCCACCATTTTTCTCCAGAAAAGACTTCAGTCCCACTAATGACTCTCTAGGAAACTGCAGTCAGCAGCAGAGGGATTTGAGCTGAAATACAGCAAACTTTTTTTCTTTTCTTTTTTTCCACAGCCGGTTTGGCAGGCCTTCACAAATGTGAGCCTGGATTCTCACCCGTTTGGGCTGCCGGCACTCATCACAGCTCGTGCAAGTCGGTGAATTTGGAATAGTTTGATTAATGAATCATTTTCCGTCCTCTAAAAGCTTGATGAGAAAACGTTTTAATCTAGTTTAGCAGAGTTTAACTTTCCCTGTTTCCACCCTCATACAGATCCATCTTGTACATCCCAGGGTTGGGATCTACCAGTGGAATAGTTCGACATCTCGGACATTCACCCTCTCGCCAAGAGTCAGATGAGGAAGCTGAAAACTTTCTTGTGTCTGTGCTAAACATGAAACTTTAACTCAAAGATGCTTAGCTCCGTTTTTTATTAAACATGCAACATCAACTGTGTTAATTAGCGTGTTTAGACATTCTATATTGGCCAATTTGTCACCTCTTGCTTCATATTTAGTGCATATGTGATGAGCATTTACCAAAATGTCAAACAGTTCGAGCTATTATGACATGGTCAAAAATAAACACGGGGGTCTTGTGCACCACACTGCTTTTGGCAAACGGATTACGGGCTCATTTTTATGGCAGAGTAAGCCACCTGAAACACACACACACACACACATTAATGGTTTATTTTTCATGCAAGCTCAGCCTTACTTCCCCTTGTTTTACTACCCTCCCTCGTCTCCATTTGTTTCTTAATGCCATGGTCGTCTCCTTGGTGCCATCAGTACTACTGAACTGGAGACATTTTTTAGCTGCTGCAATGTTGCACACACTTTTGTGGGCACATTAGGGCTCCACTGCTAATGCCTTTGACAAAGTTATGAGAGTGCTTTGTCTCATAAAGCCTGTGTGCAGTGGCTGTAAGCCCCATCAAAGCGAGGCCTATTAGTCAAATTTTGCTACAGTGCACTTCATATTGAGAGGTCACTCTATTTTCATAATCTTCCTTTTTCAGCGTCTTTTGACTGACACTGTTAGAGGGAGCACAAAGACTGTGTTTCCAGTTGGTGGGGATCCAGTATCAATTCAGCAGGTATGTTTAAAGCAGCGCTGAACAAACTGCCAGTTTAAATTTGCCTTGATTTGCTCTCCATAGCTGCAGTGAATGGTCACATTTATACTAAATGAATGTCAAGGACAGTGGAGCTTTGGCTCTCACGTAAACGCGGAGACAGACGGGAGATTAAATAGATGTAATGTCGAGACTGTTGTGCAGGGCTCTTGAGGTTCAGCGGCGGTTTGACATAAATCTCCTCTGTTTGATATAACTGCTTGTCGGCCATCTGCGCTTAGTTAGAGAGCGAGATACCTTTTTAATGAACCTATCATTAAGAAAGCAACAGCATTCAGCTGGTATGCCCTCTCTGTGGTCTGCAGACGTCTCCGTAAATACAACATTTCAGACAGTACTGCATTTCATTATGGAACTGCCCTGCAGGACCGCGCTCCCCCTCGTAAGCTGTGCGAGTCCGCGTTAATGCTCAGTTCACATCAGTCAGAATCAAGTTATAACCTGACAGAAAGAGCACGGTGGGGTCTCGGAGCTGGATTCTCATAAAACTCTCATCAGTGCAAGAAGTCACGCTGCTTCGCTGACAGCAGTTCAGTCTTAACTTGCACCGATCTTCTGTTTTTTTTCTGCATCAGCTGAGAAACTGCAAAAAAAACAAACAAAAAAAAAATAATTCCCCATTCCTGCCAAAAGGAAGGCGTTAAAACTGAGCCGAGCGTATTGCTTTCTTTTTAGGTTTTTTTTAGAAATTTTTTGCTTGTAAAAGTTGCAAGAGAAGCGTGGTTGGTGAAACATTTATCACGTGCAGCGTTCGCTAACCTGTGGTAAACACTGAGAAGAGCCGAGGTTGATGGTAATGCACTGACTGAATCGTCAGTGTGCGTAACCTTAATTCAAATATGAAGGAAACAAAAACAGCAGCCTGTTTATAAATATCCACTTTATTGCGAGTTACTGAGACTGAGTAATACGTCTTGGGAAGAAACTGCCAATATGTTGGTGGTCTTGGCCTTAATGAACCGTGGACTTTGTCTCAGGAACAGATGGCTGCTCACCCCCCACCCCACCCCGCTCTCTGCTCCACCCTGATGTCACTCAGACTTTTTGGTGCAATATCCCTCCATTCAGCAGTGTAGGTCACATACTTGTGGCTGTCATCAAAGCGGCTCCAGACTGGCAAGCATCAAGATCTATAAAATTGACTGGTGGGGCTTCTTTGGTTACTGCAAGAAGGGAATCAATTATGCTGAGCAGGCTTTCAACAATTTTACATGTTGGTTTCCTAAGAGCACACTGTTGATGGTAGAAAAAGTAAAGACAATAAACAGGAGGATCAACAAGTAGAACAGCTTTTTTATTTGCTGCTTTTTCTGTAATCGGGCCCGATGACAGGAAAATTAACAAGTCACTAAGCACTCGACCAACATACAGCACGACTACAACCCTGACCCTGTTTGTGGAACATTTTAAAACAGAATAAAATGATAATTAAATCCTTTTACGCTCATAAAAATCCCAAATTTCACAAACATTGTGTTGCATTACTTCTTATTTTAACAACTCTCTGTAAGTCTTTGGAGAATGTCTGCAAAATGTGTGTTTTACTCAAATAGAGGGTTGTTCCTAAAAAGGCATCTGAATGGCCTGAATGGTGACTTTTGACCTGTGGGCTGATAACAAGCCGGATAACAGAGTCTCTGCTCTTTAGCACAGAGGTCGCTGTGCCCACAATTTCCAAAAACAGGGTTACAGATTTTGATTGCTTAGCCTCGGTCCACATCTAAAGCTTTTCTCTGCACACCTCACCCAGGCAGCAAATATGCATGTGGGAACCGAGCGTTAAGTCATGCTGGATGGACGGCCTGGAAAAACTATTTTAGGATTTGTGTAGCGAAGCAATGACAGCACCCACACTTAACACGCTTGCAGATGCAACAAGAACAAATTTTGGAAGACTGTGAACCGCAGTCAACATGGCCACTGTTCAAAATCTGTTCAGAACAGGAGAATTTCATTACTATGGTAAATAAGCCAATCAGACTCACATGTGTTTCTGGGGGAATGTGTATAAAGTCTACAGTGTTGATAGACTGACACAGAGAGCTGGCAGGAGGAGGAAAGAATTACTCTATGAAAGCGAGGCCTTAAAAAGGGGCATATCAATCAGGAGAGATTCAAATGAAAGCAATCCTTACAGGAGTAACTGCATTATTTGACACTTTTTCTGCAAAATAGGGAAAGCTGAAGAGATAAAGACGTGGCGTACACCTTGGAAGGGTCACCGGTCCATCACAGGGCGAACACAGACACATTTTTCCACGATCACGTCCAGAACTAGGTTCAAACACAGGAGCTTGTTGCTGTGAGGCAATTTTGCACCACTGACTAACACTGAAACTAAGACTGATTTTTATCCTGAAAAACAGTTTTTCAGAGCTTATAGGTATCTTTGAATCCTGGTGCAAGATCTACATAAATGTTTTTTTTTGTAGATTTATTTAGGTTTGCATTCAAAACGTCTGTAAATTCAAAGCTTTGGGTTCCATATTTACCACCAAGAAATGCGAGTCAGTGTGCAGCACTGTAATAAGAACAGCCCCGAAATCCAGTGTTCCCACCTTCCATGTTTTGCACTAGTCTTAGTGTAGTCTGGTTGGGGTCTTTTTCCCTGATAGTTGAATGTAAATGTGGTTGATCTCTAAAGCAATCCTTTTTGCTGTTTTTTGAGTTTACTTAAAGTTATGCAGTCCAAGCTGCCATTCTTGGTCTGTCTGTGCACCTCCTCTTCTCAATCCTCCTTTCCCAAATTTTTTTTGACCAGATATGCACGTTAGATTTTTTTTTTGTTTGCAAGCACTTGGCAACAGTGGGAAGGAAAAACTCCCTTTTAACAGGAAGAAACCTCCAGCAGAAGCGGGCTCAGGGAGGGGCGGCCAGCTGCTGCGATCGGTTGGGGATGAGGGAAACGAAGAGAGCGTAGGATAAGCAAACAAAATGAACAAACAAACAAAAATTAGACAACACTCAACTTCACTGGTTTCTACTATGTTTCAGATATCGAACTAAGCAATTCCCAGAACTCGTTTCCAAAGTGTGACATTAATCTCAAGAACCCGATGGAAGTTTGCATATTGCAAAGCTTTTCCAGAGATTTATTATAACGTGTGCTCGCAAACTAAGAAAAAATTTGCCAAGGATATCTTGAGGTTTTGTGGAGTGTGTGAGAATTCAGTCTCAGTCTCAAACTATAGTACGATTTTCTTCAATTCAACTGTGCTTGTGAAACAAAGGAAGCGCGGAGACCACCAGCATAAAGTCATTAACGTGTCGGCTTTGGAGGGTTGCACGCTTTGGGTTTGGGGGTGACAGGGGAGTGATGGTACTAGACTTGGACAACAGGATGTCCTGCTTGGCTGCTCAGAAGGGAAATCAGAGCAGAGACACGGGCTACACCTCTAGTCTTGTTCAGCAGAATGAATCAGCAGTCATTAAAATGTAATCTGCAACTGGTAAATTATAAAGCTAATTGCTGAACTGCTACATCTGCAGGCTGTCTCTGACTCTTTAACAGTAAAACCTAAAACACAATCAGTCACTATTTTGGCATCGCTTTTCTAACAGCGGTGCACGTTAGAACCTTATCTCAGCATCAGAGCTCTAAAAGTGGCATTTATGTTGGTTGTGCTGCTCCACCGGCACACAACACTGATTACGAATGATGCAAACTTAAAAAAAAAAAATGTTTGAAGTAAAAGTTGAATTAACACTTTTTGTGTGGCAGGAAAAATGAACAGTTTCAGATTTATATTTATCTGAATGATCTATGTGTTTTTGTAACTCATCTGACGTACGGGCTTCGAGACGATTGGTGGGCGTTCCCCTGCGAAAGCAGATGAGCAGCTTAGAGCTCTCTTTAAAAACGTGCTTTTTCTTTGACTCGCTTTTTTAAGACCGTTCATCTCTGATCTGATTAGTCCTGTTTTCTTGTAAAAGCCTAGACTTGACTCTCCATTCTCTGCAACCTTAAGACTGATGCCCTTTTTAAGCAGCACTGATTTAAAATCTCTGTGTTATAACTGTTTTAGAGTTACTGACGGGGCACAGCTGCCCTCGTGTTCATGCCCCATCCAGGGTCACCGCTACTGCCCTTTAGTAAAATCTGTCAGGCCTTCTTTGACGCAGATCCGTTTCCTGTCAAAGTGAGATTTTTATTGTTCCAAGGGAGCAGGCTCCAGAATCTCACTCCCCCAGCCTTTTCCTGTTTCCTTTTAAAGAGGAAGTGCTGCTCTGCTTCACCCCCCTCCCTCCCCCCACCCTCTACATCTTCTCTGGGACAAATCTGGAACAGTAGCTGCAAGATTTTGCTTTTGTCAGCCAAGTCTTGATTTCAAAGAATGAAAGTTCCATAAAAAAGGAGGCACCCTCCCACTTTGTTACACAAGCCTCAATATACAAATACACGCAGGTTAAAGCACTGACAAACAAGCCCACGCTGATTTTTGCATCATATTCTAATGCGCCCCCTCTCAGCCATCAGCGGCGAAGGTGCATGCTCACCTGCGACCCCAAAGTCAAAGGTTCCCATGGTGCCTCGGCACGTAGGCTCTTTGTTATCACAGAGAAAATAGTTCTTTGTATGCAGGGAGGGTCAGATTTAGTCAATATAAGCCCTTAAACAAACACTTAAAAAAAAAGGGGGCCAAACATCCCCCAGAGCAGCATCATTGCATAACAAAGAGAAACAAACTAGAACATAAATATATCAAAAAATATCAAGTCATTTATCATTAGTACAGAAGCTAAGTTCCGGTTTATGCCACTTAAAGCTCACTATAAACACACACACACAAAAGTTGTCGGAGTGTGTGCAGTATGCACATGTCAACATGCATACTGGGTGAATGCAACAGGGCAGTGGTGCACCAGTCAAAAGTACTGTGCTTAGGAAGAAAAATAAATCCTTCTTGTCAGATTAGTCAACGTTAAGCTCAGTTTAAGGGAGGAAGATGAGGAGCCTCTTTTTCTTTTGAGATCCAGTGTCAGCTACAGCCACTGAAATCCACTTTGGTTCGATTAGATTCCCGTGAACACAGGCGTGAACACATCCAACACGCTCCAGGAGTCTGACAAGACCGAGTGCAGTGATTCAACCCAAGGAACGAATGAGTTCTCACACGTCAGGCAAGCAAAGAAAGAAGAAAAGACATTCTAAAGTGAATTTGTGCATGTGGAAAATGTCAGGAGCTAGTTGCAATCATCGTTAGAAGCTTGAGCATGGCTTTTGCAGGTTATAAAACTGTTGGTCATTATTGTAGAGGCAAGAGCAAGGCGTATGTATGGGAGGTGATGAGCAAAGTCTTTCTGGCTACCATTTGTCCTGCTGAGCTGCACTGATACACAATAGATGCATGCAAGCAGGGAAAAGAAACTACTTCCCTTATCAAGTAACAAGCTGCAATTTCACAGATTTGATCTGGCAGTGGCCTTAAACAGTTGTAAACACGGCTCTGCCCTAATAGAATAGTAGTAAGCGGTGTTAAAGTGGGCCTAGTGTGAGATTCAGTTTTCTCTGAACTGCAAAGGCAGCAGAAGGCCATGAGGTGAGAAGGCTGCAGGTACTTGCCCCCTTCGTAAATGTCCGCGCCACAATGGGGGGAGGGGGGGGGTGTGCTTCAAAATCAGATTCGCCAAGCGGTTTGAGCAGGATGGAGAGTGTTTGTGCAGGAGAGGGGGTTTTATCAGCGGCAAACACTCACAGGAATTCCGGTTTGGGATTGTCCATCCAATTCCTGCGTTCCACAGGAAGCTTTGCATAAAAAGCAACTGAAATACGCCCAAAGACATTTCATTTGCCGCCAGTCGACTCAGAGGGAGCACCTCGAATAAAGCAAGAGGGTTTTTTTTTATTCGAAATCACCAAGCTAGAGCTTTTAAAAGAAACTGGCACCATGGAAATGTCCCCTAATGCGCTGGTCCAGCGGCGCGTGCTCATGGCCGCCGCTCAGCCTGCGCGCGCACACGCACCTGACGACCTCATACTACGAGGGTAAGATTTCCACACCTTTCACAGGCTCGCGGTCACAGTCAGAGAGGTAATCATAGTTTTTATGCATATATATATATATAGCATATTGTCATGCACTACAAAACATTGGACTCGTTCATTTTCAGTACAGGAGAAATTTAAAGAAGTGGAAATGCGCGAGGCTAACTAACTAAACAAATTCAATTCAAATCCAACATAAGCTAGCTATACAGACAATTATCCACACAGCTTTTGCTGCGGGCTACACGGGGTCAAAGGTGATGCAAAAACCCCATAAAAATAGCCTATTGTTAACACAGCGCTGGTTTTGCGGATTTAAGGGATCACACTGTTATATGTGTTATTGCACAGTGTGCGCTTAACTATAATGGGCAGTAAAAAATCTAATTGGAGATTGTCTTTATTTTAAAATCATCACATGCAAATGCGGAATCATAGACTTGTACAACTTTATATTAAGAGTACAATGCAAAATCTGTCAACCATCATCACAACAGGAGTCGTGGCCGTGCAGGATATACTGCACTGGTCATCCGAAGCACAGCAGTAGTGTCAGTAATCAATTCATTAGTGAATGGATTTCCATCGGACAGGGGGAAATGTGTAGCCATTTGTGTTCCAGTAGCGGGGTTGTAATGTTCAGTGTCTCAGTAATAGGCTACTATATTTATCCTTTTCTCTGTGCTCTTAATAAGTATTGGTGATAAAGAGTTCCTTGGACTATTTTTTCAGCGTTAGCAATTAATTAAAGTATAGGTTCACAGTTGTTTTGTTTACTATTCAGATTAACAGCTAACTTAACCATTTGCACTTGGGGAATGGGGGACAGCATGGCTCTGGTTTTGTGCAACAAACAAAAATATATACATATTTATTCCAGCGCAGCAGCAACAATACAATATCACAAAGACAGTGGCCGTGTGTGAGCTGCAGGAGTGATAACTGCACCCAGACTGCTTCACTGTAACGGGTAAATTGCTTTAAGGGAGGGGCAAAATGTATCAGCTGCCTCTCTCGGGTCTCTTCACCAACCCAGTCAACAGTCAGTAGTTTATGAATGAAAAGGTTGAGTGGTCTACAGAGCTGCACACTGACGTCACACCGGGTGCCCCCCACTCCTCCTCTTGTACAGGCAGAG
This sequence comes from Cichlasoma orientale, assembly GCA_034780415.1. Taxonomy (NCBI): domain Eukaryota; kingdom Metazoa; phylum Chordata; class Actinopteri; order Cichliformes; family Cichlidae; genus Cichlasoma; species Cichlasoma orientale. The sequence goes on from JAVDPK010000357.1 coordinate 201,511, forward strand.
TGAGCTGCGGGACACCCAGCTGGAGGAGTGGGAGGAGGTCCTACCATCACCCCCCCATGCGCTCTGACAGTCTGAGCTCCAGGAGAAACCTGACTGGTAGCGGAGTTTTATCACTGGACCCTCTCTCCCCTCAGTGGCGGAATATAAGGGAACTAACTTTTCCTCAAACCTCGGGCTGTTTCTCTACATCAGGCAGTGTAGGATTGTGTGTTTGTTCTGTTGTTGTTGTTTTGTTTTTTTTTGGTTTTTTTTGCGGGAGTCATCTTAGAAGAGCAGATTGTTCATTGCACGGTTTGTGAATATCTTTTTGTATCCATGCACCCGCGCTGTATGCAATGGCGTGTCCAGCATCCCTGCTTGTTCTTTAATGTGGGGCTTTGGTTTTTCTTTGTGTTTATTTCCTATTCTCTCGTGAAATCATGCGTTTAACGTGTGACTCTGTGTGCGTGTGCGCGGGAGTTGTGCGGAGGGGAGCGAAGGACGAGGGTCTTTCAGGCTTCGTGTACGGGCTGCAAACCAGCGCCCTCTCGTGGTGACTCTGAAAATCGTCAAATTACTCAATGGTGTCAGTAGGCCAGGATTGATTCGATTTTGAAGCACATGCATATCCATATACAAGCATGGATTAAATGTTTTGTGTAGCGATGTTCCTAAAGTACTTCATGACACCCAAAGACTTCAAAATAAAGCTAATAAAACTTCCACACCACTCCTAACTGACACTACCTTTTTGGACCACTGTTTCCCCCTGTAGCAATGTTCTCACTGCCAGTGTGATGATGCTTGATTGCTAACACATATTGTCTTCAAAGTGGCTCCCTGCTGCATTGAGTGTCCTGCTCTCTGCAGTGATTTGTGAATGAACACGGGCTTTTAGGAGTGCATGTCACGTCTCCAGGCACAGAGCCAGCAGGAGATCAGAGAGACATGCAAGCTGTCATCCGAGGCTTAGCATCACCTCCAGGATAACCGAGGACTCTCCAGCAGGCTACAGTCCCGAAAACTTGCAATCCCACGCGGCTGGCTTTAATGTGCTACGAGAGATTTCCCAGGGGTTTAGTATCGGCTGTGTTAAAACATGCCTGTAGGCTAGGATTGGAGCAGGAGCAGGTCCAAGCTGACTGTCATGCACTCTGATAGTCCTGCTTGGGAACGGGTGGCGCAGTCTATCTTTTAATCCTCTACAGTATGCTATAATCTAATATGGTGTGAGGGCATGGGTGAACATTTCTGTGAAATGAAAGTTCTCTGTGTTTTTTGCCTTTTGTCTTTTACCCTGTGGTCTCAAAGGCAGGGCAGGTGCAGGTCACCGATGCCTCTCTGTGTTCTTACAGATGCAGACAAAAATCCGCCTAGCAGCAAGTTCTCCAATGTCTTTCCAAAAGGCTTTCTGTGTTGTTGGGAACGTCAGCTGCACATTTAGGACTGGCACAGAAATCCAAATTTACAGTGGGAGCAAACTAAGTGATGCATACGCTGGGTTTTTACTGCTGCTCATTGCACGCCGCTCAGCTAAAGCTACTTCCTGCCATCCAAATGTGACCACTTTCCAGTTTCAGATAGTTTCTCATTTGCTACTTAATGACTTCCGGGTTCAGTAATCTGCTGTTTCACAGGCTTCCCTTTTACTTTTACCTGTCCTCAGCAAAACCCACTAATAATTTTCCAGACCCATTAACATTTTCTACACAGATTTAAAGTGTGCTAATCCTTTTTTTAAAAAAAAGGGGTGCAGGCTCTGGTGTGGCCTCCTCTAGAAATCTGCTAATAGAGACATAACACAGCTGACGCTGACAAGATTTGACCTTCATTTTTTGTAAACGTTTTTGCTCTAACACGTCCATGCTTTCTTCTTACAGGTAGCTGGAGTCGACCTCCTTGAAGGAAGCGCATACACGGTCAGCGTGAGGAGACTTTGGATACAGTCCACGCCCTTCCCCTTCTCCATCCTCCTCTCCTCTTCCCTCCGACTGGCACAGAGAGGAGTCCAAGAGACCCAGCGAGGGAACGTGGGAAAGAGGAAGATGATGTACCAAATACTGCTCCTTTCCTCCTCCCTCTTCATCCTTCATGTGATGGCCACTCCCCAGTTCTTCGCTCACCACGGGTAACATCCCACTTAATGCTCTTCCTGTGTTTATTATGGCCTGTCATTTTGTCAGTAGCTTTGTCACGACTTCAGCTGCAGATCTCCACTTTAGCTGTCATTCATATCTGTTCATTGGGACATTTTCAGCCGAAACGAGTGTGCACAGATTGGTCAAATGGCAGTTAAACATTCAAGACCTCCCATTTGTTCTAAGCTCTCACCATTTTCAGTTGATTTGTACACGGGCCAAAATAAACTGAAAGGTGAATGAAAGGTCAAGTGGAGACATGGAGGTCAGAGATCAACTCTTAACTCGGACACATTCACGAGTGATTGCACAGGTCAATCAGGAGCAATTAAGACTCCAATCTGGAGTTTTTCAAGTGAAGTGGGCTTAAATGTCTCAAACTGTTTGAACTTGGGTCTGGAATGACTTAAAAGCTGTAAAAACGTCTCATTTAAAACCAGCTCAGCTTCCGGTGCAGCTGGAGCGCTTACAGATCTGCATTCAGGTCAGTTTTTAACACCAGATCTCACATCTGCCTTTTGCAGGAGGCGGGCGTGCGGCCGAGACTTCCGTCACAGTGTCGTCACTACGACAGAGTCATTCGTCCAGCCGGTGCACAAACCCTACCTCACCCTGTGTCAGGGGCATCGCCTCTGCAGCACATACAAGTGAGACAAACTCTCAGTCTTCCAGCACCAAACAACCACACACTGACTCAGTGCACGGAAACAACAGCCAAACCAGACACGTACAGCTTATTGGGGGCAAAAACCAGTTCAGCTGCACAGTCGGTTTACATCAAGAGTCAGGCCTTTATCTGAAGATGTTTCGTTTATTAAGGAGTAAACAATGCTTGACATGTTTAGGAAGGGAAAGGGTGAGGAGCACAGTCATAAATAGATCTTGACTTGATGTGTGTGCGCACACACACACACACAAACACACACACACTCACACACACACGCGCATGTGCATTTTTCACAAAACTGGGTCATGGTGGCACATATTTGGGTAGAATCTAAATATCGAATACTTTGTGTAACTACGGGAAATGAACTGCTTGCCCACAGAGACTGGTCGTGTTTATTTTGGACTCTGTCTCCCTCACTCTAGCTCAGATGCTTTCTACCCCCCACCCCCCAAAAAAAGCCCCCAGATTCTCCCCATTTTTTTTCCCTTTTAACTCTTCTCTCACCAGCACGTTCAGGCATTTATAATTTGTGCGCTCATTATCAAGGCGATTACAGGCCTGGAAAATAATTTCTTTGTTTTTGTTTTAAGAAAACACGTCTCAGACTAGTTCCCTTTAGCTTTCAGTTTATCGCCCCCTGAAAGCTAAACATACCGAGCTCTCAGCAGGCTGCAGCAAAAACTCTGATTTTAGATACGATCTCCAGCCCCTCCAGCCCTCTCTCATCTCTGACACACTCTTGGAAGTCAGTGGTCCGTGGTTCAGTATTCCACCAAATTACCATCCTCTCATCAGCATTCCTGCAGTGTGACAGATCATGGAAAAGGCTTTACAGGCGGAACCACACACACACAGACACACACACACACACACAGATGAGAATGATGACAGCATGAATGATTACAAATGCCTAAATGCAATGGGTCTGTACTTTGTTGCCACAGGACTACGTACTCGGTAGCATACCGACAGGTGAGCAGAGCAGCTTCTCCTTTGCATTTCTACCCAGAGTGCTGCCCGGGCTGGAGGAGATTTCACTCTCACAACTGCAACCAAGGTATTTTGGTGGGATGTGATGAGTTTCAGGGTTCTTTGCTGCATTCTGTGTGAAATTTTGAAGATAAACAGTAGATACATGCATGCTGATATCATAGTATTTATCCAGATGTGGTCATTTCTGGCTCAATAAATTTAAAAAATGGAAAATAACCAAGAAATAATCCAGTTTCCAGAATCTGTACTAACCTTTGCTAACTGCCATACTTAGAATTCATATATGAGAGTGACGTCTTTATCAAATGTCTTTCACAGCTGTGTGCGGGCAGCCCTGTTTGAATGGAGGTACCTGTTTACGACCCGACCAGTGCGCTTGTCCGATTGGCTGGACGGGACACCAGTGCCAAACAGGTCCATGCTCTCACACCCGTTCACCTGCACAGCCACTCAGGAGTGTCTGCGTGTATATTCACAGTAGTTTGCGCGTCTTTCCCGCCTGTCAGATGTGGATGAGTGCAGCGAGGGGCAGCCGTGCGCCCAGCGGTGTGTGAACGCAGCAGGCAGCTATCGATGCGCGTGCAGGGAGGGCTTCACCCTTGCTGGAGATGGCCGTTCCTGTCAAAGCCTTCCTCCTCCTTCTCCTTCTCCCGCCAGTCCTCCCTCTTCATCACAGAGCAGCCAGGCAACAGTGGGTCATCACACTGATGCAGGTAAATTAACAGGATACGAGTGTGTGTAATTTTGTGTTATGCAGCAGCAAAGTGTCTGGACAGAAGAGAGGAACATGGCCAGCTTCGCGGTCCATTATTACTTTTGGTACGCGCTATGCCACTCTCAACTCGTACCGTGAGTAATAATGCACTGCGACTGGTGCCGACTCCAGACAGATGTCTTGCGGTCTTGGCCCCGTGCGGCGAGACTGGGACCGATTGAGCTTTGATAATGACTCCTATGAGTCCTGTGAGCAGAGCAAACATCTGCCTCTAATAGAGCTCCCGTGCTAATACAGACATATTTTTATCCCACACACTCCATTAGTTCTCTTAAAAAAAGTTTAAATGTTATCTCCTACCAAGAAAAAGTCATTTTTTCCCCCCCATGTGTGCTTCCTGTAACATAGCAACAAAAAATACAACCTCCCCCCTCCATGTCTAGAAATGTGGTTGCTGACCCCAGGATATTCCTTTTAGCTACGATTCTGTGTCAACATTATTGCTCTCAGAAATTTATGTAACATGAAAGTTTAAAGAAGACATACCTCATCCTGATTTTTCCCAACTTGGGGCTTTTTTTCTTTTTCACTCACCACATTGTTAGAATCCAGAGGAGAGTGTGTCTCCTGCACTTGCAGAAAAAGAAATATTTCTCTGTAAAGTGTGCGAGATTGCCAAATTTCTCAGGCTCCGCTCCAAACTCCCTTCTGTTTATCAGAGCTTCACACAGAGCGAGTCTTCCCTGTTCAAAGGAAACTGCTCGTCTCCGTGACACGGCATGATAGATTGGTGGAAGTATTGCTGAGTCTGCGAAAAGGACAGAAAAACACTCAGAGGAAGGAGGGGGGGGATAAAAAGCCCGAATATGACAGATTTTTGTACTTTAGGAAAGCAGTGTGTTATTTGTCAGAGGCGAAAATGAGTGCAGTGTTTTTGTAAGAAGTTTTGCCTGAGATAGTTTTCTATTATTTGTGTTCACATGCACATGTCAGAGGGATATATTTTTTTTTTAAAAAAAGGGAACCATTGCTCTCACTCTGCCAAGAGTCTTGGACTACATTTCTACATTTCAGTCTTTACACCCTCCCGCCTGCATTCTTTTCACCCTGTTCTTGGCCAACACTTGTGTTCTCATTCCAGTTCCATCAACCCTGTCTGCTGGGGGTCATCGCCAGCTCCCCCCCTTTCCTCACGAACCTCCGCCTCCTCCTCCTCCTCACTCTGTTTCTCAATTTATTCTCGTCTCAGTAATGGACCACATCTGGGAGAGATTGAACCGTTCTCAGTCTGTCTGCGGAAGAGCAACCGGAGAGCAGGGGGTTCCTAAGTTTGTGTCCCAGTCTCAGTCCTGCCTGCAGCAGAGACACTGGATGGAGACAGCCAGGCTCTTCCTCGTAATGAAGTCACAGGAAGAATGAATGTTTTCCTGCCTGTTTCTCATTCTCTGTCTTTCAGCTCGTCTATTGGCTTTTTGGGACATTTCCCCCTCTTGTGTCCCGCATTCCCTCGATCTCCCAGCAGCACTGCCGTCCTCTTATTGGTTTATACTTTAGAGACATTGCAGTGGTCATGACTCATTCGAGGAGAGGCTGAAGAGGGGGCGGGATGCTCCAAGGAATCCTATGCAATATAAACTTCTCATCATTCTCACCCTTCATCTGTGTCCTGACCCTTCTCTCTGTTCCTCATCACTTTATTCCCACAAATTAAGACCCTGAATTCTCCGTGCTCTGATGTATACGTCTGCATTTGTGTGGTTTTCTGTAGATGGAAAGTTTGGCTTGGTGGAGAACGTGACAGAGGAGGTACAGAGTCTGAGGAACAGAGTCGAGCTCCTGGAAAAGGTACACAAGAAAACTCGAGAACACATGTTCAAACACATAAAAGCCACCTACCCTGATACCTCCCAGTCTGCCTGACCAGGAAAACTTCTAACATCTAAGCTGCTCTTTAATCCCCAACCAAAGATTTTTAGATATGCCAGACCCACACAGAGGCCTTTTAAAACTTGAATGAATTTACCAAAATCCTCCTCATGTTAAACAATTATACAGAGTAAATGGATGCATATAAAATAACATTTTATTTGTTTACAGGACGAGCAGCAGTCCTGCTGTGGAGCATTTCTTTTCCCCCCCCAACTTCCTTTTATTTTTCTCCCTCTGTTAAGAAGTTGCAGTTGGTGCTGACCCCCTTCAGCAGCTTCTTCCCGCTGTCACTGGACGAGGGCTTGTCGGAGAAAACCACCTTGCTGTCCCACTCTTTCCAGCAATTAGATCGTATCGACTCCCTTAGCGAGCAGATTGGCTTTCTGGAGGAGCGTCTCGGCACATGTGAGCGAGCGCCTTCTTATTGGTCATAGGTTAAAATCCAATATTTAGTTAGGTGTGTACACACATACATATACACACACCACACAGGAGGCCACGCAAAAGCGCAAATGTAATAAAATTCACAATCCAGTCCATCAATATAATAAAATCCTGTGCCTCTAATGCAATAACCTCTTTGGCTATGATGTAGTACAGTAAATCGGACAAATGTGAAATGATACGTTTTCTCTTAAAGTTTAACCTAATTAAAGCTCATGGATTTAGTTTTGACAGAATTTGGAGAAAGCCAGCGTTCGACACATTACACTGGAGGAAAGTTAGCATAACTGATCACAAGCTGAGCACGATTTCACTAACTTCAGTCCAGCAATCACTACAAATACAGACTGTAAACTTCATGGTGGCACTAGAGGAATTTATCCTCTGGCAATAGAGAAAATTGTATGGCATTCTGTCTAAAGCGGCCTCAGCAGCTCCCGACCACGCGACGCACACGCCACTCCTAATTTAAACACCAGCAGGCTCTGCTGCGCTCAGCTGTGCGTCCACCAGCCCACATCTCATTCTTATTTACATTCTGCCCCGTCGTGCTGTGCTTTTGTAGAGATTGCCAGCTGCGGCGGTTTTAAATAAAGCTGATGAATAAGTTATGGATAATATAAATATTTCTATCAAACCTGAGTTGTTGTCACTCTGAATACATCACCAATATAAGTCGTACTTTCAGGACTTTTAGGACGATCAGTCCTAAAACTTCTGAAAGAACAATTTTTCAGTCATATAACAAACTTTATGAAATTTAGCTTTATTGGATTTCAATGATTGTTACTTCAGCATATAAACTTAACATTTTAAACCAATGACGTCTTTCCTATAAAACATTTCCTCAGCCAGTATTACAGTTCTAAAAAAACAAAAGTATTGTAAGTTATTTGAATGGAAATCCTGTTGGATGGTGCTTTCAGCCACATTGCAAAGTCCACAATTGTAAATTTAACTCTTTTCATCTTCTTCCCTGCAGGTTCATGCCAGGAGAATTAGCCTCTGAACATGGCCGTCATCATTCCAGTAAAGTTCCCATCGACACAAACCTGCCAGGCTGGACGCGCCAAGGCTGCTGGCGTTCGCAGCAGAGAGACGGCGGGCAGCAGAAAGCAGCCTCGGTGCTCGTAACGCTGCGATGTAATCACTTGGGATTTTTATTATTCCTGACAGGTTCATTTACTTTTCTCGTTGAATCGCTGTCACATCGTTGATTTTTTTAACAGTACCTGTGGTGGAGGCAGTTTTACGATTACATCACCCCAGGAACGTCTAAATCAAACTCCCCTCAGAGTCAGAGGTCAAACTTGACACTTAGTTTCTGTGTTTGTTTTTCATCAGTGCAGCTTTGTCCTCATGTCACAGCCCCAAACTGACCCGGGGCATCTGTATTTATGGATTTAAATTATGATTACTTGTAGTTATGTCTCAGTGCGCCAATAGACATTTGTAACTAGTTTTGTAACATTTTGTAATAAAAATTCCTAATCAAAAAAACACTTGTTGCCAGTACAACTTACTGAGTAATGTGTGCAGATGCTTAACCTCGTCTACAGTGCTGATAAAAGATTGCAGTTACAAACCTACTGACCTCTTGTGTGTCCAGGAAATACTGCAACTAGTGGTAGAAGCTTTCAGCAGAATCAAAACACTCATATAAACTGGGGTTGTCATTAACAAACTGACGAGGGTGCAGTGGGTTTGCACAATCACTGTATTCTGTAAATAAGTGGGCTCATCAGAATCAAGAAACTAGAGTTCATAATTCCCTTAAAGAACATCAATCCAATCCACATTTTTGTGTTTTCCTTTGTTTTATGAAATTAAACTTTTTAGGTTTCAAAAAACATGTTTGCTGTGCTTCACAGTGCAAAATGACTGCAAACATGCAATCAAATGCAGCAAAGTTAGTGCAGAATATTAATATGAAGTAGCAGAAAATGAAAATAGAAACAAAATATCTCCACGTTGAGCCCGAAATGAAGCTGGGGCATAATTTACTGCAGCTTTATGTGCAACTCTGCTGCTCAGGAGAAACATGAATAGATTTGGTCTGATGGTATGTAGCAAACTCAGAGGACGGACTTGTAGAAACAGCTGGAACAAACTAAGTTCTGTCAAGCCTCAGATTAGAGCCATTACTGCCTAGTCTCATACAGTAAGTACTGATTTGAAAACGAGTCCCAGAGGAAGGCGAGACAGACATTTCAATGCACCGATTAAGAAAAAAAAAAGAAAAAGAAAAAGAATTTATTTACTTCTGCAAGGCATTCACATTTACCCAGAATATGTGAAATCAAGAACACTACATTAAATATTAAACAGATACTACAATGGGCATCCATACCATGTGTGCATATGTACACACATACAGTAAAGGACCACACATACACACATGCGCGCGCGCGCGCGCACACACACACACACACACGGCTCTGCAGGATGTCAGCTCTGTTCCTCATACCCACCTAAATTACACTTTAATAGCTTTGGTGAAAACAAACCTCTTTATTTTTCATCACCAGAACTCGGCATGAAAAGTGCTTTAAGAATACTTTGAATATTTTCCAATATATCCTCATATATATTCATTTGTAAACAACTGCAAAAAAAAAAAGAAAAAAAAACAACAAAAAAAGACATGAGCGGG
>JAVDPK010000357.1:211041-228948 GCA_034780415.1 Cichlasoma orientale
CATCTGTTGTACACCCCCCCCCCCCACAAAAAAAAGAGAACAGAATAAATGGATAGCACACTCCATTCAATAAATGAATATGGTATAGGATAATTTTTGGAAAGAAACTGATTTGGTAGAGTGCTTTTTGAACATTCGAAACACCTGCTGCAAAAGTAAAAACTGGTCTTAAAGTAAATAAATAAAAAAATATTAATAAAGAAAAGGTGGGCGAGTCATTAGTAGTGTAAGTAGTAAGGTCTTATAATCCAAACTGGCCTTGGAATCCTGACTCTCACATGGACCCAAAGCAGGGCTCACTAAAGTACTGATGCACTCAACAGCAGTGTACAGGCTTCGTACCAAAGTACAGACAAACCCATTTACATGAGCTCTTTAGAAAGTCTGTCTACAACAGGTCAGACTAAGTCTAACATCTAATGCTCAAATAACCACCTACATTTGATGTCAACTGTATGCAAGACGACATCCCATTTTTACTATAGCAAAAAAATATATATAGATATATAAATAAAACCATGAGATGCAATTAGTAACAAACAAATATCCTGAATGTTGCAGTACATTCTCAGATGGTGTTTGATGAGTATAATTAGTGATTTTATGGCTGTACGGTGAGCAGAGTGAAAATCTAAGACCTGGATATAAACTGAAGTCGGTTCAGTCAGTGGTTCAATCAGTCACTTTCAGCACAAATCACAAAACACAATTCAATTCCGAGCAAACTTGCTGAACAACCTGATCCATCAAAATTAAGGCCAAAATGTTGCACTTTTTAAATGATCAAATCAGAACAACTAAAAATAACTCGTTATCATATTATTACAAAAAAAAACTAAACAAAAAAAAAAACAAAATCGGGGTATCCCCTCACAAACCAATCAACAAAACACATTTTCAGTCAGTCTGTTAGTTCTTCGGGATTCCTGGAGTTAATCCTAATGTATGAACAAATACTTGAGATCTAAATCATCTCTTGATTATGGCAAGAACTGCCTTAAATCATTTGGAAATGCAAAGAGCAATAAATCAGTGGGCGACCGTTTAACCAGGTCATAGCGAGATGTTAAAAATGGGCTTGCACTGGAAACCTCTCAAAACGTCTTCGTCATGGCACAGCAGGTAGCTCGCACTTTGGAACAGTAGTAACGCTGACACAGTTGGACATTGCACTTGATGAATTCACTTCTTTTGACACTTCGTATATAAGAAGGGACATAAACATGATTGCTTAAGAGGAAGAAGGAGGAAAAAAAAAAAAGAAAAGCAGCACAAGAACAACCAAAGCAAGACTGAAAATAAATAGAGCAGAAGTTTGGAGCACAGCTAGAGGACACTTGCTGCTCGGTGCTGCACACCAGCTGCTTCAATTCGTTTTTGGAGAGACAAACTGGAAGAATGTACAATGACACACCAACATACGACACCGAGGTCTGATCAGTTCGCTTAAGTCCATAAATTCAGTACAGATGGGTGCTGTTATACACAGTATCTTGCATTCCTTGCTTTCTGACATCATGAAGCATGTCATGGAGATATTGGTCATTGAGTTGAAGCGCTAATACAGATGCAGAGTTGAATTCAGAGTGACAGAGCTAAAGAAACTCAGGCGTGTCCTTCCTTCCATACGCTCCACAGTTTGTGGAGACCCCACTCCTGTTTTGTCTTTGGGCAAAAGACTGGAATGCCAAAAAGGGGAGAAAACACTAAAAGCAAAGGAAGGAAGGAGATGGGCTACTTTGAATTTGTGTACACGTGTGTTTAAGCATCCGAAGATAACTGAAACCAAGGCAGCATGGGAGGAAAACATAAATATCCACTGACATTTATGAATACAAAAGAAAATGCCAAAGTTCACCTGCTAAACAGAAGGCAGAATGGACAAAAGGAGGAGAAGAAAAAGGCCAAAGAAAGTACAAAATGGTGATAAAGTAAGACAATAAAAAGCAAGGATGAAGGTGGACAGAGCCATCCAAAAGGCATGCATGAACAACACACATCCACACTGTTCGGCTTGCCGTCCGTCACTCCGCTCACAAAGTGCAGAGCAGCGCCGCTGCTGCAGCTGCAGGGACAGTGAGGGTCAGGACCGACTGTGCTGTATGGTCAGGCCAGAGGCGGACTGGACCAGGCGTCAACTAGACATGAAGAGCGTTCATGACAAGAGACTTGTGTCATGTTGTTTCCTGGCCAGGTGGTGGGACAACCTGGGGCGGAGAGTGGGCAGGTCTCAGGGAGGGATGGATGGGTCTCAGAGGGAGAAAAAGGATGCGGGAGGAAGATTAATGTTCAGTGCCTTATGGGCCCGTTGCTCTGGGTTACGGAGTCAGAGAGGTCCAGGAAGGCGGAGCGCATCAGGTCAAAGGATTTGTCAGACAGGGATGACACATCCTCCGAAGTTAACCCCTTTGTCTCAATCTTTGGAAGGATCTTCAATCTGATGCTTCCTGCAGGGGAAAAAACAAAAAAACGTCACAGTCAGGAGACTCAGGGAACATCAAGTTGCTCTTTTCATGCTCATGTCAATTAGCCCAACACAACTGAAAAAGGTAAGCGCAGTTACCCGATTTGAACTGCTTTTCTTTCCGTAGGTAGAAGTTGCTGTAGGAGGAGAAAACGATGGGTATGATGGGTACCTGTAAAAAGATAAGACAAAAATAAGAAAAAACAAAGACGGGAAAGAAGGCCTAAGAAGACGCGCTAAATCAGTCAAAAGATGGCACAAATTCCTGACTAAACCAGCAGTGCATTCTCTCACAAACACACAAAAACTCAGCATGACAAGCATTCTCCATCTCCTCCACTCCGGCTAATAGAGGCCGAGTAGCTCTCTCCCAAGGCCCCGAGTGGCCCTTCAACAGGACTGACTGAGCCAAACGCGTCTCCCCCTGGGGGCTGTCCTGTTTCCACTCAATCTGGCCGGCTGGGTACGAATGGAAAGGCTGCACTAACTCAGCAGAAGCAAATGCAGAGATAGAAACGGTCTCAAGTGTTAAAAAAAAAGAAGCATCAGGGAAAAGTGAAACAGACTGCACTGACCAGATTTCAAATGGAGTTACTCCAACACTCCACATGCAAAAACGTGCTTTTGTTAGCATCCACTTAACACTATTTGGAGAGCACGTTAGCGAGCTCTGAAGTGAAAGAACCCCTTAGAAAGCACATTAACATTTTCTTAACGAGGAGCAGCAGGCCTTTATTTTTGTAGCCTCTCAGCCCCGCTGCACGTCTCAACCAAACTGATACCAATCTTTAGCTGCGAGTTGACACATACATACACACATACACACCATTGTAGCCTGGAGTGAACCAAGCTGTGGTTTATGGCCATATCTCATTCAAGAGTGTTTTTTTTTTGTGTGTGTGTGTAATTTATTCCACCTGTCTGACCCCAAGTGTTGCTATGAAACATTAACTGGAGAACAGAGACCTCCCACCTGCATGCATGCAGAGATAACGCTCATAAATTTGCACAGCTGAGCTGCAGTCACTCTGCACTGGGAGTCCATGTCTGCTGCTGTCCCTCTAATCATTTTGTATGAGTAGACTAGCCATGTATCAAACAGAGTGAAAGCACTCGAAAAATGTGCAAACAGTTACAAAGTAATTGTAGCATTTCAACGCATTCATTTACATAGGCCCCGGCCAAAGTCTGTGCTGTCTGTGTAGTGAATCTAGTTAAACCATAATTTAATCTTGCCCCATATAAGGCTGCTAGCTCCCCCATGTGTCTAGAATCAGCCCCTCACTATTTTGGGAACCAAAAGTTGGCAGAAGTTTCCTGAAATACCAACAGAATCATGAGAGAAGAGAACAAACAGGATGCAGTATTGGCTTAGTCCACATGTATGAATGATGCAAAGCTAGAAGAGCTCTAACGACCCAAAAAAGGGGAAATTTAAAAAGTCTTTAATAAAGATTATTTAAAAACCCACTTGTGCTTGCACTGCCAGATGGAAAGCACCCTTTTTGAAGGGCAGCAGGTCGCCGTTTTGGTTTCGAGTTCCCTCTGGGAACACCCACAGACGAATCTGCGAAGGTCATAAGACAAAGGCAATTTAATCCGCTTATATTCTCTACCGAACGCTGAAGACAGAACCTTGAGATGAAGACGCGAGGCAGATTACCTGGTCGTCCAACATGGTTTTGGCGGCGTCAGCCATGACACTTTTGGCATCGCTCGTCTTCTTGCGGTTGATAAAGACGATGCCACCCAGCCAGCAGATGAGGCCTACTGTACCAGCGTAGATCAACTCCTTCTTAGCAATCGTGGTGCAGCGGTCCGGTAGGATCTCCATCAAGCCTGAGAGAGAGAATGAGAGGCTTAATCTTCAGAATGGTGAAATACTGCAGCTACTGAATATACACGTGTATTTACACGCACAAAAAAAATATAAGAACCACTGATTTTGATGCATTTATACCAAATTTCATAATTATCAGAAATAAAGTCAGTCATACCTGTGTGAGCACTTGAATACTGGGCTTGGTTTCTAAATTTGAGTCATGCATTTAAAGTCAACTGTTCCTGAATTAGGACTACAACAAAACACTTGCTCTGTTTGTTTGAAAAGGACCGCATGAGAGAACATTAAATTAAGGAGCGCTGCAACTAAAAATGTGCTCTAGACAAACTGGACTATTGCATTCAAGCTACGTTTGTGAAAAACCTTTTAAGAAGAGTTTAAACCCTTGTAAAATGAACTAACCCCATTAACAGAATGCAAAGAAACAACAGCTATAACACTATTTCCAAGTCTTTGCATTGTGTATCGTGAAAACAGGGACTGGCTCTACTCCCGTGTAATACCAGTATGAACCACAAGATGGTGCAGTACGTAATTGTAGCATCCAATCTGTGTCTAAAACGTATCGAGCGTTAGCTTAGCTATCTGAAAAGAATTCATGTTTCTATCATATCAAAGTGACTTATTTTGGTAGCTAGAAGACCACAGACATTTCAGACATCAAAAATAAACAGAAGTCAGCCTTCAAGATATCGATACAAAATCATTTCAATCATACAAAAGAATATTAAGCTATACTAAAACCAGGCAAAATGCTGCCACCTTGTGGTGACAATTTTCAAAGTTTTACAAAAAGTACCTTTAAACTTTGCTAAAAATTAAATAAACACAGTAAGCATATAGCAATTTAAAAAAAACAAAGTAAAGTTGTGCTTTTGTTTACTTGCTTTACCAGAATTAACACGCTTACTGCCATTTCCAGCATCCTCAAATAATCAAGTGATCTTGTTTGTTCCAGACAGCTGGCCAATGGCATTTTAAGACCACCCCAACACTACACACACACACACACAATATACATGTACAAGTGGTGTACGTGCAAAAGCAAAACTAAACAAAAATATTGAAGGCCTTTTTAAAACCTTGCCAATATTTCGTGTTCTATAAAAGATATAGCAGTTAAACACACACCATTTCCTAATATTCCCACAGCAGGATGTCAACACTAGCTAGCAGTATGCAGCTCCATTGTAGCTTCACACATCTGCTAATATGAGAACTTGCATACAGTGAATGAGGCCTTGCAATATAATAAATTGTATTCCTTTCAGTAATTAAATAATATTCCAATGCACATTTACCATAAAGACATTAAAAATACAGCCTCTCAAAGCAGAAGAAGAGTCCAACTGTGGCATGTGCCATAGCGCACCTACTCTCACACATAGATAAAGCAGCTGGCCCAAATAAAATTTAGGATGAAGAGTTGGGTAGAGTGGAGGAGATCCAACACGAGTTGCAAATGGGCCCCGATAAGAGGTCAGACCAGGATTTCTGTAGCACGGCTACATGCTTGAAGTGATGCATTGCTACACAAGGATGCTATCTCAACAACAGCCAAACTGAAATCACATGCTGTATGTTTATTCCCCTTTTGACTGCAGCTCATTCAGTAGCAGCAACAGTGGCTGGATGAAGCATCCATGCTTTGGCCTCTCCATCTTCTCTTTCTAAGCTATTCCTCTGATAAACGATGGAAAACAGCAGAGCAAATATATGTATTTAAGCCAGCTCAGACAGGTGAAGTAAGGACTTAAACACTAGTATAACATCCGCTCTAGATTGAGGATCTATTAATGGCTAGGTGCAGCAGTTGGCATGGCAACTTGGACGCCAAACAAACCGCATGCTGAGTTTTGTCGGTGCTAATTAGATGCCTAGCTCTCCCCCTGCTATCACTACCCTGGCCTTGAGCCTGCCCTAATCACTCACCGGCACTGAAAAACACTCTCCCCCAGACACTGATGGAGAGAAAACGTACCTCTGCTAAGCTGGTGTTCAACACTCACAGGACAGGAAAGAATGAGATACTGTTAAAAGACATTTAAAATACCAACAACAACAACAGGAGCTGAAAAAAAAGAATCAAAACCTTCCCACAACATGCTTTTGTTATCTGGTATGTTTCTAACCAGTGTGCAGCTCAGACAGGGTTCTGAGAGGCCAACATTTTCTAGGTACAGTAAGTGATCAGTGTGTAAAGAAGGCTATCTGGATCCACCCATCTGCTTATCCAGCTCAGGGTCGGGGGGAGCTGGTACCACATTAAATTTAAAAAATGATACCAATGCAGTAGGTTGTTCCTCTGCCCAGGCTTTGCCTTTTCACCCAGTTTTGTAAAATTCAGATGGCTCGTTTTGTGTAATCTTGCTTACAAACAAATAGCACATGATTCCATATCTCCACCTCAGCTGCCACGCTTTGCAGAGCTTGTGAAAATTTTTCTTTGCTGACAAGTACTGTGTACCAGAACAAAGCTGGAATGCAGTAATCTAGTTTTAGCTTGCCTACTGCCTATCTGAGACTGTAATCTGCTTTACCAACCAAAACCAGAAAAGGTGGCTGGTTGCTTCAGTAAGTGGGAGTCTAAAGCTTGATACACCTGGAAAGCCTCAGCATTTGGTTCTAATAAGTTTGAGTAGCCTGCACTGACGTTCCCTGGATGAACTGAGCTATAAAGCTATAGGTGGTGTCACAGCTGATGCTCCACTGTTTGTTGACTGATCCAAACCAGACTGTGACTAATGACCAGTGCATACAGGATCTGGCCACATCAACAGTCTGGTTCTATCACGGCTGCCGCAGACAATCCTGCAGTCTCTGACCACAGCAATGTTTTCATGTGGCATAACCCACAATGTAGTTGTTATCATTTACATATTCCCCTGTTCCTGTTGGCACACAAAGGAACGAGCATCAAAGTGGAGCAGGGCTCAGAAATACTATGCTAACCGACATGCAGAAAAAAATAATTATGTTAGCTTCATGAAATAATAAAATGATTCTAGCTATGCTGACATTCACAATGAGTGATGAAGGATAAAGTCTGAAGCAAAAACATATCTGGAACTATGTCTGCTGTAAGTGAGCCAACTGCAAACACCAATACCAGTTACCTGGTCACTTGTGTGTTTTCACATCGTGCACACACAGGCTCGAGGTGGGATATCACTACACACTGCACACCAAAGTCAGGTGACATGAGCTCTTCTGGTGACTGATACCCAAGATGTGTTCTTGCATTATTTCTTTACTTTCCTAAATTACTCTAATATGCATATTTGGTTAGTGCGGATGCCAGTAGTTTTGTACTGAAACTTGAGGAAGTGTGACACAAACTGGAAACGGAAAATTTCCCGTTTAAAGACTCACCCAAAACATCCAGGGAGCTTTGGTGATTGGAGATAATGACATAGGGACCCTCCGTCTGCAGATGCTCCCAACCGCTCACTTCAAATCGAAGACCCAGCAAATACTTGACGTGACGAACCATAAAACGGATGATCCTGCGGGGGCAAAGATTAATCACAGTGAGCATGTGCAGGTCACTTATGAGGCCAGTGTGCTCTACATATTACTAACCCATTCATGAAAGGTAGGAGGTAAAAGTGGAATGCAGAAAGCCTGTTAAGCCCCGAGGTATTACAATACACTGTGAGCCTACCAGCTGAGATATTTAAAATCCAACCTTAACCAGGCAATAAACTCACTACTGTCTTAGAAGGCATTAGCTAAATAAATGTTCAACACCCACTAAGTATAACGCTCCAGTAAGCTTTGAGAATGAATGCTCTACCATCTGCCTCTGAATTCATGACACATTTACATTGTATTTACATTCATGATATACATTTTATATACAAGAGCATTTAGTCAAACTAAATGCATATTTTTATTTATTTGAAAATACACACCTATAGTGGGAAGATATAATATTTGGTATGTCTTATGATTTGGTTTGTTATTTGTTTGTTATTTATGATTGTTTGTTATTTAAAATGTTAAAAAAATAGTCCCCATTTTGAATTGTTTATTAAAGGCAATCTCTGACATACAGAAAAACATATAAGCTACTCTGACTACCACCATATCCTCAACTGGTGTGCTGATAAACAGGTGCACACAATTTATACACAACAGACTGAATATTATTACTTCAAGCCACCAGGCAAATGTAAGTTCAATATTTGCTCTCCTTTTAGTTCTGAATTGTCCTCAGTAACACCTAAAAGGAATATATGGACATTTATGTGTTTCTCTCTTTGCGAGATAGCTGCTCTCTCATTCTCATTCTGATAGGCAGTTAGTACACAGTTAGTACACTGTCCACTTATCAGAGCGTGTTTGCTGACAAGAACAAAGAGCTGTCTTTTGACCTTACAGTAATTGTGCAGAAATCTATAGGCTTGCATGCCAACTCTCAGAGCATCTCAAAAAGTAAACTTTTTGCAATTACAGTTAAAAGAAAGAAAAAAAATTACAAGGAAATTTTCCTGGGAACTGTCGGGGCAGCAGTTCATGACCTGGAGCTATGGAGAAGTTCACTGATGCAATGAGACAACAATGAAAAAGGAAAAATCTACAACAGAAAGCAGTGTTTGGGACTGGCCTCATCAGAGTCTTCACCTTAATCCGACTTGGATGCTGTGATACGAGCTAAAGAGATCTGTACAAGAGTTCACTTAGTGCAGTCTGAAAAGAAAAAACAAAACAAAACTGTGTATGATTACTCAAGAAGTTCCGAGAAGAATAGTGCAACTGTTTGTGTGTTATTTAGTGAGCATATGCTTTTTTTTTTTTTTTATAACTGTGATCTGAAGCTCTAATAATGCCAAAAGATTCTTAGATATTTTTTTTCCCCCTGCAACTGTGAAAAGTTTGAAACTGAACCATTTCCCGTTTCTGATTGAAACTGAACCGTTTCCTGTTTCCTGATCTGTCTGGTCAGAGTTTATCTGCTGTGACTTGTGGAGCTCGACCTTTGTAGACACAAACATGATGACGACTCTGAACTTTCTTACAGATCTAAGGTGAATGCTGGCTTGCCAAATTTGCACTGTGATTCAGAGTTAACCCTGATGACACCACAGGGTTCTGCCAACCTGCATGTTTAACCTAATGGAACGGACAAATCTTGGTATTTTATCATTGGCCCACATATCACATTAAAGCCTACATTGCCCCTGGACAACACAGCTTTTCAACTCAGAAAATGCTTGAAAAGTAAGCCTTTAAATACCAGCAAGCAAGCAGTCTAATACCAGTTACTTTATTACTTTAAGTGTTGCTGAGATTACAAGTTATTAAACTATTAATGCACTGTAAACGCCACTGCAGGTGTGACACATGATGTGATGCTATTGTGTATGTCGGCCATGATGACGATGGTGCTACTATACAGCCATTCTGCAACACAATACACTGCAAGACCATCATAGACAAAACATTACAATCTCTACGTAACTGAAGAAATATGAGGCAAAAAGCATTGTAATAACTGCATCACAGCAACTGCACGTGATTATCATATTCCATTTTAACAATATGCCAGTTCAACTGATTAGCTCCCTTATTCACTTTCCCACGCTGTCTGCCATGGTCCCACTGGGACTTTCTGCTTCACCACAGATTAACTTTCACCACCATCAGGAGTCTAGCTCTCAAATGTAAATCCACAACAAAACAACGAAAGCCACTGCCCTTTAACCTTTTTTCAGTTAAATGATCATACTCCCATAACGCGTCAGAATTTTCCATGCTAAACTGGACCACAAATTTTGGATAACAAACTAGCTGCAACACACTAAAACTGGCTTCTGTTACAGCAATAATTTGAATGACCTTCCTGAGAAAAGCAGCAGAGCCGCTCCCAAGCTTGCCCCAGGAAGAGAAATATCCCTTCTGTACATAATGTGCGTTCCTCGTCCCTGAATCATATTCCCTCTGCAGCATCATGCTCCGTTTGTTCTCACAAAAATGCTTTCTCCCATTCTCCTTGTAATGTAGGGTAGATTACTTGCAACACCAGCTGTGAAGCCCATCAGCATGCTGATGTCTGACCTGAACCGCACTCATCTTTAACCTCAGCTCTCATTTTAAACTCAATGTTGTGACAATGGACACACAGACGCTGGTTTCAGCTATAATGAGTGTGTGAAGGACCACATTTTGCAGAGACACATTCACAAGGTGAAAAGTATGCTAGGAATGCTAAATGCCCCATGAAGGAGCAGCTTTAAGGAGTTAGGAACATCCTGACTGAATGCGATTAACTCAAAAAAAAAAGCATCTATTAAGGGTACATATTTTTGGATATTAAGGAAAATTAACAGACAAATATCTGTAATGGATGTCACGAGTATGAAAATTCTCGTGACGTCTGGAATGGCAGCGGAAAGAAGAATGTAGCAACAGCTCCTTTCTAACAAACAGGGTTAAGTATTTCGTGTTTATGCTGAATGATCAAGGAAAAGTTAGAGAACCAAGATGCTCTGGATGCAGCAATTTTATGAGAACCAAATGCTCTAACCGCAGGTGTAAATCACCTTATAACTGGATTATGAACAAAACTAAAACAAAAATAAAAGGACTTTACTTCTTAACAACATTCTGATGCAGGTCCACTCTACTCTTGGTTTAAATACTACAGCTTTAACCACACATGGCTAACTAGCATAAGCACTGTGAGGACATGGCTACTTAGTAGTTACAGTTACATAATGCATATTACAAGTTATTTTGTAATTGGCATTACACATCCCATACTTACACACATGCTCACCAACACCAACACAAAAACATTCTGTCAAAAAAAAAAAGAAGTTTAAATAGTTCAGTTCAAAACAGGCATTTCACCACAAAGTTAGCTACAGTGATGATGCAATTCCTTCCCTTTCTCAGTCGTGGCTGTTACCCTGCCTTTTGCATAAATGCATTTGCATTTATGCACTGAGCATTTAGGAATACAGATATGTAAATCAAATTCAAGGTTACTGAGTTTCAGTTTTTAACTTTATAATAACATGCTGTTAAAAATGCAGGAATGCTGAAACGTTAAAATGCAAACTGCACCAGCTGGCACCGATGCTAGCAGTGCTCTTGAAGCTAACAATGTCGTCAAATGTTAATATTAACTGTTTTAGGCTAATATAGTGATGAGCCTTGTAACCTACCATCATTGCTGTTCAGTCTAAATATAACAAGTGAAAATATAACAAAAAAAAACATATTTCATTGAATTGCACAAGAAAAAAAGCTGGTATCACGAGGTTTTTGACCTTGTTACATCCATAATCTTTTAATAATTTAACTGTTATTTTACTCTACTACAAGTTAACAGCAAACAGACGTTGATTAAGCAGGTACATGCACTTCAAGCAAAACAAATATTTGATATACACCAGGAACTACTAGACTCCTCTTTGAAGAATTTGCACTGGACCTAGTTTCTGGATACAATACTGTGCAAAAGTCTTGAACCACCCTTCATTTCTTTAGATTTTGCTAGGAAAATGGGAAATAGGTGCACTGAAATGTGCAAACATACAAGGAACTCGAGTGTATAAGGCAAAAAACACAGTCTGCCTGAACTCTCTTAGGTAAGCTTTCTTGTCATTTCTTTACAATTTAAACGATTTAAAATTTGTTCTTTGACAAGTTATCCATTATCTTTAGACAGCACTGGTTCATCCCTTGAGTTAGATGCATTTTTTTTTTATGCTTGAATGATTCATGGGTCAGTAAGTGGCTTAACAAACACATTCCTCTGAAAATGATCAGGTACAAGGCCTGGACTGAAAAGGAGTGAAAAAGCAGCCAATGTCCAAAGAAAATCTTTGAGAGACCTTCAGAAAGCCTGGAGAATTATTGCTTAAGACCATTTAAAAAAAAAATAAAAATAAAAAAAAATTACAAGAAAGTCTGGCTCCTTGGAAGTGGAATATAAAGAAATGAGGGTTGGCCCAAGACTTTTTCACGGTACTGCATTTCTCAAAACAATCTCTTGACTGTAGTGTTTTTTGTTTTTTTTCCTTCAGTGTCCTCTAATATTACCACACCAGACATTCTATCAATCTGGCCTCTAAAGTCTTTTTGTCTTTTTCTTTTTTTTTTTTTAAATGGTCATAACCAAATAGATTCTAGTGGATGAGTGCCACTTTTTCATAGTTTAAAGCCTAATCACGTATTCATAATCTTCACGATCCCTTAGATGCACAAATAAGAATTCAAACAAGCCCACATGTCAAAATTATTAACTTATTAGAGCATTCCATTTACATCAATACTCGATTGTTATCCGACCCTTGCAGAGCTACAGCTTTGGTACCATTTGTGAAATGTGGCATCCAGGTACTGATGAATAGAAATGCATAAAGACACATTTCTTTGGTAATCAAATCAGACAGATTTAACTCATTATTTCATAATCTAAGACATGAGAACATTCTTAGCCCATCACTTCTGTTCACAGCAGTTGACAAACTCTCTAAAGAGTCCGTCTTGAAGCTCAGTTTACACATATGCGCTTGACTAGTAACCTACAGGGAACTTGTGTTAACCTTTAAACCAGAATTGTCTTTCGGTTATCTTGCAACATAGCAATAACAGCGATAACACGTTCAGCCTAAACGCCTCAGGTTATGCAATGGCTTAGTGTTGCAGCAACTGTAAGTATGTTTAAGGGTAATAAAAATGATTCAGTAGAGGTCACTTATGATCAATCCACTCAGCATTTACTTTGTTTCATTTCATTATCAGTAACCCTGAGAGTACAATCTGAACAAGAGGATAAATCACATACGATTGAGCCACTCTAAAAGGTCTGCCTGACATGTTTCCTCCCCAAAAAACATATTGAACGAGCAAATATAAAACTGCTTATTGAGTTTATTTAAAAGTTTTAGGTCAGTAGGTTGTCAAGGGCATGGTTACAGGCCCAGAGTGACAGAGCTAACAATAGCTTCCTTCAGAAACACTAGGGCAAGAAAACTGGTTGTTTTAAATACAGCATGTAGACTTTATAAGTTTGAGTGGCAATTTTACCCCTTTGCCTAAAAGACGGGAACACTGATCTCCCACTGATGTTCGAGACCATTACACAACATGGAACATGAGCTCATGCAATTGTGAGTGAGAAAACTAAACCTCTGTCCTTTATCTGTTGTCATGAGATCCTACCTAATAACTAATGCTGGACCCATACCCAGAAGTAGCCATTCACATAAGTGATGAGTAAGACCGTGTTTCCATTAAATCTAAACTAACGGATGTGTTTCAAGAAATTAAAGCACATCATTAACTGTAATTTGATGTGTTTATGGATGTTTTTGACCGAATGAACACATGCACGCCTGTTGTGGCCCACAGGTTTAATTCAGAAGTAAAGCAACTGGTAACCTGCAGCCTTTAGGCTTCTGTGTGACAGTAAATGTCTGTGACAGACCCCTGTGAATCACAGAGCTCTCTCTTACAGTCCTGTCTGCTGTGTAAAATATCCATCCAAAAAAAAAAGTCTATTCTTCCCTGTCCGAGATCTGACCTCGGTTCAGTCACTTTGTCACAGACAACGGGTCCAGATAACCTCTGCGCTGACAGAACGGTACACTGGTGCAACATGACACCACCGGCACAGCTAACATGACTGTGACACTGTTATTCCTAGAGCACTGAGGCAGTAAGGTCTGCTGTTGCAACTGGCATTGCTGCTGTCAGCAGATCAGGGCCAAGTGAGGTTGCACTGAGGATGGGGCCTCATAACTATTCAGTAACCCAGCTCCAATCAGGGGAAACTTGCCATCTGGCATCTGTCCCTTCAGGGTAATTACTGAAATGCAGCCATTTGTGTGCAGCAAGCCATCACCACTGACTAGATTTAACCACCACAACAACACCCCCTACAACGTGGACACTGACAGTAAGGCTCAGCTGACTGTGTTAGTTTGGCAAATGTATAGTAACACCTTTGCAACATTCTGCCCCCTAACACAGACACGAATATGAAGCAACTATGGCTTGAAGATATGAGTCACTCCTTTACACACTCAACAGAGATTTATAAAGGCAGAGCTAGATTACAGGATCACAGGGCACAACGGGAACACCAACAACTCAGTGGACACCTGTGTGGGCTGGGTTTCCAGGAAAGTGTATGCAGAAAATACACCAAAAATAATAACCGTTATCTAAAAATATTATCGCTGTACTTGCAGTGAGATTAGCCAAAGATTACCCCAACATTACATTAGCACCCTGGTTTTTAGCTAACGTCCACACGTCGCTACTGCCAATGTGTCAAAGGGGGCTATGATAAAAAAAAAAATGCATCAAGGATTCCTTTATTTTCTGCTTAATTTCTTCCAAATTTCACACAGTTTGCCAGAAAAGACATTCTCTTGCGATACAGCGCTGCAATGCCAAATTTACTCCTCACTCCAATGAGGCCATAAGTGTTTCTTCTGAGAATAAAACCCGAAATTTTAATATAAACAACCGCTCCCGCTAGCCAGCTAACAGGCTAACGCGGGCTAGCTGTCAGACGGGCACCGCACGCGACAATTTCTGCAAACAAACTCACCTCATGTTTTCAATGTCTCTGCCTCCGCTTTTCAGTATGCAGAGAGGTATCCCGATCAGGGCCAGGAGCATCATCCAGGCAACGTAAAAGAACTTTTTGAAATAAAAAACAAACGTGCTGCTGGTCCACATCAGGAGCGGAATGAGCAGCAACGGGATAACCCACAGCACATCCATAGCGCTCCGCCACAGAAACTAGCAGCACCGACTCACGCTGGGTTTGGATGAGGAAGCCGCAAACGCTTCAGCCAGCTACGGTGCAAGGGACCGAGGGACCAAGGGGACGCACAGCGACCCCGACAAACATTACACAGTGAAGTATTCCTTTAGGGGAATCACGGTGGCCACGGTGCTTCACTCCGGCCCAACAAAATGAACATGAAGCGTTCCTCATCTGTTGCTAAAATGAGGTGGAGTCCAATCGTCATCAGTTGTAGTTTTTTTCTATTTCCGGTTGCTCGACCACTGCGTGTTCCGATGTCACCAGAGACGACCACTGATCAGCGGAGACAGTAAAAGAGAAGGACTTTGGTATCACAAACTACACATCACTACAATCATTTCTAATTACAGCCACAGGTCTTGTTTTTATTTATTTTTTATTATTTATTTATGTTTTTTGCATGGCTGCGAATCCAGAATTTGTAAATTCACTATCTCCACGTGGTCATCCTTACTTACGGCAGTTTGACAGCCGATTACAGCACAACATGTATAATTGGATTAGCAGTGATAATCCAGTCCTCGGCTATAATCTGACATTGTCCGTGGCCCTGACTGTGAAGTTTCAGCCACGTCCGAGAGCTCTGCTTGACATGATTTTGGAAGATTAGGTTCAATCAGTCATTAATCCTAATTTAATATCCTAATCACTGGCTGACTTCAAACTTGGCATCAGAGGCAGTAGCAAGGCTGTCTAATTTGCCCCTTGTGTAACAGTTAATTAAAAAAGAAGTTGCAAGAAAGAGAGGAAACATGTTTTGATCAGTATGTATGTATTTTAATGCCAGCTTTATGTTAACGTTTAATGACTTTACTGCATTTACAGCTTGGTAAAGTTTACTTTTCAACCGGCAGGGCGTGTTGGTGTTTAACCTGGAGTTTAAGTCAACACGCTGGTCATGGGTGACGTACTCTACACCACGGTCTCACTCTTTGTACTGTAAAAAAAAGAAAAAAAAATGATGTATAGGGATCTGCATAATTATATGCAAATCTTATATATCATGGCTCATGTGTGATTAATCAGCAAATAAAGAATCACATTTTCTTTTATTACTGCAATTTACTGTCAGAAATAAAAAAAAAAAATTCAAAGCAAGGTGAAACTCGCAGTCTAAATGTGCGATGGAACTGCTGGTTGGGAAAGGTGGCATGAATTGTGCAATTTGAAATAGAGCGGGAGGTCATCCAAGCTCTCAGCTGCACTAAATACACACTGAGGGGCAAAGCACAGGAAAAACTGGTGCAAGATCTCAGATAACATCTCAGACAACAGAAACTAGAGTTTCTGTTTTCAGACTTCACACTTTTTCAGGAAGCCTCAAATGAGGAACCTTCTTGTTCAGCTGGACTGGTAAATAGACTAGTTCTTATATAGCACCTTTCTACCTTTGAGCTCTCAAAGCACTTTATACAACATGCATCAAGTCACCCATTCAGTGCTTTCTAACTAACATTCTCACGGTTGCATCAGAGAGCAACTTGTGGTTCAGTATCTGGATACTTTCACATCCAGACTGCAGCAGCCAGGGATTGAACCACCAACCTTCTACCTCCTGCAGCCACCCTGCATGAGTGCATGTTCTCCCCATACTAAACATTTTACCTAGAGGAGCTTTAAAGATTAAAGTCAGAATGGTCTCATCATGCCATAAATAAATACATTTATCAGGCCACTGTTTGACTTAATATCTTTTTTTTATTTACTTAATATCTAACTAATATCTATTTTTTATGATTAGAGATGACCTGCAGAAAGCTGTGAACCATGGGTTAATTGTTTGTTAGAAAACGGGTCTATTTTCTCCTCTTTCTGCATACCACACAGTATATTTCCTCATCTTTATCATAAGTCTGAAGCTTTAGTGTCAATGAATACAATCAACATAGCCAGCAGATGGCAGTGCAGACCCTTAAACCACAACTTGGCTGTTTGCAGAGGAAAAAACTGAAAATGTATCTCTAATAAAAGAGTTCACATTTTCCATCAATTAAGAGTAAATTGAATTTTTAACACCTTCATTCAGCAGTTAATTCCCATAAAATGAATCTCTGTGACTCAAAGACGTAAATTGTTAAGCATCTTTATAGATTAAAATCAAACACATTTTCATTGAAAAATTACATTTTGATCACTTGAAACCACAAAGCAAACAAACAAAACAACAGTAAATTGAATTTGCATGTAAATTACATTTTTAAAAGTAGCTTGGGGAACATCTGGAGCTGTTACAACAACTCTAGCAACACAACTAATACCAGCCTTCAACCAAAGAGGACATCTGGCTGTACGGCTGTTACAAACACAAGAAATTCACAAATATTCACAAAAATAAACCAAGTAAATGAAAACCGTTCTACAAAGTCACATAGGGCTTATGTAGGGGGCAGGTAGAGTTGAGACTACTGCAGAAGAGAATGCAGTCCTGAGCGTGGGAGAGACAGTGATGGTGCTGATGAGCTTCTCCGTGAAGTTTTGCTGGTGCAAACAAAAAGGCTCTCCACGCTGTCCATCTTCTACATTTCACAGAATAAAACAAAAGAATGTGAATAAAGGGCCAAATATGATGCACTCTGTTAAATTTGTTTTTGATTTATTTAATAATGTACTTACCAACTTCTCCTTAGATATCTGACATGGACGTGATGATGTGGACAATAGGGGGCTGAAGTGATGTGAGAGGAGGGATGTGGATGACTGTAGAAGATAAAATACAGCCATCTGTGGTGGAGTGGACACTTTCTCACCTGCAAAAAAATCAAAAAAGTTCCCAAATGATTTCTACTTATCATAAAATGTTTGCAC
>JAVDPK010000357.1:229048-249840 GCA_034780415.1 Cichlasoma orientale
TAGAAAGGCGCTTTATGAAGTTCAGTCCATTCACTTGTATTAGTTCACAGCGCAGCTTTGCCTCCTCCAATATGGCGAACACACAGTTACGTCGCATCAGCGGGCCGAACCAGTCAACGAGGTATCTATGTATATATATCTATGGGATTTGTAGATCGGATTAAAAATAGCCTAAAAATAAAAGCTTGCTGACTTCTCCAAAATGAGTTGTTATCAGTTTACCACCGCCATCTTTGTATGCTGCGGAATTTCCCCGTGGATTTCAATTTAAGACTGGAGCGCTGGAAATATGTGAGCATGCTATTCGTGATGCTAATAGAGCGAAACCGGAAGTACTCGAGGGATTGTCCTCTCAAACCTGCTCGGGTCTCTGCGCTGTCGTCCTAGAATGGCCGCTGCTGCTGCAGGGATAAACAAGCAGGGCACCGTAGCGACGATGGAGCCCTGTATCCGACACGGGAGAGGAGCTAATGGAAGCACGGTTAAGGTTGTAACGTTATCACTAATAATCCTAGATCCAGTTACATGCTGATTGCTGGGGTTTGGCTGTTTGTTTAGTTTGGGCGAATGACCGACATCAGGCTTCTGATTTTGGGCGAATGCTGCTGCGTTGGCGTCGTAGGCAGCAGGATGTCAGAGCTTTATTTATTTATTTGCACATATAGATCCGACTAGAGTCATGTGTAACCACTGTTTCACAAGAACGCCATTGTTTATCGGTTGCATTATAAACTTGGACTGGTGCACATTGACATGGCTGGAATTTGTGCCTGCAACATGCTAGCAGATGAGCTTGATGGTCTCCCATCGCTAGTTGGCTTCTGTACTAGCTTTGGTCCCCCGCTGCAGCTCCTCTGTGTGGGCGTGTAAGTCAGAAGCTGCTTTTCATACTGCTGGCATTGTATCCATGTAAAGAAAACAGAAAGCAGAAGTGTTAACCAGCTGTAACGCTGCAGGTCAAGATGACCGCATCTGACTGGTTATTGACCTGATAGGGCATCTCTCTGTTTTAACTCGTCTGTACGTGCCTGTGACCACTGTACCCGCTGATGATCGGTGGTATTCTTTTACTTCCAGGTGTTGGAGTGTGGCGTGTGTGAGGATGTCTTCTCTCTCCAAGGGGACAAGGTCCCTCGTCTTTTGCTCTGCGGCCACACTGTGTGCCACGATTGTCTTACCCGGTTGCCCCTCCATGGCAGAGCGGTCCGCTGTCCCTTCGACAGGCAGGTCACCGAGCTGGGTGAGTGTCATCATTTTACTCATTCATTGTGAATTCCAGAAATCAGGCTTGCCACACACTTTTCTGCGTTGACGTCTAGCAGGTCTACAGCTCTGCCATTTTTGCCTTTTAAAGCATGTTTGCTTTCTTCAAATTTACTTAGGGGATTCTGGAGTTTGGGGTCTGAAGAAGAACTTCGCTCTGCTCGAACTCTTGGAGAGACTCCAGAATGGAGCGACCAACCAGTCAGGAATGGCAGAGGACGCCCTGAAAGGCATGGGAGAAGTAAGGCAGCTGTGATTTTACTGATAAGAGATGTGTCACCTTCACACCTTCTGCATACTTCATCTGTAATCCATCTTTTTTAAACTAGTGTATAATTCGCTGTGATGAGGATGAGAGCCACACAGCCTCCATGTACTGTACCGTGTGTGCCACTCACCTGTGTGGTGAGTGCTCTCAGCTCACCCACTCCACTCGCACACTGGCCAAACACCGGCGGGTGCCGCTGGCTGATAAGCCTCACGAGAAGACCCTCTGCCCGCAGCATCAGGTCCACGCCATCGAGTTTGTCTGCCTGGAGGAAGCTTGTCAGTCCGGACCCCTCATGTGCTGTGTATGTAAGGAGTACGGCAAGCATCAGGGCCATAAGGTAGGTGGAAAACATGTTCCCATATTAGCCTCTGAAAAAGACACGGTCACACATTCCCCAATTTTCTTTACAGCATGCTGTTCTTGAGACTGAAGCCAATCAGATTCGTGCATCCATTCTGGACATGGCCCACTGCATCCGAACCTTCACAGACGAGGTGTCCGAGTACTCGAGGAAGCTGGTGGGCATCGTGCAGCAAATAGAAGGTGGCGAGCAGATAGTTGAGGATGGAGTAGGCATGGCACACACCGAACATGTAAGAGAGAGAGGCTTCTCAATAAAGCATGAGGGATTATGCTTCTCTTCTGGTGCTTAGATCTCTCCCACGTGTCCTTCAGGTCCCCGGCACAGCAGAGAGCGCTCGCTCCTGCGTCCGAGCTTACTTTGCAGATCTCCACGAGACCCTGTGCCGGCAGGAGGAGATGGCACTGAGCGTGGTGGATGCTCACGTCAGGGAGAGGCTCATTTGGCTGAGGCAGCAGCAGGAGGACATGACCATCCTGCTGTCTCAAGTGTCCACCGCCTGCCTGCACTGTGAGAAAACACTTCAGCAGGTAGGAGATAAGAGTACTGGTGATTCTAGGAGCTTTTTTTGTTCAGATTATGATCAAAGTTGTGTTTTTGGGCAAATCCTTGTGTAATACAGTCAAAGATTTGATGCACGTTGCTTCTTTTCTGCTTTAGGACGACTGCAGAGTTGTGCTGGCAAAGCAGGAGATTAACTGTTTGCTGGAGACACTTCAGAAGCAGCAGCACCAGTTCACCGAGCTGGCAGATCACATTCAGCTGGACGCTGGCATCCCCGTCACCTTCACTAAGGTACACAGTGTCCCTGCTCATAGACATTTGCTTCTGTAAACAAATTCATGTTGATCCGGGACCTTTAAGTCAACATCTGACACAGCAACAAACGTGGGTGTAAAACTGGACAGTGATCTTAAACGTGATGCGCAGATTAAAGCAGGAGTCAAGTCTGGCTTTTATCAACTCAGACAGCTGGACAAGGTGAAGCCGTCACTTTGAGATTTTAATCCATGCTTTTGTCACAGCTCCTTTAGACTGCTGCAGTGCACTTTGTGTTGGGCTGAACCAGACACTACTTACCCGACTACAGATGGTACAAAATGCTGCTGCTCCACTTTTAGTTGGTGCCAAAAAACGTGAACACATTACCCCAATTTTAGCCTAATTTCATCGTCTCCCGGTTCATTTTTGGATTGATTTTAAAAGTCTCGTATTTGTCGCCCCACCGTATCTGTCTGACCTGTTCCACCCATACGCCCCCTCGCGCTCACTCAGGTCAGCTGATCTGTCACTGTAAGCCATCCCGGAGACCAAGAGGAAGCTGAGAGGTGACCGCGCTTTTTCAGTCGCTGCCCCAAAACTGTGGAATGATCTCTCTTTGCACATCAATTCCTGCCTTTAAATCCTCTCTTAAAACACATTTCTTCTCTTTGGCTTTTAACTCCGTGTGAGACGTTGGCTCTTATCGTTATTGTTGAATCTGGTTTTACTCGGGTCCATCACTTTGGCCAACGGCGTTGATTTTGAAGTGCTTTATAAATAAAGTTGAGTAAAGCAAATCTGTCACAAAAAATGGAGAGGGCTCGGGGTTGCCCCTCTATGTAATAATGACATTGGAAATGTTTTGTGTTTTCAGGACAACCGGGTCCACATTGGTCCAAAGATGGAGATACGTGTAGTGACCCTGGGGCTCGATGGAGCTGGAAAAACCACCATCCTCTTCAAGCTGAAACAAGACGAGTTCATGCAGCCCATCCCAACCATTGGTAAAAACGCTTGCAGTTTAATGGGCCTCAGACTCACACTTTAATGTCTTTAATCTTTTTATTATCCCAAATAAAGCTTGTTTTTGATCTTTGTTCAAGGTTTCAATGTGGAGACGGTTGAATATAAGAACCTGAAATTCACCATCTGGGATGTAGGTGGAAAGCATAAGCTCAGACCTCTCTGGAAACACTATTATCTAAACACTCAAGGTATGTTGTGTGTGCTTTCCGTGCTTTGGATATCACACCGCGTGGCATTTATAGCATGCTCGTGAATTTAACTGGCACTGTGTGTGAACTGGTCTGGATTTGTTTTATCTATTTATACACCAGCTGACTGTCAGGTCACATTGAACATCTAGTTAAATGCAGACTGTATATAAAATATAAATATAATTACAGTGACGGAGTCCAGTTTCAAGGCCATGATTTCTAGCATTTTGCACATCTGTGTTTTTGGAGCCAGAGGTAACCATATTTGGACCGGGACGTGGTCTCTTAGTACAGTTAACCGCACAGAAATTTATGGTGACTTGTTGTGTTTTTAATATTGGGGGGGGGGGGTTAAGAGGGTTGGGATGTGTGCAGAGGAGAGAGAGAGTGGCTATACTAGACAGAGGATGGTGAAGATGGAGTTGCGATCAGGAGGTAAAGAGGAAGGAAGGACATGCAGAGGGTTGGTGTGACAGAAGAGGATGTTGGGGATGGAGGAAGGTGATCCTCTGTGGCGACCCTTAAAGGGGGGCTGCCGATGGAAGGTCTGTGGGGATTGACTCGCAGCCTTGAGTGGCCAATTCAGGAACTGCAGTTTTTTTGTGGTTCTGTGTTGGCTTCATTTTTCTGCCCTAGAAGCTGCCATTTAGTACCAGCTTCTTAAACATTGTTCCAGGCCAAACATGCCCCCCGCATGGCAAGAGTGGTGGCCTCCCCCTGAACAGGAGAATACACCCTGCCAGGTATGGCTCGAGAAACACAACAAAGAATATAAGGCGCTGACCCAGAATCCAAAACTCCCCAGATCCCAGGCCAATCAAGCATCTGTGGAACAAGCCTGATCTATGATGGCCCCACCCAAAGGATCCACTGCCAACATCCCAGTGCCTGATACCACAGACACTGGGATTGTACCTGTGTTTTAAAATAATTGTTTCACTGTTTTTAGCTTCTTCTTTTTTTTTTCCAGCCATCTACTTTATAAACCAGAGTTCTGGGTAAACTGATGGAATCATTAATGTTGCTACACCGAATCCTCTGCAGACCTTAAATATCTCCAGGAAATGTCAAAGCAATCCATCAGATAGTTGACATTTATGGTACAGACTGAACCATAAATGTCAACCTCTTTTTGGTGTGAGCGGAAAAGTCACAGGATCACTAAAGTCAGCTGGTTTCATCCTCCGGGAACCATGCATATCTAAAATTTAAAAAAAAGAGTGGCTGACAGTGGCCACTGCTGGGTTAAGGGAAATCACGGCGCGCCGCAGAGTGATTGGTCAGATCACAAATAGCGCAGAGGTACAGGTGGGAGAGATTTCAAATCCCTGACAGGGTGTGTAGAGATACGTCTTTGTTGCAGATTGAGTTTTCATTTCTGCGCAGGGAAGAAATGAAACAAAGTTAGAAGAATATGTTAAATACATGCATCAAAGGGCCTGGGGATTACTCCGACCCAGGCCACTGGAGTAAGGACTGTAACAGTTAATTAGATGTAGACAGAGACAGCAACCTAACAAATCTACAGGGAAAAACTCCCCTGAACTGAGCCTACGCTGACTGTACCGGGGAGACGGAGCATACTGCTCTTAACAGAGGAGGGGTGGTACCAGCCTTTTAGCGCTGCATGTACAAAGCTTTTGTAGTTGGAGTTTGTAGCTGTTGTCAACCATCCATCAAATCATTTAATGGTGACTCTCTCTTCCTTATCTGTGTGCAGCGGTGGTGTTTGTGATTGACAGCTGCCACAGGGACAGACTCATGGAGGCCCACAGCGAGCTGGCCAAACTGCTGACGGAGAAGGAGCTGCGGGATGCGCTGCTGCTCATCTTTGCAAATAAGCAGGTACTGCTAAAAAAAAAAATCTTACTATGACACATCAGAGATATGAGCTTGCATCATCCACCCACGTTTTTTTATTTTTTTATTTTTTTTTAGGACGTTCCCGGCGCTGTGTCTGTGGAGGAGATGACGGAGCTGCTCAGTCTGCACAAGCTGTGCTGTGGGAGGAGCTGGCACATTCAGGGCTGTGATGCCCGTAGTGGGATGGGCCTCCACGAGGGGTTGGATTGGCTCTCCAGACAGCTGGTAGCTGCCGGCGTCCTGGACGTCGCCTAAATGTCGCCTCCCTCCACGTGTGAACCCCCCCCCCCCCCTTTCACCCTCCAACATCTGAACACAAACCCCAGCCTCTGAACCTGGTTCATCAATTCTCCAAAAACTTTTTAACGCGAGCTTCATGACAAGGCTGCAGCTTTAAACCCGACCGCTCCACCTTTCCGTCTTTGAGCACCGTTATCGGCAAAGGAAGCAAAGACGTAAATACCTTCTGTAGCTTTGCATCATGGGAACTACAGATGTGCTTCTAAGCCTGTCCTTCCTGCCACTCCCAGCCTCTGGCAAATAAACTCACTGGGTCTAAAGCCAGAGTTGAGGCTACATACTCCCATCCTGCTTCATGCCTAATACACTCTAACACGTTGCTTTGGTTCAGTTTCTATATTGTTTAGGTGATGAGGTGTTTATCTGGCATCTATAGCTTTTTAACTTAGGTCCACTTAAATGTTACAAATGCTCTTCATGCCCAGACAGTGAGCTGTATCTATCTTTTCTACCCCACGTGTTACTCATCATAACCACCCCCCATGTGTGACCTTGAACTGAACTAAATGCAGAGTGGTCCACATTGTGATGATAGTATCATTTATGTACCTTTTTATTAGTTCAGTAAGCTTCAGATAGATAACTATAGTGATCTTTCAGTTTATTCCAGTACACTTGCAGGTTAAGTGAGATGGAACAGAAACATTAGCCATGGTTTAAAGAGGACCTATTATGCACACTTCCAGCTCCATGGTTTTGTTCAGAGTAGCTTTGCATGATTCTCAGTTCAGAATGCAACCTACTGATCTTATACTGGGCCTTGGTGAAAGTCTGTCCCACCACTTGGCAGCCGTCTTGAGGCACTTATTCGGGCAGTTATTTTAAAGCATTATTTAAATTAATTTAAATCGCACAGGTCAGCTGAACATAAACGCTACATGTATAGGATCATCAGTCCAAGCGGATAGAAATGTTTTAACAGTTCGGTGACCCAGAGCAAGTTTTCAAAAAGCTCTTTTTTTCTTCCCCTGGAAGCTGTCCACTGTTTACTGTTCCTCCCATAGAGTTCAATTCAGGATTCTTTGGGTGCCACATTTAACACTTCTGCTTTGGTGCAGCTCCACATTTTAGTCAAAGTCCGACGCGAGCTGTTCTGCTCCTCTCTGCGTAGGTCAACTTCTGATTGACAGCCTTGTGTGTTCACAGCGGAAGAGGATGGATGGACTGATATGATAAAGAGCCACTCTGATGACATATATATGTAAGGGAAAGCATAATAGGTCCACTTTAGTGGCTTCAAGCCGATGGCCAAATGTTCAGATTTTGCCTCGTCATCGAACGGAAGCAATAGCAGCTGATTTTTCTTTGGGTCTTTGTGTGTAGTATTTAATGTGTGAACCTATTTAAAAGCCACAGCTGATGAGGTTTGATTTGAATGTAGTGTTTTCTGTTACTAAACAAACTGTTTACTGAGCTCACTGATGAGCGGGAGAGCAGACTTTACTTTGATATGAGGCTGTCATGAGGGGGGGGGGATCAGAGTTTTTAAATGCACCGATTCTGCCTCCGTTTTGTGGAGCGTACCGCACGCAGAATTCGTCGACTACACTTGTTTGCTGCCTCGCTACAGAGTTTTCATTTGAAAGCAAATGAACTATCTGCTGTTTCTTAAATAGGCTGAGTGTTAACCTCAGTGCAAAAAAAAAAAAAAATGTCTTGTGAAAATATTCCTCTATCTTACACAAGCTGTTTGTCTGGAGTGCTTTTGAGATGGTACACCGTTAATCAGCCTTCAGTAATTATATAATGTGAAAGTAGTGAAACATTAAACCTAACACTTACACTTGTCTTGTTATCGAGGAACCATCATTTGAGTTTGATTTGATCTTTATTCATTGCTATGTAATGTTAACTATTTGTACTTATGTATAAAAACCATTTTAAAAAAAATGCACGTGTGAAAAGCCTTTCCGCATAGTTTGTGACATCATTTCCAGTTTTTGTTTTTTAACGTAGAAGCACAAAGTGCATTGAAACCTTTGTTACCAGTGGACTGGATTATGGCTTTTGTAAATTATACACAATGTTATGCTCTATTAAATAAATTTACTGGACTGGTAACTCGACTGGCTATTTAGCAACTCTCAAGTTGAGCACTCAATACCACAAATCTTACTCACTGAGTCACACAAACACATTCATACAGCACTTTTCTCTATGCCCAAGTACTTTTATAACAGTCACACACACACTGATGGATGCAGTATCTTGCCCAAGGATACTTTGACATGTGACCTGGAGACAACACTCTTACAAACAACACTGTCTTCTTTAATAAATCACTGTACAGGACATGATGAAGGCATACAATTACTTTATGGTGATGTTAATAATGCTGATGTCTTCATACGGCTTGTCGGTCTTCGGGTTGACTTTGGAATTGGAGATCCTCTGGACCGCCTCCATGCCTTTAGTGCACCTCCCAAATACAGTGTGCTTGTTATCGAGCCAGGGCTGCAGGGAAACAGCAACACGAAGCAATTAAAAATCGCACACACGGCAATCTTATTAGCAATTTTCAGACACTGCTGACCAAGATTATTATAGTCAACTAAAAAGTAAAACTAGGTTTGATGAAACATTTTACGTAACAAATAAAAACTAAGTGAAATGAGGGTTGTGCAGTGGTCAGCACTATCACCTCAGGAGGGTTTGAACCCACTGGCTGGTTGGGGCATTTCTGTATGCAATATGCACGTTCTCTCTGATATATAAAACCTTAGAACTGACAGAGGGTCAACTTTTCTTTTTTTTTCTCTTACTTGTACAGAAAAGTAGGTGAAGGATTATTTAGACAATGATAAAATACACGTCTGAAATAGCTTTTAGTTGGGCAACTTACAGTGGGTACCACAGTGATAAAAAACTGTGAGCCATTGG
Organism: Cichlasoma orientale; assembly: GCA_034780415.1. Classification (NCBI taxonomy): domain Eukaryota; kingdom Metazoa; phylum Chordata; class Actinopteri; order Cichliformes; family Cichlidae; genus Cichlasoma; species Cichlasoma orientale. Next base: position 237,966 of record JAVDPK010000357.1, read on the forward strand.
TGCCGGGGCCTGCGTTTGCCATGCTAAGTGTGTATGGGCGGTCGTGTCTCAGCGTGGCATGGAACTCGTCTTCGAACTCCCCTCCCCAGATGCTCTCTCCTCCCATACCCGTGCCTGTGGGATCTCCTGTCTGAATCATGAAGCCCTGTGCACAACAGAGAGAAACACTCAGAGCCAGAGTAACACAACTGGTCACTTGAGCTTCATAAAGAGAGAGGAAAACGTACCTTGATGACTCTGTGGAAAAGGTGGCCATTGTAGTATCCATTCCTGCTGTGGACGCAGAAGTTCTCCACAGTTTTGGGGCACCTAAAAAAAAAAAAAAAGAGGAAAAGTTCTCTTTCTGTTGTCCAAAATGTAAAAAGAGCCAAAAGCATTCACACGGACGACTTACTCCACAGGGAAAAGCTTGATGTGGATGTCTCCCATAGTGGTGTGGATGATGGCACTGTCAGACACCCTCTTGGGGCCCTCGGCCTGCGTGGCGGCCATCACCTCTTCCTTTGAGGGCTTCTCGTTAAAGATGTCTCTGTCCGAATCAGCGCTCTTTGTATCCTCTGGCTCTCTCTTTGAGAACTTCAAAAAGAGATCAACAAATTAGTAAAACAGGGAGAAAAAAAATGCAACACTGTCACCTTGAAATGAACGGCTTGCCGTCTCACCAAGTAGAAGCGGTTCTTTTTAAAGGCAGTACAGAAGATGGTGGGGTCAGGCTCTACGTTCTGTAAGGCAGGGTTGTCAGACGCCTTCATCTCTACAGTGGGTGCCACGTGCATGGCCTTCGCAACACCCTGGAACAGACTCAGCTGAACCACACGGATGTTCTCCAGCTTCCCGAGGATCCGCACACATCTAGAAAAGAAGACGTACAGGGGTGCGCATCAGATTTATGTAAGCTCTCTAAATCAATCTAAATTTTACATAACATTTTATTGTATCTTTACTTATTTTGATAATTAATTCTGCTTTATTTTTCCCCAATTAATTTAGCTCTTTTCCTTTGAACATTCTTCACCTTAACAAGCCATTTTGTTTTATCATATTCTATTTTATTGAGCTTCATCACTAAATCGCTCTCTACCTCCATTTGAGTGTACCTGTTGGTTTCCACATTGATGACCTTGATGCCCAGCATGGTCCCATACAGAACAAAGTGGCCAGTCTCATCAAAGATGATGTTTGTCAGTCGGATCCCATCCACCTTTTCCAGTTCTCTCTCCACAGCCATCCGCCGCCCAAACTCCATGTCGGGAAGCTGCTGCCTCATCTGCTGCAGCTCTGTGAACATCTAACACATGCAGCAGGTGTGATCAGCGTGCCAATTCACAACATTAGTAATGATCCAGGCTGAAAGGTGAATAGGAGGTTTACCGTTAATGATTCATCAAACACTCGCATTAGTTTTCCTGTTAGGAATCGGAAGAGCCTGACTTTCCTATCAGAAGCGATGGTGGCCATTTTCTTCCCATCAGAGGAAAAGGCGAGGCTGGTGGGATAGGTTTTGTGTTTTGCAAATTCATACAAGTCAGTGTCTGTTTTGTATTCCCAATCCACATGTTTGGGGAACTTGAATTCATTTGGAAGTCCCGTCCAGTACTCCAGCATTCCTGCCTTGTCAGCAGACACGATGACTCGAAACTTGGGATTCAGGCGGATTTTGGACAGCGGTGCGGAGTGCATTTTGTCAAAGACATGGAGGGGATCGCTGCTTCCCCTGCCGTCATAGACAAAGATCTTTCCTGTGGATTTTTCTGAACAGGCTACTGTGCAGATGGCATCTCCAGGATTATAGATCCACTCTGACTGGCCTGGATGAAAGCTACATATGGATGAAAACAATCAAATTAAAGGAGAACTTTTGCTCCAAATCTGTCAAGAGAAGAAATATTAGTGTATCCAGCCACAAAATTGTTATTCAGACTCACCCCAATTTCAGCATATTGATCATGTCAAAATTGACCACATCAAATACTTTCATGGCCTGATCATCACCAACAGAACAGAGAAGGGCCCCTTCCGCACTGACTGCAATGCTTTCTATCACACCTGAGCAAAAAGGAAGAACAGTATTTACACCCATCATTAGCCTCATTCAAGACATGTTATATTTTGGCATACAAATAACTGGGTCTCTAAAATCTCCTCTCAGCCTAGTGCCACTCAGGCGGTTAAAAAGTCGTTGTCATAAATTAAGTTCATACCAAGGTGACTTCGAAAGTGTTTGACAAACTCTATTCCCTCGTCCTCTTTCTTCTTCCAAAATTTGACATGCCCATCCTGGCTGGCTGTGATGATGAAGTCTGTCCTGAAACAACAGGATAATATGTGGTTAAATAAATAAATTTAGTTAACTTTTCCTGTCCATGTACTTTAACAGGAAAAGTCAACCATTTTTTTTTGACATCTAATTTTGGCACAAGCATGAATGCTAACACTGGACCAGCACAAAGGAAATGCAGGCATATAAATATACTGATAATTCTGATAACTGGTAGTTTAGGCATTTTAATTGCATCTGCTGTATGTCACTTTTATTAATGTTGTTTAAAAAGCTGTATTTGAGTGAGTGGAAAAGCTTCCTCGTGGGCATGAAGGAAAGTTCCCTTGTAGTTGCTGACTTACTTTGTACAAACTAGGTGTGTGATAACGTCCCTGTGCATATAGCTCCGTTCATACATTGCAGCCGACGGGAGGTTATCCAGATAGACACGCTCATACTCGAGTACTGAGAGAAACAAAACAAATACACACAGAAGTTATCGGACTGTTAGCACTTCATTAGCATCGACTCACAAATAGCTCCCAGTGTGCCGAATGAACAGCCAGAAGCCCACCTTTTCTCTTCTTTGCCTTTGCGGCTTCGCTTGGCATGGGTCCGACCCACTCCACGTCTTCTTCGTTCCCATCTCCATCCTGATTATCATCTGCTTCGCGTTTCAGTTCCACACTGTTTTCAGTTGCCGCCATTGCCGTCCGCGAGCGTCTGTGTGGTCCTTCCGTAGCTACAGTACTTCCGTTCAGCGCCCAGATTTCTGATTTTTCTCTTGCTGGTTTCAAGTCCAAGTCGTTAAAAACCTCCCATAATTAAATAGAAACAACACATATATCTGCCTTAATTTTCCTTAAGAATGCATAATTTTAGGGTAAAATGAGATTACGCTGTAATTACACTTAATTTGTTGTTTCTGGGGGGTTAGTTGTTATAGCGCACCAAGAGCAATCCAAAAATCATTTTTTGTGGGGGTGTGATCATGATCTTGTTTTGGATTATTCTGTCATCAGCTCTCTCCTGGTTGGATACACATGTGAACAAAATAATGCTTGTGTGTTTTATAAAAAACAGTATAACAGACTTAAGTGATTATTTTAGAAAAAATGAAACAATAATCAATAATTTAACTGAACCCCCCCATGTACTCGGAAGTAAACAATGAACTCATGTATCGCCAATATGGCTGGAAAGAGTGAAGTCTGAAATGTGTTACATTTAAAGCTAGTTACTATAATAAACATTCCCTCTCTGCCTTCTGTATTTTCGGGGAACTTAAGGGTCAGACGGTGTAAGAATATATTTTTTCTTCCACTAACAAAAACTGCAAACGTAGCAGCAAAATGAGCAACATCTACATTCAAGAGCCACCAACAAATGGGAAGGTGAGCGCTAATTTATAATTTTATCTTTTTCTTCTTTTTTTTTTCACATGCATCTTAAATAAAAGCTTTTAGTAGATGTTTTTCTAATGGAATTTATAATGTTGAAGACGTTTTTGTAGTACCAATAGCTAGCCGCTCCTCCCTTAGAAATCACTGTATGTCCTATCGTTAGACGTTAACAACGCTATTTTGATCTAAATGTACAACTTCGTGGTCTTTTCTTAGGTCCTGTTGAAGACCACAGCAGGTGATATTGACATTGAGTTGTGGTCCAAGGAGGCTCCCAAAGCATGTAGGAACTTTGTGCAGCTGTGCATGGAAGGTAAGAATTCACAGAGGCAATGCAGAAACTATTGGAGATCAATGTCAAGTTCAGTGTGCACTAAATTAGGCCGAAAGTATTAGCAAAATATATTTTACATTTTATTTCGACATTTATTCATGGTTTAAAATATGGATAACTATTAAGTCTTAGACATAGTTACTTATATTATATACACTATATTGCCAAAATTATACACCCAACCAAATCATTGAATTCAGGTGTTCCACTCACTTCTATGGCCACAAGTATATAAAACCAAGCACCTAGGCATGCAGACTGCTTCACAAGCATTTGTGAAAGAATGGGTCGCTCTCAGGAGCTCTCGTGGGACTGTGATAGGATACCACCTGTTCAGCAAGTCCAGTCGTGAAATTTCTTTGCTACTAAATATTCCACAGTCAACTGTTAGTGGCATTATAACAAAGTGGAAGTGATTGGGAACAACAGCAAGTCAGCCACGAAGTGGTAGGCCACATAACATCACAGAGCGGGGTCAGCGGATGCTGAGGCGCATAGTAAACAGAGGTCACCAACTTTCTGCAGAGTCAGTTGCTGCAGACCTCCAAATATCACGTGGCCTTCTCTAGAATGACGAATCACACTTTTCAGTCTGGCAATCCAATGGAGAAGTCTGGGTTTGGTGGTTGCCAGGAGAACGGTATTTATCTGACTGCATTGTGCCAAGTGTAAAGTTTGGTGGAGGGGGGATTATGGTGTAGGGTTGTTTTTCAGGAGTTGGGCTCGGCCCCTTAGTTCAAGTTAAAGGAACTCTTAAGGCTTCAGCATACCAAGACATTTTGGACAATTTCATGTTCCCAACTTTGTGGCAACAGTTTGGCGATGGCCCCTTCCTGTTCCAACATGACCAGTGCACAAAACACGGTCCATAAAGACGTGAATGAGTGAGTTTGGTGTGGAAGAACTTGACTGGCCCGCACAGAGTCCTGACCTCAACCTGATAAGAATTAGAGCGGAGACCGTGAGCCAGGCCTCCTCGTCCAGCATCAGTGTCTGACCACACAAATGCGCTTCAGGAAGAATGGTCAAAAATTCCCTTAAACACTCCTAAACTTTGTGGAAAGCCTTCCTGGAAGAGCTGAAGCTGTTATAGCTGCAAAGGGTGGACTGACATCATATTAAACCCTATGGATTAAGAATGGGATGTTACTCAAGTTCATATGTGTGTGAAGGCAGATGCATGAATGCTTTTGGCAATATAGTGTATTACTTAAATATTGTTAGTACTATTGTTTGTAATCACCACTGTCTTTGTTTAAATGTCCTTATTGACTCAGATTTCTTGGGTGGTATTAGGAAACTGTTGAATGTGAGATGAAGTGCTGCCTTATTGTTTTATAACATGTGTCTTTATCCTCTAGGTTACTATGATGGTACAGTTTTCCACAGAGTGGTGCGTGATTTCATCATTCAGGGGGGAGATCCTACTGGGACAGGAGCAGGTGGAGAGTCCATCTACGGCCGGCCATTCAAGGTCAGTCTGCTTTATATCTCCTTTTATTTGCAATTCTGCAGTGGGTCACTAATCCCTATGTGCAGGTGTTTTATAAACTTAGAGTTGTTGTACTGGTGTCTTTTCTCACCTTTCAGGATGAGTTTCACTCGAGGTTACGCTTCAATCGGAGGGGTTTGGTTGCCATGGCAAATGCAGGGCCACATGACAACGGCAGTCAGTTTTTCTTCACCTTGGGGCGTGCAGACGAGCTCAACAATAAACACACCATATTTGCCAAGGTAAATCTGTAAGAATATGACAGCGTATCTCTGTATTGAAGAATGCATGTTGTCTTCTGTGAATGCAATCAGATGAGTGCCATTTTCTGCAAGCTGGAGGTGCTAAGAGTACTCAGAGTGTGCTTGACCATTTCTTTTTTCTGCAATCCCCACTGCAGGTCACTGGAGACACAGTGTATAATATGCTCAGATTAGCAGAAGTCGAGTGCGACGATGAGGAAAGACCTCTGAATCCTCACAAGATAAAGGTTACTGAGGTATTGAGTCATTTTATTTTACCTGCTCAACAACGTGTTTAGTATTTAGCATCTGTAATTTAAGCTCTTCTTTTTGTCTCTTAGGTGCTGCATTCTCCTTTTGATGACATCATACCCCGAGAAACGAAGAAAGTCAGAAAGGAAAAAGATAAAGAAGAGGCAAAGAAATCGCAATCAAAAGCCACAAAGTGAGTGCTCGGCCTTCCTCTGTCTTTCTGATTGAAACAAGATCCGCACTGTACTGCAGGAGACTCTTTAAACTTTACACCCAACAATGAGGTCAACAGGGTCCCTTTTTTGGGGGGAGGGAGGGTGGAGTTCGGACAAAAAAATGACAATAACCTTTCAACAAATTTGAAATGTAAGTGGTCTGAGTGGGGAATGACCTTCTCTTATCAGACATTGTGATGTTACATTATTTCTTTTATACAGACTTCTTCCCACTTTCCATGTTTTACAGTTTTTCAAGTCTTCTCAGTAGATTTTTTGTACATAAGAGGCAGATTATGCTCATTTCCAGAGCCATATTTTTTAATTCTTGTACTCTACTAAAGTAGCTTTGCATAATTCATAGTGTAAAATAATACTCTGTATACTGAGCTCCTCTTCCTTTAAGGCAACCCTTTCTAAAGGCCAAAAAGATTTTGTTTTGTTTGACTGCCCCCTCACAAACAAACAACCAAACAAATAAATAACTGCCAGAAGGAGCTTGAATGGCTGCGTATTTGTCCAGTGCAGTTTTGCGGACCATCATCTTCATGTTGTAGCTGTGTACTGTCACCGGGGGGCAATGTAAAAAAAAAAATGTCCCTGTAACAGCCTGTAATTTGGGCTGCTACAGAAGTCACATGAACTAAAAAGTTGTTTGTATTGAAGTGAAACCGAATTTTAAAAACAGTGAAGACTGTCCACTGCAGACACTGTTTGTGCTTCTCTTATGATCTTTGGTGGTTTTTTGTACTTTTTCTTCTTGCTGGTAACTCTACTGTCGCCCCCTGTTACTAACTTTTCATCCAGTCACCATTCTGCCTTCATACAGCATCATCGCCATTGTTTTGATTTGTTTGTTGTGACGGACTGCACACAAGCAGTCTAGATAGGTTGCATACCCAAATGCATTCATTCTGTGTAGCCAAAGACCTTTATTCATATTAAATATAAACTTTCCACCATTGAAATGGCATATACACTATATGGATACTATTGTATTGGGAGACCTACACGTTGCACCTACAGGAGCTGCTCAGCCATGGAAGCCCATGCCATGAAGCTAGCACCACAGCGTATTTGTCCGGATGTTTATGCCAGAGGAGGTTTAGAACTCTTCTGTTGGGTCAGCAGAGCGTTTAAGACTTACATGCACTGGACGCCTCAGCACTCAGCGAGGTGTCCAGTGACTGAGTTACTGTGGTTCCTAAACCCTTCCACTTTGCAATAATGGCACTTAGAATTGATTGTGGAAGAAATTTCATGAACTGACTTGTTATAATAGTGGCATCCCATTACAGTACAGTACCACACTTGAATTCATTGAGCTCTTTAGAACAACCAGGTTTTTTTCAAACAAATGTTTGTAAAGGTATGAGTAGGTACTTTATTATATACACCTGTGGCAATGGGATTGAAAACACCTGAATTCAAAGAATAACAAGGCTTTTGTTAATATAGTGTGAGTCCGGATCTCAAAACCTCTTGTTAATCTCTATGAACAACCTGAATGATAATCAGAACCATGGGCATGGTAGTGGGGGGAAAAGTGGACCTGACTACCCAGGGCCCGAGTAGGGAGAGGGGCCCATGAAAATCCTGATTTTTTTTTTTTTTTTTTTTGGCTCACGTGCCTCGTGTACTGGCATGGATAGGGGCCCACTGACAGTGAGAGTGTACAGGGCCCAGAATTTGCTGCTACGCCCCTGCTCGCTTCTATCTGTCTCGCTGCTGCTTTCTCGGCAGACTGCTGCCATTACTGCTGGGACCAGCGCGGAGAGCAGACGCACGTGCGCACATGCGCACGCACGCAGTTGCTCGATGGCGCTCCCAGATTAAACCCTTAGAGTGGAAACAATGATTTCATATCAATCCACAAGGCTTTTAAAAAAATGACAAACAAGAAAAGGAAGGTCATTTTATCTCTAATTTCAGTTACGGTAGTTTTAGTTAGTTTCGTAAACTCACAATACAGTTTAAGTTCAGAATCAGAATCAAACTTTATTGGCCAGGTATGCTATGCATACAAGGTGTCTAATGGCACAGAAGGGTCCATGAGGTAAACAGTCAGATCCGGTGGAGTAATATGGCAGGAGAAGTAAAATGTTAGAACAAGCACTGGTTTGAGCGGCGGATTTCAGAAGGTGAAGTTGGACTTAATACTATATGAGTATCTGTAGAAGTGCAGCTTGAACTGAAATATTGTTTGTGAAATAATTTAACTGTTCAAGAGAATGATGGCTTGTGGGAAGAAGCTCCTTTGTAGCCTGGATGTCCTGATCCTCATCTGGCTCAAACGCCGGCCTGAGGGGAGGAGCTGGAACAGATGATGACCAGGGTGAGACGGGTCAGTGGAGATCTTCTCTGCACGCTTCCTGCTTCTAAAGGCGTGCAGATCCAGCAGTGAAGGCAACTTAACCTCAGTTGTCCTCTCTGCAGACCTGATGATGCGCTGCAGTCTATGGAGGTCATGCTTGGTAGCAGAGCTGCCCCACACTGTGATGAATGTGGTGATGACAGACTCTACGATTGCTGTGTAGAATCGCAACAAGAGTTCCTGGGGTAGGTTGAACTTCCTCAGCTGATGCAGGAAGTACATCCTCTGCTGGACTCTCTTGATGATGGGGCTAATGATGCTGTCCCACTTCAAGTTCCTGGTAATTGTCATACCCAGAAACGTGCAGGACTCCACTGCCATCACAGTTCTGTTCAGGATGGTGAGTGCTGACAGGCTGGAGGACTCTTCCTGAAGTCCGCAGTCATCTCCACTGTTTTTTTCTGCGTTCAGCACCAGGTTATTGTGGCTGCTCCACAGGACCACTTCATCAACCACCCGTCTGTAGGCAGACTCATCACCATCTCGGATGAGACCAATGACTGTAGTGTCGTCTGCAAACTTCAAGATCTTGACCGAAGGGTCCGTGGAGGTCCAGTCGTTTGTATAATGAGAAAAGAGCAGTGGTGAGAGGACACAGCCCTGTGGAGCGCCTGTACTGATAGTCTGAGTGTTTGAAGTGAATTTTCCAAACCTCAACTGCTGCTCTCTGCCAGTGAGAAAGTTGGTGATCCACTGGCAGGTGGGACTTGGCACGCCGAGTTGGAGTAGTTTGTTATGTAGCTGTCCTGAGATGATTGTATTAAAAGCTGAACTAAAATCTAAGAATAGAATTCTTACATATGTTCTTGAGCGTTCAAGCTGTTGAAGAATAAACTGGAGTGCCATATTCACTGTGTCATCCACTGATCTGTTTGCCCGGTATGCAAATTTAGTTAGTCATCGTATTTTCCTTTTAATTATAGTTTTTATTTATTTCAGTTAACGACAATGTTTTTTCAATTTCAGTTTTCATTATTTCGTAAGTTTTCGTTAACTATAATAACCTTGGTTAAAACTTCAGTGTTAAAACTCAAGCTGTCTGGAGGAACAAAGGAAAACAGACATTTTAAAAGCATATGTTTTTTATTTATATACATCTTATATGCATATTATATACATCTTAATTAAGGTCATTTGCAGCATCCACAAGGGCCACAAACACAAGTCTGTGTGCTTCAGAGTACTCGTATCTGCCGTCGGTGCTGGGGTGGACACTTTCTCACCTGCAAAAAAGTCAAAAAAATTCCCAAATGATTTCTACTTATCATAAAATGTTTGCTCTAAATTGACTTAAAGGAAACAGTTTTTCCTTTGGATAAAGTTCATTTCTCTGTCTGGTGCTGGCAGGTTCTCCTGTGGAAGCAAAGCTCCTAATCTGGATATCATCCGCTCATCATCACTGAGCGCGTGATCTTAAAATGTTACCAAGTCTACAGTTTTCATTAAGTATCATTTAGAAAAAAATCTGCCAAATCAAACAGGCAGAGCTACAGTACCTGCTGTGGCGACCCCTTGCGACTAAGGCAGAAGTCTAAAGGGGCTCTGGTTCCATTTCAATACTGAGCTAACATTTCAGCATTTACAAGTTTCCAACATAACAGGAGACACAATAGCTGGTGTGTTAACTTACCTTCATTAAATCCTGTAATCTGTTATTGATCATGAGCAGATTCTCAACAGACCAATGAGGTCACACATTCAGAATATCCACAACAGCTATGAATTATGGCAGTGGCTAACTTTTTTTTTGCATCGCATTGATATCCTTTTATCTCCTCAACTTTTTAAAATGATCTTGGACTAGAGCTATTGGTTATAATAGCTGGATATGGATGTTAATGTTAGTGTGGAGAAATTCCCAAAATTTGTTACAGCTGATCTGTAAATGTTACCACAGAACTACTAAAGCTGCTCTGATGGTGCTCTCGCTCTGAGGGCTTTACGGGGGTCTAACCTCCTGAAATATATGTACTTCCTGCTGTGCACACACTGGTTTGACAATCTAATACTGATTTGTTCATAAGAAGCTGTCAGTGATGTTATGGGAACTAATAGTAAAAGGACAAAAGAGGTCAAAGTCTTCAGAAGTCTCACTCTAACTCTTTAGAAATGTTCCATCCAAAAACAGCTCTCAAGGTTGAGAAACTCATTTGACATCAAATGCTGGATTTTAGCTTCTTTATTTTTAGAACACTTACCATTACGGATGTTTGTCAGATACTATTAAGTTAAAATATTCCACATTTAAAGTAAACCTTTCAGATTCAGAGTGTAAAGAAATGTTAGTTGGAGACGAGAACATCCTAAACTTACTTAACTTACTAGTTTTTTACACAGTAAAGATCCTTTTGTTGGGCTTTTTTTGCAAGGTGGGCAAGAAAGACATGTAAATAATACACTTATAACTGACTTCTTTTTACCTATTAATTGTTAGCCATCTAAAATTGATCTATATTCTCATCTATATGCTAAACTTACCATTACTTTTTTGTAGATAGAAAAGTTTGTTTTTGTTTTTTTGTTTTGTAAGGAGGAAAAAAACTCTATAGAAAAAGGTTGAGAAATTATAAACTTATCACTGACTGTCATGCCTGTGCCTGTGAGGAATCTTACATTTCTCGGGAAAATGGTGTGTAGTTCCACCATCCATCCTGTTCCATGACTTCATTGAAAAGGAAGAGAGTTAATGAGATGGCGAAAACCCGTCTGAAAGTGGGATCCTCCAAACTGCTCCCATAGTCTTCCTGTGGTGAGAGATGGACAGAGGTGGAAAAAAAAAAGAAGAAATCCTGTTTATTAAACCACTTCAGTATAAAGAATGGGACAAGTCATATCAAATGTTCTCTGTTCTCTCAAATAAGTAATTCATTTTTTCAGTGCTAACAGGAAATCACATATTTCTGTAGACTACACACCTGTTCATATTCCTCCTCCTCCACTGCACCCTGTGAGGTAGAAGGCTGAGGGCTGGAGCTCCAGGATGACCGGTCAGAATTTACCTGTGAGCCACAATTTGCTGTTAAAGAGTCTTAAAAAGGCTTCCTGTTATTTTGTTTTTTTAAAGAAATCAGTTCTTTACATTTTAACAGGGTGTAATATGTAGACCACTAACCTGCTGCACGGCAGCCTCCGCTCCTCGACGCTGTGCCCCAGAGGTGGAGGGCTGAGAGGTGGAGGGCTGAGGGCTGGAGCTCCTGCAGGGGGGTTTTGGTGCCGGTTCCTGGCAGGAGCTCTTGTTGGTCCTCTTGCGCTTTTTCTGTTGGAGAAATGTGAGAAATTAGGTTCAGAACGTTTACAGGACAA
>JAVDPK010000357.1:249940-288267 GCA_034780415.1 Cichlasoma orientale
TGAAAGTGAATCCATAAATCATTTTTGTCAATTGTTTTTCAACACTTAATTTCTCTGTTATAAAACCTGACATTGAAAAAACAAACAAAAAAACCACCCCTCCACTAAAGAGGAGCTCATTTTGAGATGTTCAGCTTTGTTGGTTTAAAAAAAAAAAAAACTGTAGACATACACTATGAATTTATCCAGTTTATTGTCACTGTTACAAAATTGCTATTAAATTTTCTGATTTCAATAATAAGAGAAAACATTTTGAAATAAAAAAAGAGTTTCAAATGAATTATTACGGATTTATTTGTATTCGTATTTTATTTATTCGTATTAGGATTCATATTAGGATTAGGATATTAGGAAGAATTTGCAGATCCTTCCTCCCAGCAGCTGTAAGACTGTATAACCATCACTGCTCCCAACAAAACCATAATAACATGCACATTATGTAATATATAATATATTGTAAATAGTCTGGCCATCATGTACATTGTATATATTATTATCAGTAGTAGTAGTAGTATTGTTATTATTGTTAATTCTTGTTTTGTTTTTATATATATACTTTTTCTTCAATAATGTAAATTTTTATATTTATATATATATAACTGCTGCTGCTGTTACACCCAAATTTCCCCTCTGTGGGACAATAAAGGCTGTTTCTTCTTCTTCTTCTTATCAGGATCACTTTTGTATTTAACCCCCTCAAAATTCATCACATGTCACACATTTTTGACTCACAGCTGCCAATGTTAGTATTAAGGGAGCTAATAGGCTAGCTAACAAGACAGCCAACACCCTAAACAAGAATGATTTTTTTTATTAAAATTTTAATCCACACAAATTTTAAACATTTTATTGAAATGATTACTGTTCACACCTTGTCCAAGCTGAGGAGATGCAACAAGTGAGATCAGGTCAGTCACAAGTCTTTTGTTAGTCTAAAGTTTTTAACCATTCATGAGCAGCCTTGAGATTTAAAAATAAATAAATAAATTGGTTTTGAAGAAATCATATTAAGGGTCTAACAGGATGGTTTAATATAACCCTACTAAAATGAGATGCATTCACTAAATATAAGAATTTAAACTTTAAAAAAGGAAAAAGTAAAAAGGTTCAAATGTCTGTAAAATCATTTCAATACTGACCAGGCTAAAGTCAGATTCAGATTCAACTTTATTGTCACTGCACATGTCCCAAGTACAGGACACGAAATGCATTTTGCATCCATCCAGAAGTGCTTTAGCAAAACTATCAAGATAAATTTAATATGAATGTACACTGTATACAACATTGTTGTGAATGTGCCATGACTACACTACTGTGAACAGGATTATACATAAAGTCAAGTCTGTTACTGTTCTTTTGTTTTCTGTTGTCAAAATTAATTTCAAAGCAGCTAATATTCGCTTTAAGTTGTCTTAAAGGGAGATTAAAACAAGAAGTTAAAAGTCATATTATGATTATGCGTCAAGTAATTATTATTCATACCGTATTCATGGTGAAACAATTCAATTAATCCAAGTCAGGTCTGTCACTGGGTTTGGGTCAGTCTGGTAAGATCCACAAACTCTCAGCCTGTACTTGAAGGGTTCAGCCGACTGCTCTCTTCAAAGCTCAGGACTGCAATGAAGGTCATGCTGTCACACCCTATTTAAATATATATGTATATATACAAGATATAGAATCCCTAGCAACCATAGACTCAACATAATTTCACCATTTAGTGAGAAGCTATATAATGCATAAAAAAACAGGAAGTGTTTAAAAAATCCATCCAGCCATGTTGAAACTTCAGATAAAAACAACTGAAAACTCTCTATGACCAACACACAGACATTTTAAAGCCTTTGTTGGTTGAATAATGCAGGTATAAAAGGAGGAACTGTTTATACAGTTCAGTTTTCCCTGCAGTGGAGGGAAAATGACTACTGCAGTTCTCCGTCTTTACCGCGTTCACACACAAATATATCACTGACAGTGTAATAATCATAAATGAACAAGCGACTGTGTTTTCCATGGGAAAGGGATCGTGTTTGTGAGGATGTAGTGGCATCAGAGAGCTTCTAGAGAGCCTCTGACTCTGGTTAGAAGGCAGGAAACCTCAGTGACGTCTCCAGTGCGCCGCCACCTCAGTTTTCACACATGCTTTACCACTGTTGGTTCTAATCTTTCCCTTTTTTTCATGTTAAAACATCAGTGTTAAAACTCAGGACGTCTGGAGGAACAAAGGAAAACAGACATTTTATTGAAACTGTTTATTGTTGTTATTGCTCATTTAAAAGCATATGCTTTATTAATTTCTATACATCTTAATTAAGGTAATCTGCAGGTTGAGATCGATGTCACAACATCCAGTAAATTTCATCAGGATGTATTAGGATAGCAGGATTATCTGGGAAACCTGTCCAGACTGATGTGCAGACACATCACAAGTGATCAAAAATGAAAAACTTGGAACTCTTCTGAACTATCTAGTTCAGAAGAGCTCAGAAGAGTGCAGATAAATATTTGTTACATATCTATCTGCACACATCAGTGATACGGTTTCCAAGGATTCAAGGATTTGCCTCCTGCCTGAGGGGAGGGGGACAAACAGTGTGTGTGTGTGCTAGGTGAGTAGGGTCCTTCATGATACAGGAGGCCCTTTTCCTGCATCTGCTGGTGAAGATGGTGACGGTAGTTGGGAGGCTGCAGCCAACAGTCCCTGCACTGCGCTCACCACAGTCAGCAGAGGCTTCTTCTCTGTCACAGAGCAGCTGCCACGCCACACAGTGATGCAGGAGCACAGAGCACTCTGCACCACACGTCTGTAGAATGAGGAGAGGACTGGGCTCCCAAGTCAAGCGTGCCTCAGCCTCCTGAGAAAGCAGAGGCGCTGGTGTGCCTTCTTAACGAGGAAGGAAGTGTTGTTGCTCTTGCCGTTTGAAAGTCTGCACTGCCATCTTCTGGTTGTGTTGAACCAGAAGATGGCATATATAATATTTATCCTCTCATCATGTCTCCTCCATCAGTTCCCTGTGGAGATGCATTCAGTCCTCTGCAGTCCACCCGTCATGTCAGTTGTCTGAAGAGCACTCGGTAAGTACATTATTAAATAAGTACCATAATATGTACAGTGCATCAATATATCACTTATCCCTGCAGCCCCATCCATGCACAGTCATGTCTCCAGTGTTATTTCCTACCCAAGCATCCTCCTCTGTTTCCTGTTGGACCGCTCTGAGCCCTGTACCTGTCTCTGTTCCTGTTGTGCTTGCTCCCTGCCAGACCTGGACTTCATCCACAGTGGAAGTTTTCTTTCATCTGTGTAGTGGCGTACCTCTGTTTTCTGCCAACAGAGGTCAGTGTCGCTATAACAACAGAGGACAGCATTGTGTGCGAATTGGGCTAAAAAGTTTCCATTGACCATGATTGACATAAATCATCACAATAAACATGATGACCATAACGTGCTTTACATCTGTTCGACATGTTTGTTATATTAATAATTCACTATTCATATCTATACTTAATTAGCCGCCATTAAAGTCAAGATAAAAATATCATTGGGAACAAGAAGGATCAGGGAGCAAGTGTAAGATGCTGGGCATTTCAGATGAGAGCTTAACTAGTTTAGTTTTATGTAGAATTGCGCGTGATCACACCTCGTGAAAACAACGACCACCTGCCGGCGTCCATTTTTTGAAGTAGATACAAAACATATCGAGGCTGAAATATATCGCCTCCATTTTTTTTTCCTGCTGGCCATTCTTGGTCCATCAAAGCAAAAACAAACAAACAAAACTTGTCAAACTTGTGGCTCTTGTGAGGTAAATGTTACATTACAGGCGTTGTCGGCGCCATGCGTGATCACCATGGCTCATCAAACAGGGGGAAAACCCAGACAAAGGCCGAGAGAGAAAGTAGCGTTTGTTGGCCAGAAGTTACTATGAAACCCTCTGGGAGTATTCAATGAAACATCTGCCAAGGGTGACGACCCTTTTCACCACCCCCACCGTTCCTCCAGCATTTCTAAACGGGCTTTTCACCAGTGCAGTGACACAGGGAAGAGAATGAATGAGCAAGGATATTGGTAAAGGCTGGTAAAGGCAGTGGCACCCCCCACACCAAGCTCTTTTCTTTTTTTCCTTTTTTTTCCTCGCCTGTGCGCGCGCAGCAGCAGCTGTCAGTGGCGCTGGTGCCCGCGCGCTGCATATAGAGACACTATCCTGTTTGAAGATTAGGCTGCAGCTCTTGGCCATCTTGTGTCAGACAGGATGAGAGTCTGAAAAAAAAAACTTAAAGCAGAGGAGCGTATCAGCGCTGACTGACAGACGAATATCACAGAGGCCAAAAAAATCACGTCTGCTACCGCTGTGTGTGTGTGCTGGAAAGACTTGATACGAGCTGTGGATTATACCGAGGATATCGCACTGAAACCATGAGCTGGGGGACAGAGCTATGGGTGAGTCCCAGCGCACTTGTAACGTTTTGCTCATGCTTGTAATTGAGCCCGTGTGGATATAACGGTTCTCAGAATAAACACGCGTGACAATGCGCAGTGCCCCGCTTTTTTTTTTCTTTCCCTCCGCTAAAACGACCTCTAAGCATGCACCTCTTTATGCGTGTTAGGCTTCGATGACATAAGCTAAAAGGGGGGCTAATTTGTAGCGTTTGCGTTTTTTGCTCCGAGGTGTCATAGTGTTGGTAGCAAGTAGGATACGGTGCATTAATATGCGCAGCTAACGTTAGCTCGACATCCATTTTAGTTTACATTTGAGCATTTCAAAGCCACGCTTTGCACACACCCCCCTCACACACACAGTGTAACACGACAATTCCCGTTTCCCAGCGGTGCCAAGTTGTTGAGGCTGTCTGTTCCCGTTTGCGGTGACGGGTGTGTGTGTGTGTGTTTTGTTACAATGTAATGCATGGCTAACAAGCAGGGAAATACGCACATCTCACAGGCTGCACTGCCAGTAGAGGAAGTAGATAAGGTTTAGTTCTTTTACTTATGCATCTCTGCTCACAGGCGTACTAATAACAGTAGCAAATGGTTACCTTACCTCGTTCAGCCCTTAAGTAACAGTTTACACTCATTTCAGCACATATGAATTTACACTCGCAACCTTTAACCCCTCAGCTCTGTGCCTAAAATGACTGTTTCCATCTACAGAGAGCTTTCTGATAGACTTGACAGTAAGCGTTTTATCACAGCAGCCATTTTGACATGAAATAGTAGGTTAACACAGGTGTTACTAATCACATTATTGAAGGATCAGAGCTTTAATTAATGTGATTAGTAACACGTGCGTTTATTTGTTATTTCCTGTCAATATGGCAGCTGTGGTTTGGCTGAATAACCAATAGCATGGTTCCTGGAGTCTCCAAGATCTTTGTAGAAGACAAAGTAGAAGCACAGTGACCTTAATGCAATAAATTCCTCTACCATCATGTCCCTTTTAATCCTATTTCCCTTTGAAATTGACTTTCAGGGAGTGTTGAACTTAGTTCAACCTGGTAGTAGTCCTAGCTTTATATTCAAACACATGAAGACACTTGTAAGGCAACCATGTGAAGTAGCAAAGCAGTAATGAAGATTGCAGGACTTCGTCAAACTCCTTCTATGACTTGATAATCAGCAGTGGAGAAGAGGGCATTTCCCCAGAGGTGTTTGGTTGTTTCACAAATAATTGCACGTTTTAAATATAGGGTATGTGCTAGTTTGTGCATCAGTGCAGATATGCATGAAGCCAAATATGGAGCATGCATTTGAACCTGCCAGAAGGGTCAGATTGTATTTACATAAACTCACGTTGCACCTTTTTTGTACAAATATTTACAGCAAACACAGCGTCTTTTAATATGAGGTGTTCAGTTTGAGGAATTTCTTTTTACCTGCTTGCAGTACATTCTTTACATCCCAGTTTCTTAGGGATTGCAGTGTGGAGCACTTTTTGCCCTAACTAAAGTCAGTCTAAAGTCAATATTATAAGTTTGATTTTTTGCATTCTAACAGGCAGCAATGTGGTCTGGAGATAGTTAAATCAGGGATGTGTTTTCTTTTCTAAAAAAAAAAAAAAAGAATAAAAAAGAAGGAGGGGTAGGCACTCACTGAATTCTCTAGTAATATACATGGTCCAAAGTTCACAAAGAAAACCACTGGCACTCCACATTCTTTGTAGTTTTCCCTGTGTTGTCTGTGTATTTTAACTTTTCTACTACAATGCTTGACTGAGAAACGCTATTGGCCAGGTAGTCATACAAAGCCAACATACCCTTGAGGTACTTTACAGGCTTTCATGTGTACCTTTTGGGTCTGGAAAGCATTTGCAAGTTTTTTAAACATAGACTGCCTTTTGCATAGAATAATGTATTACAACCAGATGCTTACTGGAATGGAATCCAGACGCTTGCTTCTTTAGCATGCCAAAGGGATGCAGGCTGATTTCAGCAGTCCTCTACAGGTGGAGGATGCACACAGCTAATGGTGCTGCTGTCCCAAACCAGTAACCTCAGCGTTGCTTCCGTGGCAGCACCCACAATTTTAAATATAACAAGACCAGCATTTTGTAGGTCAGATTGCAAGTACGTTTGTAGAGTTACACCGTGCATCTATGCACTGTTTTTAGTTTATATAACTTTGCCAGTTAATTTATTGTATAATAAAAATATATAAGCAGACAACCATCACATAAGAGGAGCTAAAATCAGAAAAGGTTTTGCAGTAAAATGATTATTATAAGTGTTTTTAGATCTGTGCAGTGTATTGTAAGCGCCAGCTATCACAGGGTTGAAAGTTTAATGTTGCACTCAGTTAATAAAGCCCTATGCATCTGCTATAAATCTAATTGCTAACTGTGTGGTTGCACAGACAGAGCGCTATAGCTGGCACTCTTCACCCTGCGATGGGCAGTCGACCTGTCTACCTCCACTCCCAGAGCAAGGACATGGATGAATGAAACACTATTCTTGTGGCAACCCTCGATTGCTTAATCATTGCAGCTCTCGCCATTAGCCTAGTGCAACAGAAATTACTGGACATCAGCCTTAAAAAGAGCATGCATGCAGCGTGACAGATGAAGGTTGACTCACCACATGCACTGCACTTTTTCAACAAGCTCATCCTGTTGCTTCTCGCTTTGAACAGGAAAGTGAATGATATTTCAGGAAGTGAAGAAAAAAGTAGAGCAGAGTTTCTAAAAATCTTAGCCACATGGTGAGGTAGTGCAAACAGGTCTTGTGGTGATATTGCTCCCTTTACTGCTGTGTGAAATCAGTAGACTATAACTGAAACTTTATCTCAAAAGCGCATGATGATGGCTAAAGTCTTAGCAAATTACATTGACAGCTTATTTAATGAGAATTTGCAAATGTGGGCTTTAGAAACCAAACTAACAGGGTAAATAAATAAACCGAC
Source organism: Cichlasoma orientale (assembly GCA_034780415.1). Classification (NCBI taxonomy): domain Eukaryota; kingdom Metazoa; phylum Chordata; class Actinopteri; order Cichliformes; family Cichlidae; genus Cichlasoma; species Cichlasoma orientale. Next base: position 257,334 of record JAVDPK010000357.1, read on the forward strand.
TTGGTGGAGCCTCTATTGTTTGAATTGTGCTACTCACAGTGAATACAGCACCAGTTGGTTGACTCCCAAATGTTGAATACCTTTGCTGCAACATCATAGCACTGATTATAGTATTCACTGTGTTCTTAAAGAAACGTTTTGGGAATGTTTGCTGGCATGCCATCGCACTGCTGTCCTTGTAACATTACCAATGAGATGCTGAGTGTTACAAAAACAGTGTTTGAGAAGAGACAAAATGTGTCTTAAAACATTAATGCTAAACAGCATCTGTCTCCCACTGACAGCACAACCTAATCAGGATAGTGAACATCTATACACGTCTTTGCAAGATTGTTAGGAAAGAAGTGATTTTCTTTTTGTGCAAGCAGAGAATGGAACAAATCAATTAAAATCACATGCATGAACAAAACGAAATAGGCATTACAAATGTAACTGAATGGAACTAAAGAAAAAAGACTGTTTCACAGTGGACCTGGTGTCAGAAAACACTGACAGTTTTGTAGCTAACTACAGAGTTATTGTTACTCTTAATAAGAGAACCGTTCTAATACAAGTCAGACTGAAACATCAAAGAAAGCAAGACCGCAGCTGAGATGTTGCTCAGATGCACAATGCAGAGCTGGTGCTTTATGCTGCAGAGATACTACTATACATAGATCAACAAAAGAAGTAGATACACATCATAATATCAAACACCGAAGGTTCATAGCTATTGAAAACTGAAAAAAGAAGTTAATCTCACCCTCTGGCATTACGTTAAACAATATGACTGTAGAGCTTTCCACTATGACACACCTTGAATGTTTCACTTCTCTCCTGTGGATAATTTGGAAACTGGACATAAGCCATTTTTCTCACAGTTGCATGCAGGAGTCCAGTAGGTCTTCACAGTCTGTAAGATATAAAAGTGTCTTTTCCTGTCACACAACTAATTGATGAGGCAACATGGACAAGGTTGAAACTCTATTCAAAGAGCAGCAGCTTAAGGTGAGTTGAGCTTTACAGAAGCATCACTGGATTTATAAAAGAGGGCATAATAGCCCATGAATGGCCTCTAAGTGAAGTGCACTTTCCCACTTTCTTTGATTGTGCATAATCTTGTATAGTCAGTCTTAGTCAAGACATGGATCTGTCTATCAGCTATCAAAAGAGAACGTTGTATTGGCTGGAGAGGATTTTTAAACTTCGCTTTCATTCTCTCATATTTTTAATTGGAAATGTTGAGGCAACACCTGATGTCTACTTTCCATAGGTTTTAGTCTTGCATTTCCCATAGTGAAGTTTTCGGGGTTCTTTTCCTGGTGGAGCTTTCGGAGTCTAGTGTTAGAATTCTAGTGTTAGAGAGAGAGATTTCCTCAGGGTTTTCTGCTGTTCTACTTCATCTTGATTCAAGCTCCCTCAGGGTCTAGCCTCATCCCTCCTGGTATTCTCTTGATATTCAGGACACTTCCAGGACTGAAACCTGAGCTAGTTTGTTTCCTTCTATCAGTGTGTTGGAGTCAGCGGGGGTCAGAGACTAAAACCTTTGGCAGACTAGAGCAGACCTCCCCATTAAATCTTATACCCGTCGCCACCCACCTGCTGACTCAGTGATACCACCTCCAGTCCATTTTCTCTGCTCCTCTTCCTTTAAGCCCTTGTGATGCTAAAATGGAGATGAATGGACCTGTGTTTGATCTAAAGGCTCCAGACTCCTTAAGGAGAGCAGGAGGAAGGGATATTTATACAGAGCAGGTTCCCAGCATTTCTTTTTTATTAGGTAGGCCGGTTTTAAAGTAAAATTTGTTTTGACTCACATTTGCTAGTTTCTTAAAAGTGAGAATTTGGTGCTTTTCAGATGGCACGTGACATCCTCCTGCTTGCTCCACAATGGGAGTGGTTTAAGCTTTTTTGTCATGTTGTCCTTGAAAATATGACTCAGTCCTTCCCGCCACAGACTGTAAATGTAACCTCTAATCTTTAGTCACCTCCTCTTCTCTTATTTGCAAAGTCAGTCTCTAATCATTGCTGTGACAGTGGAAAATATACAGCTATTGGATGGCAGTCACTTCAACTTGACATATTGTCACCTGCGCCTTGTAGCTGTGTGTATTATCCTAACTACTATTATATTGTACCACATATTGTAAGTGCAATTTGTACTGTCGGCAGCGTATTTATTGTCTGTTACGTTTGTGGCTTTTACCCTTTGGTTATCCTCAAAGACAAATTGTATATGTCAGCACAGATGTTAAATGTAGCCATCTAGGAAGCATTATCTTGCTTGTGTATGTGCTAAAAAGGTTAGCTGCTTGTGTGAATGTACTATATTTTGCCTCCTGGAAATCTCCTCATTTTTATTCAAGATGTGGTCAGAGCTTGCTATCAGTTACTTTAAGACTGTAAAATGATTCAGTGCTAGTAAAAACTGGATCATACAGACATCCACTTGCCACACATTTGTCTCCCACTGTTTTAACTGCAGGAGTCAATTCCTACATTAACTCTAGCCCACTCATACCTTTCTTTAAAAATTCTCAGTGATTCTTTTCTCTTACTCCCTCTTCATGCTCACTGGTTTGTAAAGAGCTTTAAAATATCATTTGTTTGCAGTGAGCATGTCAGTGTAGTATTTTCATCTTTTTTAAGGATGCACCAATATATTGAGCAAACATCTGTATCAGCCTGAGTCCCTTCAGTTTTGATTACATCTATGATATTTTTCTTTTTACAGTTGAAAAAGTGACTTCATATTTTATGGTTATTAAGCAGCTGAGTGGGCCTGAGGAGACTTCCTGGCAAAAATATGTCATTGTGTTGGAGTCTGCTGTTGCAGGATGCTGCATTAAACCCATTTTGCCTCAACTAGACTCATATTTTGAATGTAAAGTGTGTGGACTTGCACTAATAATTAATGATGCCAGACAGAGAGGATGGAGAGCACTGATTGTAGGGGTGCAAGTATAGATTATTTTAGTAATCGAGGCCATCGATGAATTGAGTAATCAGATAAGAAATACTTTTTTCGTATTAACAATTCATCTGCATATTTTAACTTCCGTACTACAGTTTTTCAATGTGAAACAAACAGCAGTGATGGAGCAGCTACAAAGTTCTCTTTTCTTCATGCTGACACTTGATGATCAGGTGGTTGATGAAGGACCTCCAGCTGTTTCCCAGTAAAGGTTTACTGGTGGTTACAGGAAAAAGCGCTGCTGCTTTGGACGCTTCCTTTCCTTCCTTTCGCTTCACCTGAGCTCACCGTCTCAATAACGGCTCCACCTCTTTGCGCAGATAGACTGCATGTAAAACTGCTGCTGTTGCGTTACCAGTGTTTTGTTGAAAAAAGTCAGGGCTGCATGAGCTTAATGTTGTAACACTTTGTATTCACAAGCATCCTCCTAAATATGTTTCTATTGCAGGTCTATTTTTAGTCCACTAGCAAACTGTGGTGATAGCGATGCATTCTGGTAGCTACAGCTGAAAGTCTCAGCACAGCTAGCACAACACACACATACAGAGCAGTGGAGGAGCAGCGACGATCCACTCGGTGTTAAAGGGTCGTTTTTTCCAAATGACAGAAATCCGTCGCAGCGATGCCGCTAACGTGGGTGAAACGCTCCCCTTACATAGAGACACCTGAGTGCTGAGTTTAAATGAAGCATGGAAGCAACAAATTTGTGTCGAGGATTTTTTATAATCTAATTATTTGAGTTACTTGAGGAATCGTTGCAGCCCTAACCGATTGTAGTGTAAATATCATTAAAAACTTTATCCATGATTCCTATTAAGTCCTAGCTCCATTCAGTAACAACAACCTCGATCACAAACTTTATAAACTTAGTTATTTCTCCCTGAGTAAGTGTTACCCCTCCATATACTTCACATTAAAATGGAAAGCACTGCTTAGAATTTTATAATTAAACACGCTGACAATTTTGAGTTCCTCCAGGATGAGTAATCCGCTTGACGTGTCAGGCAGTGCTGAAAAAGGACCATCTTTACTCATATCCTGAGATGAGGCGTGTTAGGGTGGAGCAAAAGCAACTACCACATAATTCTGAACTTGCTTGGGAAACTGTACCAACCACATATCTCAGCTCATTTAGATAAGTGAAAGTACTCCATGTTCCCTGAGGCCTTAACGTTGTGCAAAAGTAGTGTTCATATTTTAGCATGAGCAGAAAAGAGGGAGAAGAAAGGAATGAAAATATAAATGTAGCTGTGGTTTCAGAGGTTATGTGGCCTGTTAGCAGATTACTGGCTTTTGCTTTGTGTTGTTTTGTGTTAGTTTGACAGACAGACCAGTGAAAAACAACGCTCTCTGTTGTAATAGCAACACTGCTCATTTGGATGCACTAGCAGTGGTTGTATGACTTCACTTTTAAGTTGTGTTATGCCACTCAAGTGTAAATGAATTCTGCTGATGTATGACTTGATCTTAAAGAGAATGATTTGACCCTTGTTATCTGAAGCTAAACTTGAATGAGTAAGGAGCTTTTGCAAGAAATGTTGCAAAAGCTCCTTACTCCTTCCAAAAGCTCCTTCCATGACACTGGCAGAAAAAAGTCTGTACAGGACACACAGTTGAAAGTGTAAAATACATAAAATTCAAACATGTATAATCTAGTCTGTCATTTACTACCACAATGTTTGCCAGCAGACTTAATTATAAGTTAGTGCAGTTTGTTTGTGTTTTTTTTTTTTAAATGCACAAGACCCACGGCTGCCATGATTTAATGTAACGACTGACACTTGTTTTTCAAAGACGCACAGTAATCTCAGAGGGTGTATTTTGACCCACTGCAAAAGAACATGTTGTTAATATGTTATTCAGTGGAAGCATTTAAATCAGGCATGCCATGGCAGGGTGTTGCATGACTGCCTTGACAAGATATTCACCTGAAACCTATGTAGCAACTGCACGTTTAACGACAGCTGACCAGGGGTGTCATTTAGAACCTGAAGCCAGTATTAACTCACTACTTTGGTATGTGTCAGCATTTATTTACCAAGCAGCACCCCCTGGGCCTGTAAAATGAAGCCAATGTTCCTCAAGTGGCCATTTGAGGCTGGCTCCAAAGGTGAGCACTCTGCAACTGTGCAGGGGGTTAATTTTTATATCACTTTCATTGAAACTGTCTTCAGATTTACATGTAATTGGTGACAGGTGGGTGCTGATGCTGTGTTCATAGTGTTTGTGCATTTTGGAGCATTTTTAAATACATAATCTGACAGAAAGCCGGTCTCTGTGTGCAGTTAATTAGACCAACAGACATTGCACAAAGTATCTTTGCAGATTATTTTCGTGCTTTTTGGTGAGTGAAATCCTAGTGTTACTTTTTTGTATGTTAGCAATAATGAGAGGATATTTGTGTTTGTATGATGTACCAGTACATGGATGCCCCTTGCTAGTCAAGCTGGTGATAACTTCGCACTTAAAAAACAAAACAAAACAAAAACAATGATGATGATTATGGCAAATTCAAATCTTTAAAACTGTAGTTCAGATAACAGGGGTGAATTCACAGAGGCCACATCCATCATGTATTTACAGTCTGTCTTAAATACTGAACAGCAGCAACACAGACATGTTTTTGGATAGTATTACAGTATTTAAAAATACCTAAATTCAAACACACATTCGAATTGTGACTAAGATACATGTTGCTCTGTATTGACCAAAGTATGTGGTGCATCTGAAATTTCCTACAGGTCAACATATAATAGCATATATCTGCAATATGCTAACATCAGAAAATATTAGGTTAAATTAGAGTACAGATCACCTATATATGAAAGCATAAATTGATTCTTTGGTCTGTCAGTACCCTTCTTGCTTTAGCCATCCATTTATTTAATCGTATCAAGCTTGTGGACAGAGAATCTATTACAGGTAAATGTGGATACCCTCCAGCCTGTTTACTGAATAAATGAGGGATGATTATCAACTGATGCCAGACAGACTAGTATACAGTTTCATTACAGTTCATTGATATTGGGCATTTTCCAGAGTTCAAAGTTTCCTTCATTCCACAGTTCGTGTTATATAAAGAATTAAAGAGCTTTATCCTCCAAAAGAAGAAAAACAGCTCAGCAGGAACAATGGCTAATGTGTGTTTGCTGGCCTTGCAGGATTATCCACAGAGCAGCCTATTGGGTAGTAAAGGTAGTTAGAAGGGAGGTGTAGTAATCAGATTAATGACTACATAGTTTAATCAAGTTCTGTGCTGGTTACTGTTCTGTGGTTCCTTCTCATTATGCTTCTTATTCTTGCTGGGTTTGTCTGGCTGAGTTTACACTGACCCTCATGAAATGAAAATGTTTGTGTATTAGATATTACCAGGCATTTTTGCCCTACTGTATTCTGGATCTTCAATCTATCGACACTCATCTGTTTGTCCAGGACTTGTTTTTCTTTTGTATTTCATCCCTGTGAGAAGGATTAACTTCATTTGCGACTTATTTCCTTACTCTGTTGCTTCATGAAAACAGTGACCATGTTACGCAGAAGAAGTGCGTTTTTTGTTTTTCTGGACAGTGCTCTTTCTGTGGTATCAGAAAAAGAGGAACAAAAAGAGGAGCAACAGCTGAGCCCTTATGAAGAGTACCTGCAGTTGCTACTACAGATGAAAATGACCAGTGCTGTAAGTCAAGTGATTCTGACTTCAGTCACATTTGGAAAATGATTTGTTCAGTTCAGACAAACATTAGGATTAGTCAAAGGTATCTGTACCAGCCATAAAGGGTTGTGATAGACTGATAACTGGAAGAAAAGAGACTGAGCTTAGTAAATTAAAAAACCTGCTAGATGAAGGAAAGTACCTAAGAGAGTAGAGCAGTAGAGCTTTCTTTTTGATGTCTGTGAGCTGACCACCCCCTTTGATTATTATGGACAGCTACTGACAGACAGCAACTGTCTGTTACTTAAAACGCCACAAGAAGCTTTTCTTATTAAAGGAACCAACTTCCGAGAGATGATACTTCTCACCAGTGTTGTGAGACAACAAAGAACAAGCAAGCACAGTGAAAAAATACTGTGGGTTAAAGTACCAGTGCATTATACGTATACACATATGTATACACCAACTCGCATTCTTAAATTTCAGACCGGCAGTGTAGTTGTATCTATAAATACCTGCATGGCATGCAAACAGTTCTTACGCATAAGGTCACCCACCGCCCCAAACAGCTGTTCATATTTTACAGGAAGTTTTGCGTGTATGGTCGTCTGCACATGTGTGCATTTGCCTCTGGGCCTGTGTGTCTTCTTTCAGAGTTATTTTCATATTACCTAACGTAAGGTAGTGGATAGCTGATCCTGAACAGTGATAATAAAAGCAATATCCCAAGTATCAGTTCTGTTATTGTGTGCAGGGCTGAAAATGGGAGCACTGTATTTAGAGTGGAGTGTGTTCTTCATGCTGGTCTTTTTAGCCTTAAGTCATTATAATTAGACATAAAAATAGAGCATGTGCACCATTATTTTAACCTATTTTTTTAATTTGTATTTCTTATAAGTGCACTTTTATTTGTTTTCTTTTTAATTTTAGTGGTCTTTCTTTAAATTTTCCATTTCTCGTAATCCTAGTTGGTAGCCTGCTTATTGACTTTCGTAACTCACTGAATTTTTTCTGTGAAAGTGCTGTTAAAAAAAATAGTCTGTGGGCCATTTTTCTGTTTAATGAATGTGCTACTGTATATCACATGGTTTAGCTGGTGAAGCTGTGATTGGGTGTGCCTTCCATTGCAAAATTATACTAGACCAAATGTATTCCGAGATATAATTATCATAATTTCACAGTTAACATTCTAACACAGATGAGCTAGACATCTGCTTTTAGATGGTGGTTGATGACAATGATTTTGTTTGTAGTTGTGAGCTGTAGTATGAAAAGTGATGCATGATTTGGTTTGAACATTTTGGTCACCAGAGTTGTGAAAACACTGCAGGTTTCAAAGATGGTCTGTTCCTCATTCTGCAAAAAAACTGTGCCTTAAGTCTTAAAGGTTATTGATGTAGCATTTTTGGCCTCATGAAAACAACACTGGCCAATAGGAATTTGGTCAGAAGAGACCATATTGTCCAAACAAGCTTATAGGCATAGTTGTTTGACCTGTATTTAGCTATACAGCAGTCATGCAGTCCTCAATGAGTGCATTAAGAGACAAGTACAGAAAACAAGTGCTAGTTTGTTGAATTGCATGAAGAAAGAATTTGTTTACATTCATATATTAGACTGGAATTGGGTGATATTGCTCTTATATCCAAAGAGCCAACATCAGAACAGCTGGCAATTGGCAATATGCATTTTGAGGCAGAGCACTAAACTAGCAAAAAAAAAAAAAAAAAAAAAAAGAAAAGAAAAGAAAAAATTAACATGTAATGTAATTGGCTAATAATTAGTGCTATCTAGTCGTCCAACCAAATCCACAGAGTGTCAGACAGGGTTGCTGGCAAACACTTCTCAACCTTTATTAACCCAAAGTGAAATAGTTGAGGACGTCTGTTCACTGGCCCCGCACATGATCAACTGTCTTTGTTTATGGGTGTGCTCGTTTGCATTTGTGTCCCTTATCCTGCAACTCCTCTCGGACATGGGGGTTATACCGGGCTATGGAGGCATTGTTCCACCCTGCTTTATTGGACAAAGCCCGATGTGTGCTGGAGAGAGGGTTTGGCATCTCCACCAAATATTTGTTCTTGCTGCCGAACGCCCACTGTCGTCAGGAGGCACAAGAAAACGCTGCATTGACCCACTCATGGGGGACACTAGTTTTCACTGCTTCTCTGACTGTGGGGTGTGTATGGTCGGTAAAAAAACTCTATGTAACTTTATGAATAATCACTTAAAAAACAGACCAGGACATTTTGTGCAACTATTTCAAAAAGTTGAGGCTACTTTTGCTATAACAATTGGGCTATTTGTTTTTTTTTTTTCTCTAATTGGTATGACCCTCAGAGCCTAATGACCAGTTCTCAGTGAAAGCCTTTTTTTTTATTTTTATTATGTTGGTGTGAAACAAAAACTTGTGGACCTCAGTGGTCTGAGTATTTGCCTTGCATGGTTCACTTCAACCAGCAAAAGTCCAGACCAGTAGAAAAGAAAGAGCTCCTCCTTCGGCAGCACATGCCTGCTGTTCTTGCTCTTTAGTCAACACGTTGACCCTTCAAAATAAATACAAAAGCATGTATAGACTTTTTGTCCCGCTGCTCCCTCTCTAGGTGAGCATCTGTCTCCTCGACCTCTCTGGATTACCCTCTGTGCTAGTGTGAGCTCATCACTTTTTGTTCTTTCTTTTCTTTGAAAGGTTTCCGGTCAGTGGTTAGGCTTCTTATGTGAAAAGTTGAAATCAGATTAAAGGTTAAAGTGCCATTTTGTAATTGCATAAACAAATAGAGATGCATCAAAACAATTACAGTAAAACTTTTTTCACTGGTGTGTTATTGTTATTTTTAATGCATTTTTAATTTGTTGTCGAACTGACTACTTTGCAGAGATAATTACATGAAGCACATTGTTTATACTCTTTGATGAAATCCCAAAATAATTAGACAGTTTATATGTTTCAGTTTTTTAAAGTTATTATTTTGCAATTCCTTTTCCTGTTATTTCCCCTCAGTTGAACAGTGAAACATGTCCTCTCTCTTTTCTCTTTTCTTGTGTTTTAATGGCATATTGATTTTTACTGTGGTTATCAGAGCAGCAAACCGACCTCTGCAGGGATGGTAAGAGTACAGTAAAATAAAAGTGTGCCCACTATATTCGCTTTGCTGATGTAACACACGGGCTGTTTCAGGTTCTTTTTTCCATGATCTCATTATCCTGACTTTATCATACAAAAGGAGCGATAGCCATGCTAAGTGGTTCCTTTCTGGTGCTCTCTGCATTTCTTCATGAAGTGAAAGTCTAGGGCTGACCTGAATACTAACATTTAGCTTTGACGCTTTGGTAGTGACCAAAAGCGAATAATCAAATCTTTAACAAGGCCTGGGGAAAGACGACTTAGGAATGACATATCTTTCTTTTTAATTAAAATTATTAATTTTTATGTTAGGCTAATTAGGTTAATTGGTTATTCTAAACTGACCTTGGGTGTGAATGTTACTGTATCTTCTGTTGAAGAAAGGACAAAAGACAGGAGGCCAGAAAATAATTTTCATGCTTTAATACTATTTGTATTTGACGTGTATTTGATGTCAGACATTACAACATTTCTCTGATAGTGAAAGAAATATAGAGTGCTATAAAAGGTGCATTTGTTATTCATGATCACTCAGTGGTTAGAAATTGATTATTAAGATAAGACTATTTTATTGTCTCCCATAGAATAAAATGATCTTAGATTAGGCCACTGTTGCATCCAAAAAACAAACAATAGAAAAAGAAAACAAGAAAAACCTGAATGGGCATTCTTTATCTTGATCTTTTCTGGTGTGGATTACTCCAGATGTCTTTGAATAGCTCTCTTATTGCTAATGTTATTATTATAAGAACAAAAGAAGCTCCTTCTGTCATCTGAAGGAGGAACCGTAAGATGATGGAAGCAATGAAATGCCATAGGACTTGTTATTTTAAAGCTAGTTCCAACCACATGATGTCATATTGTTTACAATGTAAAATGTTTCAGTGAATTTAATCCAGCAGGGATTTAACTCCTTACAGCTGTTCTGTGCTTTGATAGCCAATACAGGGCAAAAGATAAGGCTCACCTTTGCCTTATGTTTGTCCATGGCAATGGGCCTTTATTTTGGGTGAGATTGGAACAGAAATGGTTGCTAAATAACATGTATTAGCTCAGATTAACTGACAGTCCGATACTTTCACCTGCACTATAATCCTCCTAAATGCTGAGGAACGTTGGCGGTTTTAAGGCTGATCCTAATACAAACATGCATTTGTTTTCTTACAGCCCATGGGCCACCTACGTAAATTTAGTAACTCCTAAGTGTCCCCTTTGTTCTCAGTTTGAACCTGTTTTCCATTTCCTGGATAACAAAAAATATTTAGCCACACAGTTTTATTTATTTTCTTTCACGTACTACCACAATAGTACATGGATCTCACTGAGTGGGATTGTTTCCTGAAATAATAAGTAGAGTGGGCCTGGGTCATCTCCTGAAGGGATTCCAACATATTTGCTCCTGTAGGAATAAGGTCAGGTGTCAGAGGCAGCAGATGAAAGAATGGGAGTAATAAGTCATTAGTACCGGGGGTCCAGGGTGTGGATAAATTCAAATACTTGGGTTTTTGTTTTTTTGGGCAGCAACTAATTATTTTCATTGTTGATTATGCTCCTTGTAATTTTCTGTTATTCATTCAGTGTATTCAGTGTCAAACGTAGTAAAAAGTGTCCATCACAGTTTTGCAGAGTAACAAGTGTTTGTTGTCTTCAGTTTGCTCAAATTAATTGACCAAATGTCTAAAATCTAAACACACCCCAAATCATTAGCAATTCAAAAGATTATCAGAAGCGGTTCATTGTTATTTTTCTTTGATATATTGCTATATTGGCCTTGTTGACTGGTATTGGCTTTTTGGCAAATAGAATGTAACCAGCGACAGTCACTAAGTTTTATCTGCTGTGTCAAATCAGTCTTGTGATTCCTAAGTAAAAAGATATATATCAGAGAGCCAATCAACAGCCAGAAATGGGAAACATATAGCCAATCATGTTGCTACATCTATGCGGGAAGTAGAGGTTCCTGGTCGACAGAGGTAGATAAGTGTACTTTTTTTTTCTTTCTTTTTTTAGTTTTTTGTGGCTTACTACATCTTTAACATGAATTAGCATTGCACTTGTTCAGTGCCCTCATGGGCTTAGCATCTCTGCTTAGCATGTGGCACTGTGGTTTGAGCTGTCATCTTGTGAATATGCACATGCATAGTGAAAGTTTAAAAGCTATTTCTATATATGTAGTTTTTATGTCCCTTTAACCATTGACATGAAAGTTATGCCTCAGCCCACATTCATATAAATAGAGCCTTCAAAATACCTGACCTTATATCTGATGCCTGAAGAGCAATGGCACTTGTTTCAAACCACGCACGGTCAAACCCAGCCTGCAGAAAGGTCCAATCTGGCCCGGCTGGATGCCCTTACAAAGTCATTAATAACTACAGTTTAACAATAAAATGGACTGCTACTCCTGTTGAGATGCTGGCATTACAGCATAGGACTGAAAATGAGGGTTGACGTAATGAGGAGTATGAGTATATGCTTGTTGTCTTACTTTCACATAATGCACTGTTTTCTTTGATAGCTCTCTCCATCTAATTCATAATTTATTAGCACAGTTTTTCTGTTGTTGCTGGCAAATTGCTTTGTTGATGGCTTTTCCATTTTACTCCAAGTGCCTCCTGATTCATGGCCTCAGAATGACTCATCGTATTGTGGCTCATAAGCTTCAAGCTATTGTTTTTTAAAAGACATATTTAATTAGATTTATGTTAAAGTGAGAAAGGTGACAATGTTTATGAGACCCCACCAACATGGGCTAGTCTCCCTTGTAATTTTAATCCCCTTCCATGTAATCCCGCCTCTTCTGTCATTTCCATTCCTTTCATGCCTCCTCCCTCTGTTTTTCCGTACTCTCTCACTGTCCTCTCCCATCCCACTTATTCCACCTTACGGCTGATGGAGCATTAAGCCTGAATGCTGTGGGCAGCCGTGGACTCAGATTCAGAGCGTGCACACAAGTGAGCCAGTGCTGCGCTAGTTCCACCCGTGGTCTTTGGGATTCTTGCTCCTTCTGGATAATCAGGAATTTCTTGCTACAGCCGGGCAGTTTCTGTTGTTATTGTGTAGAAGTGGGGGTTTATTGTTCCCCAGGGCATTACTCTTTAACTGTGGATATCTAGAACATGGTATTGTGGATACCCTCTCCAAACTAACCTCAGCTTTTTGGCGCACTAATTTGGAGGACATTGGATGGACATTTTCTGGATTTGGATATTTCTAAAGGATTCCACGGCAAGACACAGTGGATAAGATGGTGCCCCTGCAAAAAAGGGTAATCTGAGTTATGTGTGCAGAGGAAGAGAGGAGGGTTTTATGTGCATGATGTGGCTGCAGTTACGTGTGCCTATTGTTTTCTGTTTTGTGCCCTGAATACCGGATGTCTAATCATAATGAAGTAAATACTGTTAGATTGCTTTAATTGGCACATGGGGTTCTCAGAGTGAGCATGCACTTGGACATGAACAAGAAAAATAATAGATGTCTGAAAGTAAAGAAACAGGGTGACAAATAAGATTGATGAGTTTAATTTCAGTAAAATGTGTAAATGCGTTGATTTCATCTTCTGCTGAGTGGCCCATTGATGATGACTAACTAACAATGCAGAGCGCCCTGGGAGGGGGTGGAACGGGGGGCACACCATTGTTTTCCTTGAGTACTTCAGTGGGATCCGGTAAAATCTGAGAAAGCTTTTTCAAAGGTGTTCAAGAAATCTCATCACACTTCATACAACATCATGTGGCTTCAGTAAAGCTAGAAATATATTATCCTGAAGTGTTTGAGTATGCTCCAGATCTGACAAAAAAGCCAGTTTAACACACCTTCTCATAGACTCATAGCAACTCTTTAACTTCTCATCACCACAACCACTTCCTGTATCTCGGGTATGAAAGCGCTTTTAGTGGAGGATGTTTAAAGTGGTTCTAAAGTACTCTGCATGATTTGCTTAGACAGAAAGAAACCTTTTCACAGTCAGCTTAAGAATTGTTGTCTGCACTCAGGAACACTACCGACATGTTAGAGGAGAGGATGGGAGATTGTTGGAGCTGCATTAAGGTCGATAACTTTTTTTTGTTCACCTTAGCAATTATGTTATAAGAAGCTCTTTTGGAATAAACCGTCTGATCCTTAGCAAAGCTTTGCTGTTGCACGTATGTTAATTGAAATTCCAGATGAAAGTTTTTCTTTTCTGAAGTGATGAATTTCGAGACATGAGCTCAGCCAACTAAAGCTCATTTTTTCCTCACAAGTCATGAACAAATCATGAAGAATGAGTTCAGCCTGAACAGCTGTGTTTGGTTATCAGTAGTGAAGACTGCTGCTGCTGCTGCTGCCTGTTTTTACTATGAGCTCTACTTTTTCTCTGTGACAGACCACAATTTGAAATTAAATTAAGAGAAGCCAGGGGAAACTCACTGGAAAATGACTCTGTGTCAAGAGGACAGTTCCAGGCTTATTCCAGGAAACACTACCTTTGAAGGGTTTAAATTCATAATTTTGGTGTGTTTGATCAGTTACTGAGACGAAACCAGTGCATGCCCTGTGGGAAGCCAGATGAACAGTATTCGACAAACAAACAGAAGTTCAATTTCAAGAAACTTGATGATTAGTGTAAACAGTGCTCAACTGCCAAGGTCTTTGGTAAAAATGTACAAGGGCCAGAGTAAATGAGTAAAAGATAGTTTGTAAAATCGATAGCAGGTATTTAGCAGTGTCCTCATTGAATTGATTTAATCATTTGTAATGCTTAACTTACCTTTCTTATTTCAGTGTAGATGGAATTACAGATTGCTTTATTTTCCCTCCTTCTTCAATGATGTAATCACTGTCTTTTTCTTTCCTGCAGGATCAGTTTGACAACTTGGAAAAGCATACACAGTGGGGGATCGAGTTTGTGGAAAAGTACACCAAATTTGTCAAGGAGAGATCAGAAATTGAAATCAGCTATGCAAAACAGATTAGGTGAGTACTTAAGTTTACTCAGTATTGCAGAAGCAGTTGTAATAACGGTGAATGTTTCAGATAAAAAAAAAAAAAAAAAAAACACTCAGCACGGTTTGACCTACTAAAGTGTCCTTCAAGCTTGAGACTGAATCTTAAACACCTCATTATGAAGCCGACCTTGACCTCTGGCCTCTCGTGGGAGGGGGGGAAACTGAAATGAGCAATCCCATGTGGAAAGCACTGAATTGGAATATTAGTTCTCAAGAAATTCTCATATTTTCACAGCAGTGGTGTTTGTCTGCAGGGAAGCAGAATTGCCTTATGTAACTGCAGAACCAAACATGCAAGCGGAAGAGGTTGTCTATTCCCACACCATCCTTTTTGTCTATGAAGAGTCTATCTGCAGCTTTGCACTCTCTCCTGCATGCTGTCTGTGTTGCTAGCTTCAGCTTCAGGCAAGAGGAAGTCAGGTCGTTGGGGGATGGGGTTGAGCTTGTGTTTCCATAGAGATTACTAGGTATCAGCATTATCAACCCCAGGTCTGACCCAGATTTTTTTTCCCCTCCAATCACAAGTGTCCGTCCCACCCCCTCCACTGTGTTTTGCTGCAGTCACTTATTGTTTCAGGGGAAGTACTGGGCGCATAAGCAATCCTGCACTGAGAGGATGCACCTCACAAGGCTGCCTGCATCCCGGCACAGTGGGAGATACCCCCCAAATCCAAAATCCTCCTCTTTAAAGAGGCCAGGCAATATGGCTAATGCTTTAAGTATTGACCCCTAACCCCCCAGTTCCACAGAATCTAGCCAATACCATTCCAGTATTCACAATGAAACCCCCTGTAACCCACCCTGTATCCCTGTATGAAGACCTTGCCACTCCTGTTTTTGGAGAATTAAGTCAGCTTGAGATAATAAGACTATCTGTCTGCGTTTATATGCATGCATTACCCACATATCACTGTACTCATTAAATTTTCACACTTAAATACAAACACATGCAAACAGAAATATGTTTTGAATTGAATGTTTATGATATATGCATTTAGTTTTCCTTACTATTCATTTTGTTCTGCTCTTGTTTTTCTGCTAAAAAACAATGTTGAACCTGAAGTATTTAGGTCCTCTTTTTTTTTGTCTGTACCATTTTTAATTTCATGTTAAATACATTGCCTTAAAGTTAAATTAATGCACTCTATTAGTAAAATACAGGGGACTAATAATGTGCTCAGAGGTTTGAACTTGTATGCAAACAAATATAGATATCCAGCCTACAGTATGTTCAGCTCATCTAGCCATGGTAGGTCTATTGAACCGGAGGCTACCCAGATGGTGCGGATGTTTTCAGCCTCTATGCTTACGCAGATGTCTTGCTGTTATCTAGTAGACACATACAGAGATATGTGCACACTGGCAAACTTGGCAGAAAAGTTTAAAATGAGGAAATTAGGACATTAAAGCAGGAGTTTTGCAATTCATTATGTTTTTTTTGTTGTTGTTTTCAACTCACTGGGTCTTTGTTGTGGTGCTACTTGGCCATATCTCAGGACTAATTATCCTCTGTAATCAACTTAAGTTGTGAGATCGGGTTTAATCTATTGGGCACACACACACTCATACTAAAAGAAATGCAAAGCTCTTAACGCTAATAAACTAATGGAATTGATCCCTAGATCTAGTCCTCCTTTCTCTCAGCTGTGTTGTTGGGCAGATTTTTCAGGCTTAGAGGTAACCTCTTTTATCACAGTGGACAGCTTGACGAGTCATAACAGGAAATGCACAGGTGTATTTAAAAAACATTACTTAAAGTTGTGTAAGTTTTATAGTTTGTAGGGCTGTATGGTTTAGCTTGCAAGTATATTATTGATTAGTCAATCAGAAAGGTTAACAAATAATTTGAATACTCACTTTTTTATATTTTTCTAGACTAAATGATTAACGGAGAAAATGTTTGTCAGATCAATAGGCCTGCAGAATTGGACCAGTTATGGGGGAGGAATTATTGATTACCAACTGTATAAGTGAGGCCACAGTTTCAATACAACTGCAGTAAATGTCATCTGAATCATATGAAACACTTTGCATTTCTAATCAACTGAATGTCATGTATGGCTGTCGCTCTACTTTACACTATTTCCTCACCATACCGACCACACACTGCACTAATCCATGAATAATCCTCTTCCCTTGAATTGGTATAAACATGCACAATGCTTCAGTCTGGTCATTGCAGGGCAATGCATTAATGTCCCACCCTCCTTTGCCCTAGAGTCCAGTCTGGAATAATCCAAATCAAAGTGGGAATAAAGTCCTGATAAAAGCACACTGGGTGAGGGTGATAAATTACTGTATGTTAATGTTATGTATTATGTCAACCACTACAGACATTTTGTTTCAGGAAATCTCCAGTAAAATATGGAGACATATTCTCTTAAGTTAGACACACAAACTCCCTCATTTAACCGTCCTTATTAAAAGCTAGCTGTTACCCTAATTTCAACACTTTTTCTAAATATGTCGCTGAGGTGAGTGGGACACATACAGTCTGACACGTGGCTTCTGGCTGTGAGTGAATGAATGAGTGAGTGGGAACTGGAGCTATAATTAGAGGTTGCTGAAAAGGAGAGAGCGATAGGCACATAGATCTGCCTAGCAACAGTACAAACACCACCGGGAAGAAGAGGTGTGGGGGATGTGGGCATGAGAGAGCTGGATGGAGTTCATGCAGACCTACATTACATCTTTCTTAATACATTTATTATTTATTTCAGCATGAATTAAGCAAGCTCTTGTGCAAGCTGAGGCATTTAGGTTCCATCAGCGAATAAACTGCTATAATCTCAGATCAAACACAGACACCTATGACTGTAATCAGCTATTTACAAACAGTTGACATGCTATAATAATTTTGATAATGTCACCAAAGCATCCTGACATTATATTGGAAAATTTCACTTTCACTTATGATTAATTATAACTTTACTATATGTATTTTCTATGTATCAGTTAACGTATTCATGGCTTTATCATTCTAATATCTGTCTTTTTTGTGTTAGTCCACTGCTTGGGTGTTCATTTTTTATTTGACAGCGGTGCTCCGAAAGGCACAAGTAGACAGTGTGCACCCAAATCCATCAGAGCATAGTGCATGTTATTGTGATTTGCTGACAGAGTCCCAGTTGGCTGTTGATGAGTGTGTCGCACTGTCTTTATGAAACGGGTGACATGATGTACTGAAGCCTGCAGTTCATCATGTTGCTTGGCTGAGAGAAAGACAATAAGAAACACTGCTGAAATGACAATAAAAGTAGTTATTTGTGTTCCATACAAACCACTAGCCATGCACCTATAGCTGCAACATTTTATTTCATCTTTACACGCCTCTGTCTACTACATTCCCTCCCCCTTCTTGCCCTCCTCTCATCTTGTGCCACTAACATACAGCCAGAGTCAAAACAAGGGTTATGGCTGCTTTAGAAGAGCTTCTTTCTGGTGACTGGCTCTGCATGCATACTCCTTGGGGGCAATGAATTATGACCTCAAGAGAGAGGACGTAGCAGCAGGAGCAAGAAAGCACTCTGCTGCATTGAATGGTGTACTTAGATGATCCTTTGGCAGGTCCATAAGGGCAGTGTCAGGGAAATATAATGGATATGGTGCACTACCAGTCTGCGGGTGGGGCTCTTTGTAAAATTCCAGTAAGAAATTTCTGACAGGACTCTTTGTCTTTACAGGAATCTATCAAAGAAATATCAGCCCAAGAAGAACTCCAAAGAAGAGGAAGAGAGCAAGTAAGTTAAATGATGCTGCAGAAGAAGTAAAAGGAAGGGTGTGACATTTTGAGACTAAGAATTATTAATATATTATGGTGGAGAGAAGACATGTAAATAAACAGAAGAGCCAACATATTTTTATTATTACTAGAAACATAGAAACATTTAATATCTAATTTTTAAAATAATGAAAAAAGAAAAACTATAAAAGTGTCATTTGAATGGGGATGTATTATTTTATTTTTGCTGTAGCCTTGCATATAACGATAGATATGAGAGTGGTATCCTCTCAATAACCCTCTGCAAAAAAAAAAAAAAAATCAAACTAGTCTTTTTACATCTTTCTTTTGAAACAAAAACTAGCTCTATCCTAAATCCACAGCACCACGACTGTTTATGTGTTTGGTAACCATGCCTTTCCTCTGACTTCACTTCCTGTGTCCCACCAGGTATACCTTCTGTCGAGCCTTCCTAACAACACTCAATGAGTTAAATGATTACGCAGGCCAGCACGAGGTTATAGCTGAGAACTTGACGTCTCTTATCATCACCGAACTTACGCGCTACCTGCAAGAAATCAAGACTGAGAGAAAATCGGTGAGAGCTTTGATATTTGATGTTTTTCCAATATTTGATTTCTATTTCTTTTTTCTGAATTTCATCCATATCATCTTTTCATTTGCTACGTGACATAAAAAGCAAACTTTGACTTCAGACAATAGGATGTGATTAAGGAAAACAGACACACTGAGCTACAAGCATTTTAGTAGCGTTTTCCCGTTGCATGCTCTGTTCTCCATGAACTGAGGTCATCACAGAGTAAATATAGATACACCCAAAGGCTCACCAGAAGAGCAGAACGTGACTGACTGAGTCCTTTTTATGGAACACACTCTCCGTCTCTCTATCATTACAAACTTATTCCCTCTTTTAAACCAACTAAATATTGGTACACCACATGCTATTCTTAACCATTTAAGCCACTTTTATCATTGTCATTATAAAGTGACTAGAAAGAGTGCTGGGCCTGCATTGCATGACACAGACAGCAGGGTCGTACCCATTAAATCCATACAGGTGGTGGAGGAGCAGAAAGGGAGAGAGTGAGAGAGAGCGAGCCAGCTGGAAGAATTTTCTGAAAATCTTTCATGAACTCTTTTGTCTTGGAAGTCCTGCTGAGGGAACTGGAGTGGAAACCCAAAACCAGAGTGCTGCTCAAAGGCACAGTGACCTTTTTTTAGATTGCATTTTCATTTGCACAAGTGCAGGCATCAAGGCTCCTACAGTTAGTCTATGGACCGCATCATTAGTGATCAGAATGAATTTTAAGCTCAGATTTAGATGCGGATGCCACAAAGAAAATGGGGATTTCCTGTGTCGCAAAGGGAAATCATACAAAAAAA
The DNA here is from genome assembly GCA_034780415.1 of Cichlasoma orientale. Lineage (NCBI taxonomy): Eukaryota > Metazoa > Chordata > Actinopteri > Cichliformes > Cichlidae > Cichlasoma > Cichlasoma orientale. Next base: position 277,173 of record JAVDPK010000357.1, read on the forward strand.
CAACTTTGCTTTAGCCTGGATTGGTTTTGCTTCACACAGCAAAGGTCTCTTACAGGGTTCAGATTTATCTCTTGTAAAGGTTCACTGGACAGACCCCTGCTGCTCTGGGGCTGCAGGATGTCACTTTGACCTCGCTCTTCCTTCTCATTTCTCTGCATTTCCTCTTATTTTTTATTTTATTTTAGTCTTAAATATTTGTTTTGTCCCTTTTTGATCCTTTCTTACTTCTTTTCTTAGTTTTATTCACATTTTTTTTTTGCAGCTCATGTTGCCAATAGTGTGTCATGTGTCTTGACTAAAGAAGCCTAAAACAGTATTTCTTCAGTTAGCTACGGCTGGGGGTTCCCCTTCATAGCATGACCATATAACTTAAATTGCTTGATCTCTACAGAGAATTGTTTCATCTAAAAACATTGCGCTTCTCATACAGTGTCCTTGTGGAATAAATGTAGCCTATTAAGCTTTCATTCACTTATATTATTTTACATTTAGATCTAAAAGCACATTCATGCAACTCATGAATGGTGGGGAGTAACAGGCTCTGGCTTATGCAAGTGTTGAAAAGCCTGCTGACAAAAGCAAATTTCCAGTTACAGAAAAACACCGGGTTTCATAGTGAAAGTGATATCTTGGGTGTTGTTTGCAAAGTAGTCTGCCTTATGACCCCAGCTTCCTATCATTCACTTAGTTTTCCCCTTATTTGTAAGCACTGCTCTGTGTCGGCTCTGCAGCATTTTGTCTGTGGTAGACAAAGCCGTGCAGGCAGACCCAGACAGTGGGATTAGAGGCCAAGGCCAGCCCCTCCAGGGTTTATAGGCAGCTTATTGGGCAGGTAAAAGACACATTAAAAACCCAGAAGAAAAAAATCCTCATTAGGTTCTCATGTGGGCTTGTTTTGTAACTTTCTACACTTCCCCTTTACGGTTTCCCTGAGTGAACCTCTTACTAAGCTCAGCTTGGGGTGGCATCAGAGGTGAGGCCAAGAATGTTCTCTTAACAGGTTTAAGACAGTAAATATATTTTTTTTACAAAGGTGGAATCAGATTTTATATTTCAGACTAAAGCTGACTTATTGTAAATGTTGCAAGCACAGAAATATAATAGATATTGCACACCTATGACAACATACTGTCTTGTTTGCCATTGCCTAATGCCTTAAAGTGTAATATGAAATGTTGAAGAGGGGGCAGGGTTAATATGGGATGAAGAGTCTTAAGTCTCACTGGACTGTTTGTGCTGAGGAATCATAATAAGGTGTTCAGTCAGCATACTGCTGTCCTTACCAGGTCTGTGACCACAGGGCTTAAGTGTTCTCTCCAATGAAGACTGAGAAAGAGCCATAAATGCTCCAATACTGTTCATATGTTATTTTTTTTTTATAAATATGTGACACATTCAGCCAGCTAGAAAAAAAAGGAACTTATTTAGCTGTCAAGGACTGAAAAATATGCATTGCATTTAGTGGAAAGGCAATGGAAATTAGGTGCTTTTGCCAGAGGATCTTATCCTTATTTATCTCTTTGAGACAGGCAAGAAAGAGAAACCCCAGTAAAAACAGCACATCTCTGTGGTGTGTCCTCACATGCCTTCTTGTGTTGAGTGGAAAGGCAAATAGGAAGGTGAGAGGCAGAATTGATCGTTGGATCTTCCAGTAGTCACTGCATGCATATATCAATCCAGAATGACTTCAGTATAAACAAACCCTGCAGTACCACTCAGTTGGAACTGTTGCCTAATGGTTTCAACATGAGGAGAAAAGTCCCAGTGGACCTTTCATAGTGTTTAATCATCTCTGTCGTCTCTAGAACTTCTACAACTTGTGGCTATTTCCAGTGCCTAATGATTATATGTGTGCTGACAGCAGTATGGGGCTGCAGGTTTGCATTCCTATGACCAAAGTCAAGTCAATGAATGAGTAATGTGTCACTTGACGGCTGCATACACACAGATGTGCATGTGCACATCTTGACTCAAGTAAGCTCAAAAATGCAAGTGCTGTGCTGCAAAGAGGTTTTCTTCTCTTTTGTGTCAGCGAGTGGAGGATATTTGTTGGCTCGTCTTTCTTTGCTCAAAGCACAGAACATGGTTTATGAATAACTCTAGAGTTGGATAAGGCAGCTTGTGAGTACACGTCACATTTAGCTCAGTCTGCAAAAGGATGCCAGTAAAGTAAAAAAAATGTTAGGTAATATAGAGAGCATCTACAGGATCATATTTGCCCAAATCTATGGCCTTGCCTCTTTGTCAAAGGTTCTGGTTCCTGGATGGCATTAGAGGGTCTGTGTAGTAGTATGAGGAATTCCCTTGTCTATAAAGGATGTGTCACAGTCATGAAAGAGCAGGCCTACTTTCCATTATTAAGTAAATATTAAACTTGCCGTCTTTGATCTCATACTTTCCAATCCCACTTTTATTACAGTTCATATATTAATGCAGTAAAAGGTTGGCGTCTGGGTCAAGAATCTGTTAGGCCTTTTTCTCTCACTTGCTTTCACATGCTCTGGTAATGGGAACAGCTTGAGGTCAGTGAACTACTGTCGAATGTCACTGATAGTGCACACAGTCACATGCTGTTATTGATTGGCATGAATGGAAGAAAGATGGCATACTCATTGAGGGGTGAATGGACTACACGGGATATTTGTATCACTGGAGTCTATTAATGTAAACACACAGAACCCGGTACCGCAGAGCATCTGCTCTGTTTACGGTGTACATGCCATCCCAGGTGGCTGATGGCTCTTTTTATTGTGTTTGAAAGTAAATCAGCCCCATGTACCTCTGTAGCTAGTAAATCTTCATCCTCCAGCAGGATCTTGTAAATCTGACAGAGCCGTTTGTAGCCGAGTGTCATCGCAATTTGTTTATCTCTATAGATCTCCATATGTTTTATTAAACCACATGATATGAAGATTTTTTTTTTATAAATGTGGTTATAGAGACAAATATTTGATTGAACAACACAGTAACAAGGGTGTTACCCAGTCTGTGATGCTGCGGTCTGTGAACGGCTTCCCTTTCTCTTGTCATTTATCAAGAATTATGTCATTGAAAAGTTTGGTCTTATTAAACAGATGCCTGAAGGTCATGACCCGTAGGATAAAGCGAACTCAAAATGGTTAAACGTTGCATTGTTAGGACTTCAGCAGTTCCACAATGCCCTGTTTTCTGTTAAAGCTGAAGTACTTCCTCTGAAACACTGGAACACTTCCTTGTTTTACTCAGCTTCCCTCGAAACTTTGGGAAATGGGAAGTGTGAATGCCTGAGGTACACCAGGTTGCATTCTCACTTACTACTCTATGTGACTCGAGTGAGATCAACCTTTAAGCCTCCTGCATTAGTCGGAATTTCACATCTCTTGCTTGTGCCCGAATACTAAACTCCTTGTGCTTCCCAAGCACTGAAATACCAATGAAGTGCAAACAGCAGCTTTCTGTTCTTCATAATAGCTGGGTCCGTTATTGAATAGCAGCATCGATATTCAACTCAGCTACTGATCCCAGCTTCCGCAGTCTGCGTTACTAGGGGATACCTCGTTAATAGTCAAGTCCTTGTGTTGTTTTCATTTTCATTTGATTCCTTTTGAAGTGTTGTGCGGATTACTCTGTCTGTGAGCAGTTAAAGAAGTATTTGCATGCTTTATAGCTAATCACAATCTATTTTAAAAACAACAAAAGTTTAGATTGTTCCCCTGTGTTTCCAGTTTCAGGGGATTTGGCTGTGATCCACACAGAAAGCTGTAGAGGGATGTGCTCTGTCTCTGGGCCAAGTGCACGTTAGTAGGCTAAGTGAGGCCATGTACAAAAAGCACAGTGTATGTGCTGTACAAGTTTAGACTAGCAGCTGCCACCGAGTCCTCTCCAATATGCTGTGGTTGACAGAGCCAAAATCCTTTATGGTCTGTTTACCTCCAGATAGATCAAGACTTTTATAATTTATTTCATGATTTGTTCACTTTGATTTTCAATTTTCTGTTGCTTCAGCTGCTATGTCATTATTATACCAACTAGCCTTTATCTGTTTCTTATTCTACCCTCTTTGCCCTGGCTGTAACTATCATGCTTATTAACACTAGGCTGTGTTGGGAAAGTACAAATTGTATTTGTTAATGGCTCTAGAGAAACGTTAGGGGAACACCAATGTGATTACAGTTGAATCAGACCTGTCACTCTGAACCACAAAGAGAAAAAGGGGATAAATCAAATCAAACTCATGAATATTGTCAGTAGATCACAGTATTGAACTGGTTGACCCTTCCCCTCATCCCACAGCAGGTTACTGCTTTGAGGAGTTTCTTTCAACATGTATTCTCAAAATTGGTTCATTACTTTTTGGTCTTGGTATAATTTTTTTCCAGCTATTTCTGGTAAGAAAAATATACACATTCATTGAGCTTCATAACATAAATGTACATTCAGTGTACACATGAGCCCTCAACAGGGAGGAGGACTTTTTTAAATCATCTTTTTTGCTTTTTAAAAACAGAAACCTTGCCTTTGGTGCAAAGCTCCGAGCATGACGTGACTTTGATGCTTCATGAAAACAGCTTCTGCCCTTTTTCATCACACTGTTGGTGCTCCCTTGGTAGTCAGTGTTACTTTGTTTACAGTACACTGTTGGTACACCTGTAGGGATCTGGTGGTTACTCTTTAATCAAACAGAGATATAGCCATCTGCTCAAGCTTGGACAGATCTCTGAGCATTAAGTTTGTGGGTTCTGTGGTCATAATTATGCACATTACAGTGTCTATTAGCGATGCTTCCTCAGTTTACAGTTATACTTTCCTGTCACAGTGTAGGAATTAGTAGTTAATGATTAAGATGAGACTTATAATCCCTAATATATCAAGAGCAGGTTCAGTTGATTTTAAATCCCTTGAGCTCATGAATAGTATAATAATATTAATATTTTTTCTTTCCCTTTTTTTGTCTCCTCTAACAGCACTTCCATGATGGGCGTAAGGCACAGCAGCACATTGAGAGCTCGTGGAAACAGCTGGAATCAGTAAGTGACCCTATTTATATGCAGTTCCACAGTGGTTCACTACATTAGTAGCTACAAATATATATACTGAGGTTGCATCATATAAAATTATACATGACTAAAATCAACCATTCTCTCTGGACCAGTTTTTCTTGGCTGAGAAGGCAGAGGCGCTTCAGATTTTTTGGCTAACTGATGTTCTTAATTTTAGAAATAAAAAAATATTTATTTTATGAAATACTTGCTCCATGCATTGTAGATCAGTCCAATTATTTCCCAAGCAAAGGGTTACTACCAGTCAACAGTAATAAAGGAAAATACATAAAGTACATCATTATTAAAAACTGACAGACATGAAGTGTCTGTGAATTTCTGTTGGAAAAAATGTAAATCAGCAGAGGCCCTTATACAGAGCCCCAAACACCCTCCTCCTCTCTCCTAAGATCTCAGTGAACAATTTATTTTACTTGCAATGAGCAGGACAGAAGTTACACATTATAAATGGTAAATATGACACTGGGCGTGCTAATTAACACACAGTACTGCCTCAGGTGTATCCAGATAAAAAGATCTTCAGATCATGGCCAAGACTGAAATACTGAAGAATACATTAAATATTGGCTGCAGGCCAGATTTTAAGTAGATTGTTTGTCTTGTTGAAAAAGAGCAGGTCCAAGATTTCTGTTTGTATTTGTTTTAGTGAAGAAGCTTAAAGAGAAATTGCACAGAACACTACTTCTTATCTCTGCCTGGCCCCTTTGACGTGGGAGAGAACGTGTGTGAGAGAGATGCCTTGTCCTCCTCAAACTTCTCTGTGCACTCAATGGATACCATTGTATGTGAGGCAGATAGGCATAGTTCAGAGTGCACACTAGTCCAACAAACACTGATTGTTCAGTTTGAGGGGTCGAAAGAGGGTTGGATGAATGCTTGTTTTTCTGTACACAAATGACCACTATGAACATTTGTTTAATCTGCAGACTGCAGACTTTAACAGACCCTGTTCCTGTGTCAGTTGACATAAACTGACCTCTGCTGCACACAATGCCAGGCCTGAAATGTATTTGACGTCTACTTACGCATCTTGACGTCCGTTACTGTGCTTATTTAAAAGTCAAGTAATATAGTGTTCCTGCTACAGCTCATGGCGGGAAATGACTGATGTAATGTGTGTGATCTCATTAAATCTCATGCCCTTTTATTTCAGTGTAAAAGACGATTTGAGAGAGACTGTAAAGAGGCAGACAGAGCACAGCAATACTTTGAGAAGATGGATGCTGACATTAACGTGACTAAGGCTGACGTGGAAAAGGTACGTGTCATGTCACCTCGTATCCAGCGAGCTTGTCCTATACCCTCCATGCTTAACACGATTGCCTGGCCTTCTCACCCTCCCACCTAGCAACCTTTTTCTCACCATTTTTTTTTACAAATTTTCCCCCCGTCTATGCCCCATCCCTGACTCCTTATTCCACTGAGCCTAAAAGACAGGAAAGACTGACTGACCATGTTTTTGATGTCAGGGAGTGCACGTAGAAGCTGGCATTGTCCCAGTAACACAGTGATCTGCTAAGCAAAGCTGATAGCAGCAACAAGCCTGTACTATCTCTGTGGAGCAGCCACCCAACACTGTTATACTGTATAAAAAGATTGTGTTAATGGCAGTTCTCTTTCGTATCCTTTGGATTATACATTTAGGTTTGTTTTGCTTGTTCATAGTGAAGAACTAAATAAGTAGTTTGGTGTTTCAGAGATTATATGTCCTGTTCAATAAATCATCACAAGCAGCGATCACCCAATTCTCAGAACTCATAGCCCACAGTCCCCCGGGCCTGTAGCTGATGTCATTTCCTGTTGTCACGACCAATTAAAAGAGCCCTCAGAATGTCAGACCCACACAGCTCCCACGCCCGCAAGGCATCATGGGTCAGCAGCGCATGTTCCTGCTGCTTCATCAGCTGTTGGAGCAGAGCTGAGACTCACAGTTGACACAGTTCAGACCCGATTATTATGCAAATGCAGGCTGGAATAAAGAGCCTTTCTGCACTCTGGACATAAAGCCAGAGAACCACAATTGGCTTAGGCTAGCTCTGAACTCAGCTGGAAAGACTCGGCACAGCAGTGCAAGAATCTGCTGTTGTTATTGCAGTTATCTTTATTATCAGAGCTTAAAAGATTCTTACATTACACATAATTCAATAAATGAAAAGATCATTTGATTTTTGCTTTGTTCTAGTTTTGCTTGCTTATAAAGTGGCCATTTAAATAGCATCTTAAAATGCCAGATTCTTCACAAAATGGCCCATTCAATCTTAATAGATTATGGTAACGTTTGTATACAAAACTGTGTGCATAAACTGTATGTCATTTCTAAACACTTTAAAGGAACATTGATTTTCTTAGTTTTTGCAAGTCTGTAAAGATTTGAAAATGGTCAGCAGCAATGTTCATTCAAGCTACCAGCATTGCCCTTTCATTTAAATACAAACATTCGCATTGCATAGCATTTAATTATGCATTAATCCTTCTCTAGTCTTTCTCCTTCTTCTGTGGATAACTTTTTTACCTACTCATGTTTCAATTGTACAGAAATGAAGAGCTCAGAATAGAAAAAGCTGAAATGAATGACTTTCTATAACGGGTACTTATATTATGAACAAAGCATCTGGATATACGATGGAAAAAAGTAGGTGTAGGTTTTATTTATATACTGTGTTTTTTTGTCTTTCTGATTTGAGTATGTAAGCCGTGATGACTCACAACTTAACACAGGTTAGTATTCTTAGTAAGATATAAGTATAGCCAGTTAAACACTTATGTCAGTACATTTTTTACACAATAAATTTAAGTTTTAAGAAGTACTGTTGAAATGTCACAACTATAGCCTAGTTTTTATTTTAGTCATAGTGAAAACCTTTGTCCTGTGAGTAGGTTTGTGATGAACAGAATAGGTGGTGGCATGGTGGTAGAAGAAGTTGAGAAAGAGAAGCTGTGTATATTGTGTATAAGTCGTGCACGTTAGTATTCTGCAGCTCAGTTAGCTAAATATTTCACAGAGATATATTTTGAAAGTTCATTTCCATGAGATGCTTTTGTCGGTAAGGCAGTGCCCTTAATGCAAAAGAGCTGCTGTTTGTTGAGCTGAGGTTTTGTGGTTTTATGCACAGCTGGAGCAAACCTCTAAGTGTTCCCTCTTCACCTCTGGCAAACAAATCCCTGAATTAGGGGTTTGGATTGGCAGCCCAGATATCCACAAAGGCAGTTACAGTTCTTTGAGGGACCCCCAGCCCTCACACACACCGACAGACTTCCCCGTATTGGAGATCCTCAGTGTTAAGGTATAAGGAATGCAACTGTATTGGAGTCCTCTCGACTGTTCAACATCTACCAATAGCAGTGAACAGCAGCTTAAAATGCCACTATTTTAGTGGTGATTGTGGTGTTAGCCTGATGTCAGCTTCCCTTTTTGAGTGATGATTCTCCTGGTGGTGCAGGAAGTGCATCTATGGCAACTTCTTGTTTAGCTGGAAACAGCTAACAATCCCTTTGTGTGTATGTGTGTGTTTGTATATTTATTTTATGCCATGCCTTGAAGCGAAGTTTCCATAAGGTAGGTCCAGCGAGCAGAGAACCTTTTGTATCTGTCGGAACACACACTGTCTCGACTTGTGTCTCGATATATACACGGTCTCCCGTAGAGTCTGACACATAGCCTCAACCAGGTCTGTTACCACGCCCTGTCCTGTCTGACTGTGATCAGTGGCTTACCGCGCTGTCTACTGCTGTACACTTTCCCACTCTGATGTTTATGTGTAAGAAATAAGAGAGAAAGGCTGATTATGCTGTTTATGGCAAACCTTTATGAAGTTCATTCAGTTTCTTTGTGCTCCACATTCTCATTTTTTCATCAAAATCCTCTTTATGATCCATATCTGACAGCTAGACAAATAACTTGAAATGTGTATGAATGTATTTGGTGCCGTTAGTGACGGCAAAACAGGTAATTTCCAGAAAATGACAACAGGATGTGATGTGGCTGCAGGCATAGCAACTTGTTTTAAAGTACTGGCAAAGTTACCATGGCGATAATGTGTAGCCTGATTATTTCTAAACACATTGAGCACATTTTGCATGCACCTACACTTGCAAAGCACATATGCTAAATGCATGCTCACATGCTGGCACTTAGATTTTAAACAGCTGGACTTCTCCATGTGCTTTTTAGCTTTTATCTGGGTTTCATGTTCCTTTCTTTTGTAGGCTGTGTGACTCACAGCCAATCATTTTCCACTGAGGTATCATCTGTCATCCCTCATGTGCTGGAAATAATGTACCTTTGTATCTGACGAGTGTCTCAACTCTGATGTGCTCCTTTTCCTCTCATATACCCGTGTGTGTGTGTGTGTGTGGGTGTGAGTGAATGAGTTTGAGAGACTCTGCTCTTGCTCTTAGATTGGTGTGTAGGTGTGAACTGGATGAAGTCCTTTAAATGTTTTCTTCTGATGATCAGGGTTATGTTCCCTTGACTAGCTCATAGAGTTATAGAGCTGCACCTTTCTCTGTGTGTGCGTGCATTCAGCAGGTGAAATGCTGATCACAATCACAGGTTCATGAGGTAGCTCTTTGTTACAGATGACCCATTGAAATCACTACTTATGTGAGGACAGGCCTCAGGTCTGAATGAAAGAGGAAACAGATATGAGTACTTAGCTGCACGCAACTAACACACATACACACACACTGCACATGCTGTCTAGCTGAGATAATCTCATCTCCATCTGCTTACTGCAGATTCGTAATAGGCCTCTCTTGCAGCATTTCTGACTGCCTGCCTTCCTTCCCCTAGACTGAACTAGCTTAAAATAATCAACATTGTCGACAGCAGAGGCAGGCTAGACTGGGAGAGCAGGGAAAATCCAAATACTTCCATTCTGCAGCCTCTGCAGGCTGTTGTCTTCCTTTGTATTTGTTTGTTCTGGCCTACATATAACCTAACACCCAAGGCTGTTGCTGCTTCTCAACTTTGATTTGCACCTTTGGCCATGCATTCACAGGCTCTCTGTGTACGTGTGTGTACATGTGCATGCATGAGTGCTCAAATGCACAATTATGTTGACTCATTTAGGTTTTTATGCTCTGGCTGTGTGTGGTCTGTCTTCATCAGGGGACACTAAGGTTTAGTTTGTGATATATTGATATATGTGTTTGTGTGGTTTTTTTTCTTCAGGCACGGCAGCAGGCTCAAATGAGGCACCAGATGGCCTCTGACAGTAAGAACGACTACTCCTCCTACCTGCAAAAGTTCAACCAGGAGCAGACTGAACATTACTATACAATTATTCCCAACATATTCCAGGTAAATACAACAGCACTACAGTGTATGATATGTCTCAACAAGTTTGTTATAAAGCTGGTTTTGGTTTATCAGTGTCACCAGTATATAGAATTTATTTACTTTGCCCACACAAATATATTAACCCCTCTCCAATTTAGCAGTATTTTCTCTTCTTCTCCTAGAATGATGCATTCATGTGCAATCATTGCTCATCATGTGAATTCAAAGCTGTTTGCCCCCCCACAGGTCAACTGCTAAAATAAAGTTTTTTGCCATACAGGAAACACTCAGCTTAGGAAGCAGGCCTTATTTAGAGTGCATTTTCTAGACTTTTATTTACTTCGTCACTCTTATATTACAGGTTTACAAATTGTGACTTTGAAGTTACTGTTTTGTAATGTTCACGATATGATTTTTGAGTGCTCATATTTCCAGTGATCATCAAAAGACAGCTCTTTCAGATTGATTAAAGCGTTTTGTTTTGTTTTTTCAATCAAACTCTACCTACTCTTGTATTTATGTACAAATATGCTTGCATCAAAATGTAGAAACTTCAAGACATGGAGGAGAAAAGAATTGAGAGGGTATCAGTGTGCATGAAGACATTTGCAGACGTGGACCGCCAAGTGCTGCCCATCGTGGGGAAATGTTTAGATGGCATGACGAAAGCTGCTGAATCCATTGAGCCCAAGACTGTGAGTATCTATCTATCTATCTATCTATCTATCTATCTATCTATCTATCTATCTATCTATCTATCTATCTATCTATCTAT
>JAVDPK010000357.1:296696-327021 GCA_034780415.1 Cichlasoma orientale
CCCCCCCCCCCCCCCCCCCCCCCCCCCCCCCCCCCCGCCCCCCCCCCCCCCCCCCCCCCCAGCACAAGACAGCATAGCAAGGACCATAAAAGGCCATTCCAGGTGGATGACTTGATTAGTGGACTAAAGTGAGTAGAGCTCCTCTGTGCACCAGCCTGTGAGCTAAACAGGATTACAAGTCATCTGCTCTGGCTCTACCAGCCAGTTGTTATAAACCTGCTCAGCTCTGTTCTTTGTATTCAGAACCATATCCTCTCAAAAAATCACTCAGCAAATTATAGAAATGTTAAAACACTTCCACACTTCTCTTAAGCTTTTGGCTTTTACTCAGCCACTTTAATTGGTTACATTTAGAGACCTGTTTATTTGTAAGCTATTCTTCACGAGTGCGAATAGTTGGGTTTTGAAAGCATCTCTCCAGCTTGTCTGTGTACAGTATCTGCCTCCATGTCAACGTATGGACCTGCTAATGTGATAACATGCTTTTGGCGCCCTCTGCTGTCCCCTGTGTGTCATTGTGGCAGCAGAGAGGGAGCAAGAAGTAAAGGGTACCTTCTCCTCTGTCGCCGTCACTCTCCCTCTACTTTTTAATTTGCATCTGTCTTCCTTTAACTTTTCTCAGTGACTTCATGCTTGTGCAGTAGGTTGGCCTGTTTGCCAACTTCTTTTTCATTTCTCATGAATTCATCATGTTAGAAATGTTAAACTTCACCACATTAAAAAAAAGAGCGGGGTCCTTGCAGCTGAAATAGTTTCTGAAAGAGCTTTCTTTTTATTACACAGCTAGTATATAAATCTAGTTCTTGAGGCTTTGACCACTTTACCCTCTTTTCCTTATATGGTGAAGTCTGGCAGAGTAAAGCGTTATTAGAAAATACACGTAAACTATTTTTGTTGAAAGGAAAATAAAACAAATGGCCGTAATATTCTCCTGATGTTGACTTTTATCTGTTGTCTCTTTCTCTCTCCTGCTCTTCGCCATTTTTCTCTCTTCTCCCCCCATGAAGCTTTCTCTCAAGCTGGTAAGCATGACCGTATAACTGCACGACCGTAGCGGCATGACCATAGCACGCATGTCACGTCCTCCCAGTAACACAGTGTTAATAACGTTCTGTACGCTGATATGTTTTTGGTGTGCTCTTTTTATTTTATTTGTTTTTGGATCTAATTTAATTATTAATTAAGTTTTGCTGTAACACAACAATGGACCGGAGACTCGTCGTCTCATTTTTGTGTTATGTTGTTGTTTGTTTGTTTTTATGTTGTGGTTGTGTTCCCGTTTTGTCTCTCCCAAAACGTGTCTGTGGTCTCTGTGATGCAGATCACACTCAATTCCCACGTCCGGAATCTCATTGAGGTGATCAGATTTACTCTGTGTTCTACTTGTCTGTCTCTTAGTTTGTCTGGTAGTCCTTATTGTCCCAACAGATTGTATGTCCCTGTAACGTCTACTAATCTGTTCCATACAAAGTTATCTCCTGTCCTTACACCGCATGCCACTTCCATTTATTGATTTTTATTTTTATGGTGTTTTGTAAGCCTATCATAAGAGAGGGTTTCTTCAAAACACGACACCCTTTGAGGATTAAAGGAATAGTTTAATATTTTTTGGGAATGCTTTTCACATTTTGGAAAATTCACTTTTTATGGTGTGTAAAGGGATTATATTGATACAGACTGGAAACAGTAGGAAACAGCTGTGCTGGCTCTATGCGAAAAACCCTAAAAATTCACTAATTCAAAGGCTGTATTATTATTACTGTAACAGTTTTGTTTGTTATATATGTAAAAAAGCTAACTGGTGATAAATAATATAGTGTATATCTCAGTTCTTGCCTTTAGTATCAAAGCGGTTCAGAGAGAGTTGTTAGTATTTCCAGCACACAAAAATAAAACACCTTTCAGGGAATAATTAAGCAAAATTTGTTTTCCAAAATCGACATGACAGGATGAGTCAGCGTTTCGTGTCTCTCGATGCCGCATGAGAACTTGTAAATGAGTGGGTTTGGGTTAGGTGCAGATGCAGAGGGGGAGTGTTGATGGGCTTGTAAATAGTGTGATAGAGGAGAGAAGCAGATAACTGGCACAAGTTTAAAGAAGAAACAGTTCATGCAACACGACATTAAAGTATCGCCCTACGCTCAATGCAGCGAGGAGGAGAGCGTCGCCTCTAAAGGCTGGAGAGCTTCCGATCTTTATGTTAAGGATGTTGGCGTACATGCCAACACGTGCATTTCCCCAAATTCTAAACTGTTCTTTTAAACCGACTTTTCAAAGAAAATTACTTTTTGAAATTTTACAGCTTGTGTTTGGGTGTCTGTTTTCTGTCCACCAGTACCTGATTCAAATAAGACGGATCAGTTTGAACCTTTGTATCGATACATCAAATTTGTTGACTGCAACACCGAATTTCTGTCTGCCTATAGTTTTAGTTTGTTTATCGATTAAATGTAGTCATGTAGAATAAATATACAATTAGATCGCAGTGCTTTGACTAGTCTGGATACTGTAAACACTAACAAATCACGTCTGTACTGTAACGTCTCACTGATACGAGAGCATGTCTGCATGTGTCTGCATGATGATTGACAGATCTTTGTTATGTTGCATGCTTTTAAGTGTTGCATGCTGATACAGGGAGAAGGGGTAAGGTTACCGTGGTAACTAGCTGCTGTGTTTGACCTGGCTCATGTGAACTGAATCCTGACCTCCAGTCTGTAGCTCCAGCACTTATATCCTGTGGTGCCACTGTGACCCATCTCAATGAGATCCAATCACGGGCCTCGACCTCTTCAGTCCACACAATCCAAACTTTTTCTGACAATATATGACTATTTTCAGCTGCTCATAAACTCACTGAAACTGGCCACACTGTATGGGAACACATATAACATTGACAGCCTCTGTTACTGTACTTACGTTCACATTTTTTTAGATTTTGTCTATATTATCCTTATTTGTCTATTTATTAGTTTTGTAGCTTGCGCTATGAGAGTGCAAGCATCAGAATTTGGACGTGCACTGAGCGTATGAGAGGCGGCTGAGCAGCATGACTCATTCTTCAGTTCAGAGTTACAGATTGGAAACAGTCTCATCAGGAAATATGACCCCTGTGAAGACAACCTTTCACAGCTCGCATAAGCTTCGTTTTAAGGAAGAGCTGTTCCTGTCAGAGAAGAGTCAGACTGCTTCAGATCCATTAGCTAGCTCACGCTGAAACACAATATGAGCAATAAAAGGATGTAGCTAATATTTTATTACATTTCCGATGCATTTACAGAGATCTCTAAATTAGGTGTGGCGACTGAATAGGTGGAAGGCCTCAAGTCTATACGCAGCCAAACATCCTAAATATCAAAGAGCGTGTATTAGAGAGCGGCTGCAGTATCTCCTTCACACAGCTGATTCAGTTAGAGCATAATGGGAGGTCCATTTATTCTGAACTATTGACCATTTGTCCCTGAGTCTTGGTTCTCTTGGTTTTTAGAACAAAAGAGATACTGCACCTATCTAGAACAGATCCCTGTTAAAACACAAAATGTAACATATATATTGAAGTAGGTTATTTTCCTACTTTTTTTTTTAATTTTCCTTGATGTGATTTTTTTCAGGGTTCTGGACCAGAGGACTTCAGTCATCTGCCACCGGAGCAGAGGAGGAAGAAGCTGCAGGGCAAGCTAGATGAGCTGAATAAAGACATACAAAAAGAGATGGACCAGAGGTACTCAGAGGAGTTTTTACTGTAGCATTATAAAGCTTACTCGGTCTGTTCTTTATAACCAATAGTTGTGTCTGCCCCTTTAATATGAAATGAAAGCTCAGTGACTGACTAGTTTTTGCTCTTCCAGGGATGCTCTTACTAAGATGAAAGACGTGTATGTGAAGAACCCTCAGATGGGGGACCCAGCCAGTGTGGACCCCCGGCTATCAGAAATAAGTCAAAACATTGAGAAGCTCCAGTTTGAAGTACAGAAATTTGAGGTTAGTTCAGTGTCTGTTTGAGCTCTTATTTCTGTTTGAGTGTTAATGTTGGAAGGCTGTGTTGTTTGGTTTATCTGAAACAGTAAATGATGAGGAGCTCAGTCACACATCTCCAGCTGGGCTAGTTCCAAAGAAGCCTGTCGCTCGTCCATATTAGGAGAAGATGCGAGGCAGTTGGAGGGGTTGGCTGCATGTTCCACGTTCTCCGTGCAGGGAGAGAGAAGTCCCAGAACAATGGCCCGGTTTAACCCTGTAAATAAATGGCAAAAAAAGTTCGAATGCAAAGCAGAGGTGTTCCTTACGTGCAGGTTCTTGCCAAATGTAAAGGTCATCTGACTCACGGATCAAAAGAATTCCTCAAGTCATTCGTCCAAGTCGTCATGTAGGAAAAATGTAAAGCTAGAGCCAACGCATCCATAATGATTGCATGTGTTTCAGGGCTGGTTAGCAGAGGTGGAGGAGAGGATGCCGTCTAAGAGTGATACACACCGGAGAAGCGGACTCTATGAGACCCAAAATAGCACAACAGTGAGCAACAACTGTGCACAGGACAGAGAGAGGTATGGCATACTCTGAAAAACACCAGCCCCAGAACCCAGAGTTTGTAGCACACATTACTTTTTGGGAAGAAATCTATGTGTGTTTTCACAGTATATTTACTGTGTGTGTGTTGGCCCCTGAGCAGCCCGGATGGCAGCTACACAGAGGAGCAGAATTCAGAGGTTCAGGTCAAAGCCCAACCCAATGCCCCCCCTCCCACCACCACCACCACCACCACTCCAGAGTTTGATGATGAGTTTGACGATGAGGAGGTCCTGCCTACCATCGGCACCTGCAAAGCCTTGTATCCCTTCGAAGGTAACCGCAAATACTCTGGTTTGAAATAAAAATAGTTAATGTAAGTATGACGCCTGCTGGTCGGCTGCTGCTAAGGTCCTGTTTTTTCTGGCATTAATCCGAGTGATGGAAAAAGGGTGGAGGAGTTTGTTCCCTCTAAATGAGGAGGAGGAGCAGGGCTATGGCCTTCCTGTTCAAATGTGTGGAGGAGTGTGAATAAAAATACGCCAATTTCTCCGCGGCACTATTTCCAAATCAAATTTGGAAAATTCTTCAAAGCTGCTAAACACGAAGCTCAGTGCACATGAAGAGGTGGGAAAGAGCTCTGATCGATCTGAGGGCTGGTGCTAGCGTATATAAATATCGACCCTGCTCTAAATTGTTCTTTTGACATATGCGTAGCTTCGCTGATTGCTGGGTTAACGCCGAAAATGTGACTTACAGGTTTAAGTAGTGATAAAGTAATTCAGTAATATTGCAGTTATTCTGCAGTTTATTTTCAGTAATATGATTAAAAACATGGACTACATAAACTGGCCTCGATGGTCAACACAATAACCCACTGCAATCAACCAGTCTGCAACAACAAGAAATGAAAGAATAGTCCGAGGAATAACCCGACAGTAGCGGATTAGAATCATATAAATGAATGACAGTGCAGCATATTGCCAGAGAGGTCACAACCCTACATCCCCTTGTGTTCTGGCATAGATTGTTAAAATCCTCTGAGCACTGGTCTAAAAGGAAAAAAGAAGCATAGATGAGGACAAAAAGACAACGATGGCACAAAAGTCAAGAAAGCTGCAAAGCTCAACCACACGACATTACAGTACAGTTTGTAATTTATTACAGATACATTGTGACAGCCCTGTGATGGCTACCCCACCTTTTGCCCTATGAAAACTGGGATAGGCTGTCCAGGTTCTGCCTTGGGGGCTAGGCTCCAGAGCCTCTGTGATGAAGACATCAATTATTTAACATAGCCTATTATTAGTATTTTTAGACTACAGATCAGAAGTACTTCACAAAAAGCAGAAAGCAAATTAGCAATAACATGAAAAAAAATATTATCTAGTTACTCCTCGCTGCAGGTTTTCAAACACCTTGGTGCCCCAACCCCTGCTGCAAAATTGAATGGGGCGGGGCTTCCATTGGCAGAGTATCCTTTCTCCAGCTAATGTACCCATAAATGCTTATTCTTTAAATCAAAGACTGAATGAAGAATTTCAATTCAAAGGAATAAATCAAATGGAGTCAGTGAGTGTTAAAACTACCTGCTATGTTGTGCTGTTGGGTGAGAGTACATGTTAGAGGGCCAGTGCAGTTTTTGTGAGTACATGTTACATTGCATTTTCCTGTCACACAACATCTGGTTTTGCTTCCTCTTTCTTTGGTTTACTAATCTGGCTTGTTCAGAGTAGTTCCGTCAATGCACATTCTTATCTTCTGTTGCTTTGCGACCTGTTTACTCCTGCAGGTCATAACGAGGGCACTATCTCCGTGGCTGAGGGGGAGCTGTTATATGTCATAGAAGAAGACAAAGGAGATGGCTGGACACGAGTGCGGAGGAACGAGGATGAGGAGGGATATGTGCCCACGTCCTACGTTGAAGTCTTTTTGGAAACAAATGCCAAAGGTGCTATGACATACATTTAACTCTGCAAGTTTGTGCTATGACAGTTTTTGTTACTGTGAGTCAGTAAATTCCCAGTCGTGTGTTAAATGAGTGAGGCAAGTCACAGAGATTAAAGATGCTAGCTCAGACACACACACTTCATGTCGCTCCAGAAGGAAGGACCAATCGGATTTGTCCATAGCGCCTCATAACAGTTGGGACAGTTGGTTCTGATAGCCTAAGCTGAATGTGAGTCGAGCCGATCAGATATCATGTATATGAAGTGTTTGAAGTGAAGCCTGTTGTTTTCTCATCTCTTATTCACGCCAGTGCCACCTAGTGGCCATTGAAAATAAAATATGGCACACTCAAAGCTCATGATGGCACAAATCAGCTCCTAACAGTGATCATCTGTACATTTCACACATGCAGTATTTGATTTTCTTTTAGATTTAAGATTTTAAATGTCGAATCAAAACATTTCGCTCAAATCAAGACTTTGAGCCACAAATGTGATCAAAGTTGGAATCTGTATGGTGATAAATCAGCTGAGTGAATGTAAGCACCATGTGACGAGACAATGAGCATCAAGTCAAAGTTAAATTTTCAAAAGTTATTGTGTTTTGGTCACGTGACGTTCCTAAAAGAAATAATGCTCGATGTGCAATCATGCAAATGTAATTTAAATCAGCTGTACAGTATGAATATATATTAAGAGATATTTTTATAGGCAAAACTGAAATAAAAGAAAAAATCATGCTGCTGCCCCTCAAGTGTTGCATGCTCTAGAGAAATTACAGTGTTGTTACAACAGGAACAAGTTATTCTCCCCTGTGAGGGGTAATTTTAATAAATTATGGTTCAGTTTAGTAACAGTAATAGCTCCCTTATAATGTTTTTTTTTTTCTTATTTAGTTCATCTTTTGATAATGATAATACCGGGCTGTTCTGGTTCTTTTTTCCAGGCCAATGGTAAAAGAAAAAAGCTCTGAGAATTAGCTGAATTAAGGTATATATGGCGAGGATGGGCTGAGATAAGGAGCTGGTCGTGACTTTAAAGCTCTGTGGTTTATTGCATGGGTCTCTGATACATTTACTCTAAAAGCATGGCGTGTGTAGCCTCTGCGTCCTTTCACTTCTCTGTCACAGCGAGACGTTCTGCGCTACTTTACAAGATCGCGGCTCTCTCAGAAACCACATCCTTCACAAATCATTTCAGAGCCTTTGTTTAACTCTCACTCTTTTAAAGATACAACTCACCCCAAAATTTACACATTTTTCCTCTGACCTCTAGTGCTATTTTCTTTCTGTGCAACTACATCCACTAACTGAAAGAAACATGCAGCTAGCCAACATATCGGTTTAGCAGACGGGAGCGCTGTTGATGTTTACGTCCCGTCATGCTGCCGTTAACAGGAGACTGTTGCCACTGGTAGATGAACTCTGTCTCCTGCCCAGTGTTGACAGGAACAGTTTGGTAGAAAGAAAACAGTTCTTATATAAATCTGTTCACAACAAGCTTTGATTTTGCTAGTGTTCTGAGGTTTCTCTGCACTTTGAGCACCACAGCTATTTAGCTACATTATTAAGAGATGGTTGACATGTCCCTACAGTACGTCCAAAACTGGGCAGCTCACACCAAAACAATCTAGATGGATACATAGCACTACAGGCCGGTGTCCCTTATATTATTTTTACAGGCACAGCATGAGGGTTCTTATCTGCAAGGTGTAACTCGACATGAGGTTTTACACATAGTGTAATTCTTACTGAAATTTGGTGCATGCTGCAGCATTTGTGGGAGTTATAGCATGTTGTGACAGTGTAGTAACTACGTTCTAACATGCATTCAAGTCACATACGAAATAAACTCAAAGGTTCTTTGGGTTAACGGAGGTCTTCCAACACACATTTCTTTCATGGCGATAAATTAGTGTTGTCATTTCAATGTAGTCTCATATTTATACAATGCCCTCTTCTCCATATCTGATTATTTGGGTTGGTCTTGACTTTTCTTTAACGCTAACTCTTCTTCTTTTTTTTTTTTTTATTTATTTTTTTGTTGTTTGTTTGTATTTTCCTTTTTGAATTACAGATTCCTAAAAGTGTGAGGCTGGCTGAGGAATGGCAGGGCAAGCAGCCTCGGAGAAACCACCACGTTCCTCACATGCTCACAGAGTCAGAGAGAAAGAGAAAGATGACCTGAGTCTAAAAGAGAGAGAGAGAGAGAGAGAGAGATGGCCGATTAGAGCGCATCTGAATTTTCCAAACAAAACAAAAAAAGTTTAGCTAGAACGCATTGAAATTTTAGCGCTCATAACGTCTCCATTTTTAACCCCATTCAGCAGTCACAACCACAGCACACAACTGGCTTTATGTTGTTTTCAGCAAAGCTTTGCTTCTTAATGTAACTAACTCCGCTCGCACCGTGTGCGGTCATGACTCAGGCTGCTGGCTTCCCTGGCTCTGCCACTTCTCTTTTTTCCTTACCTTTGCCCTGTGACACACACACATACATGAAGGAGGGTGTGGTCAGAGAAAGGACGGAGACCAGCGGGAGCCCACGTACAGTACAAAAGACCAGGTGGATGAAACTCTGACTCACTCTCTGACTCGAGACAGAATCATCCCAGGCTCATCTGACGCCACAAGATGCTCATAGTCACGCCTTCCACTTAAACCAGCTCCATGTTTGCAGGTTTCACCTACTGGAAACAGAAGAAATGAAGGTGCTAATCATCTGTCTTTGTGTTCTGTGCTTCTGGTCTATGTTTGTTTGATCTGAACGATTGTTGGTCTTTTGTCTTATGATGTCCACTTTTCTCCTCACCGTGCTCGTTTCCACATATCCAGGACCAGCTGGAGGGGCAAAACTTTAGATGATGGTGTCATCCACCATCCATCTCATCCAACCATTTCTTGTTCTGTCACTGGTGCCTGTTCCTCTCTCTGACCACACCCCACCCCCTCCTCACCTCCACAGCCCTTCCCTCCCCCTCCTCAGGCAGCTCAGGCTATCTCCCTTGGCTGCTTTCAGCCCTCTTTTTTTTTTGTTGCAACAGCTCAGGGGGCAGGGGTCCCTCAGCATTGTGGTGTGCTGCATGCTTGCCCTGTCTTCCTCCTCGCCCCTGCGCTGGCGGCTCAGAGGAGGCGGTGGGGGCGTTAAGTCCGCTTACACTCCTTCCCTCCAGCCTTTCTGTTCAGTTAACCCTCATTGCCTAGTCACACTGTTTGAATTAACCTGAATGATACTGTTTGGGTTTGGTGCCTGTGGTTCTTTTTCTTTTAATTATATACATCATTTTCCAGTCGGTTCAGAAAGCATGTTTCACGGTTTTTAACAGCAAGTGAGTGATCTCCAAATTTTTGTAATTTAATCACAAAAAAGGACGATAGGGACCCGAAATGTCATTTTCTTTTTTTTTTCTTTTTTTTCCTTCCTGAATGATCTAGATAGGTCACGGATGTCTTGTTTCTCTGTAAGTTCAGTATGTATGAAAAGTGTTAGTTTGCTATGTTTTGATCAGAGCGTCTAATGCAAGTTGTTAGTTTACAGTTAATCACCTTGTGGAAGTGGCTCCACCTGGTCCAAGCAGCACCCAAAAAAAAAAAAATCTAACCGATGAAGATTCGAGTTACACCCGATGTTTGTAAGAAGCTCCACCTACTGTATATGAAAATATACTGTGATCGTTTTCCTGTGAGTTTTTGACTGAAATGTGACAACAATGCCGATCATCACCTGTTTTGGGCCTTAATCGGGTTTCACTGAGAGGACGAATGATGCTGACGTCAGCTGTGCTGTGGTGAGAAGATTAAGATGTGATTATCCTAAGGGGGCAAATTTGTAATCATGAAACTGTCAGGGTAGAGAAATGATGTCCCCCTGCTCAATGGCACATAATGTACGTGATTTTAACATTCTTTGTTTTATATATGATGAGTTGAGATTCTCCTTGTCTTTTTTCTTCTTCTTTTTTTTAAGCTGGAATGATACTTTGTTGCTTATTCTACCTGAATGGGACTAAAATCCCCTAACTGCAAATATGAGTAACAGTTCCATAGTTTTGTGTTTTGGATGAAGCCATTGTATATTCGTCTAATGCAGAATTTTCTGAACACTCCCCATATGGAGGAATGATGGACGTAATGATCATTTGGACTCTTGATGGAAGGAATGATCAAATCCCTGCTGAATCGAGCACCGCGTTTGCTTTCCCCGCTCTCATCGCTTCACACGTCACAGTGATCAAACGGTGTTTGGCAAATGATAAGATTAAATCTGATGAGGCGGCAGTAGCTTTAGGGTAGCCATTTGCCTACCAGCACTCAGACGTGAGACCACCACAGACCTTTCTTGTCAATGCCCCAGAATAAACTGCGTGTACAGTGGAAATGGTGTGTTGGAATTAGAGAAAATATATAAGTATATAAATAAAGTTTAAAAAGGAAAACATCTATTTTAACTATGGAGAGTCTTACCATTACTTTATCTGCTTTGCAAAGTAAGACCTCTTTTCCTTTGTGAGGTCTACCAAATGGTGTGTTTTTGCACTTTTTCGTTTGTGTTCCATTCGGTAGGCCATGCTTGTGTTTCGGAGCACTGAATACTTTGTATTGTGTTTACTGTGCCAATTAAATATGCCTGGAGAGTAAATGGTGTATTGTGTGCTTGTTTTTCTTCTCTAGATGAGCCACAAAATCGCATCAATCACCACGAACTGCATCAGCAGCTTTATCCATAAGGTTCTTTACATGAACAGAGACAGATCAAGTCTGTTGACAGCTTCATGATTTAATTACTCGTAACAGATTCTTCTTGTAATTTTTGTATACTCGTGTTTTAATAATTTAGCCCATTGAAATGATGTAAGTTTACAGATATCCAGCAGCATGCCTTCATGTTTGAGAACGTGCACGTGGAAAAGGCCCAAAGACCCGTCGGATAAACTTTAAAGCTCTTTCATCACCACCTCCTCTTATGTTCAGATGTGTTCAACAAACACTCTGAACTCATTTTTCACTCTGGTCTCTGTCAGTGCTGGTTAGCAAGCTGTCTCATAACTACCAGCTTTCTATTTCAGCCGTTCATTTCAGCCCCAATCAGTCACAACAGATGGCTGCCTGAGCCTGCTTCTGCTGGAGGTTTCTTCCTGTTAAAAGGGGAGTTTTCCTTTCCCACTGTCACCAAGTGCTTGCTCATAGGGGTTGTTTTGACAGTTGGGTTTCCCCTGTAATTTACCTTACAATATAAAACACCTTGAGGCGAATGTTTGTTGTGATTTGGCGCTATATGAATAAAATTGAGTCAAATTGGACTGAATTAAATTTGTGACTTTCAGTGTGGCTGGCATGACTTCTCATCCATGTAAGAGAAAGAAGAGAAAACAGCAGCCATCACAAGGCATGGGGACCAGATGATTGGGCTTAAGAAATGGTTCAGCCCACGTCCGAGGTTGAAATTAAGTAATCTAGGTATGAATGAACAATGTCAAGAATAGAATTCTAATGATCAGATGAGAGAGAGGTCGTCGGCCTCGTGGAATGCGATCGTCTGCATGCAGGGCCGTGGGGGCAATCGGGAGGTTTCCCGAACGGCCGGTCGTTTTCAGGCCGAACCTGCTGGTGATCAGAATTTTTATTTTTAATTTAAATTTATTTTATTTTTACCCAATTTAGCACAGCAGCGCTTGCGGTGCAGCTCTCGCGGCCTCTCCAGACCAAGCACCCGGGCTGAACTTCAACCCCAGCCAGCCCCTGCTTTGCTCAGAGTATTTATGGATCTGTCAGGTTTCCGATATGTGTCCCCGCTCAATATAAAACTCATTCATACGCCCTCGCATTTATGGTAACATTTATCTATGCACTGGTAACAATTATCTGTGCACTTGTAACATTTATTTATGCACTGGTAACGATTACCGTCTTCTTCAAGTGGGTTTAATGGCGGTGGACAAACCAGTTTAGAGCTGCATTACCGCCACCTACCGGACTGGCGTGTGGATCAGGCGTTAGAAAAGAAAAAACCCTCGGATCGTAAAAAGCCGGTTCAACGTGGAAACGACGGCCGGTCATTTCCAGGCCGAATCGGCTGGTGATCATAATTTTTATTTTATTTTATTTATTTATTTATTTTACCCAATTCAGCACAGCAGCGCTGTGCATGATTTGATGATGAATTGCATATAAGTAATGGTTTGTGAACACATCGGCCGCGGCATTTCTTCCTTTCACAGTAGAAGTTGTACATTTATAGTAACTTTGATATGTTTATGGGAGTACTGAATGAAAGTCTTTAAAAAGTAGTAAAACAGGGGGTAGTACTCATAAAAGCGAAACAGATGGGGAAAGTTAGGAATCTATTTCAGGACAGAAAAATCCAATGTCGTAGGCAAAAGTGAACCCAGGGGAACCATGTAAAATTATCTATAGCTTCCTTAAAAGCGTTTTATTAAAATTTCCAGGGATTCTAGCCATAACTTTTTATTTATTTTTATTTTTATTTTTAGCAATAAATGTGATAAGAGCACAATTGACCACATTTGTTTTCCATTTTTCTTCATCTTTAAAAAAATTTGAACCGACAAATACAATTTATATGTACTTGTCAGTTCAGATGAGGTTATGACCTGGATACAGAGTTTGGGTGGGCGTGACGCCCATGGAGGACCGCAAAGGTCTCAGTCATAAGGTGCCTGCTGCTTTGGCATGCCCCCCTCCTACTCCAAAACAATTTGAAAGCCCTGGTTGTCCCGAGCAAAACTTTTCTTTCAAAAAGCTCCTTTTAAGATGCAGTTCCCTATTTAGGCCAGCAGGGGGCAGTGATGCTCCATTCAAAACTGATAACTATATTTGAATATTTGGGAGTGTTGTTCTTTTTATTGCCTTATTTTTCAGTGACAGTGCTGAAAAAATAAGGAAATGAAAAATAAGTCAAGAAGAACCATCTGTGTTTCATGTTTAGCACACACTGGGCGGACCTCAGTTTGGATCAGGTTGCGTTTACTTAACTCTCTTTTAGCATTTTATGTCTTGTAGACTTTGAAAAAGGTGTTCTCACTAACTGCACTGTTGTTGGATTGCATTTAGCAGTCAGACAGTGGCAGTAGTCACATATATTGATTCTGGACCACTAAGCTGCAGCCTGATGAATCCCAGCTGCCCCACAGCATGCAGGTGCATGCTGTGTAGCAGATGCAGCACTCACTTCCTCCACCACACTTCACCACGCTTTCAAACAGCCTCGTTGGCTTTTGCTCCCTAGAACTCCCCAGTAGCTTGAAAAGGCTAAAGAAAATTAATTGCTTCAGTGAATCCTGCAGGGCAAGAAAGTTTGTGTTGCCAACATGATTCAGAGCCTCTTCCACTTTGCTTTTTAATTGGGTTATTTGGGAGCAAACGCGTGCTCCTCAATTTACATTAGTTGCAGGAGTTGGCCTACACAATGCCGTAATTTCATCTGTAGTCATGTGCAGGAAAGAACTCTTTAATGAAGGCAGGTGCAGACATGTGCGTCATCCTCAAAGTGCAAAATCAGACACTAAAGATGAAACAGACAGCAAGAGAACAGAGGAAATTGAATCACAAGACACAACTATAACCATCAAAACACAAATAATTCATTCAAAAACAGCCATCTCTAGAATTATTACATTAAAGGTGGAAATAAGTAGATGGCATTACATGCCCGATTCTTTCATTCGCCTGGTTTGGCAGGTATACTTTATCTACTTTCTGTGGTGATGATCACTCCATAACAACTTCTCTCAAAAAAAAAAAAAGGCCACTGCTTTCAACTTTAAGGATTGATTAAAGCTGCCGCAGACTAATCTTCCATCTGTCTTTGGGCCCAAATAAGTCAGGGAACAATCTCTGCAGATTTATAAGCCGGTATCATTCACTCGCTGATGGATCATCGCACTTTCGCAGCAAGTCTTGTACGTGTTATTGTAGCCAAAGACAAGTGGAAATGGTTTGCTTTTAGGTATACACAAAAATACTTTGCTTTTACATTAATGGCTCTGGGTATGCATTAAACATTGATGCGTTAAGTTTTTATGATCTCAGGTTGGCTCTAAAGAGCCATTTATATTGTTGTATTATTTAAGTTACTGCATTTTGTACAATTTTGTCTGATTTAAATTATTACTACATATATCATATCGGGGGGAGGGGGGGGGGCTGAATGTTATCAGTTTGATGCATTTTCTTTGAGCTTGGAAAAAAAGTTCTTTACTCAGTGGATACATTTACACTGCTCTTTAATGGAAGCTAATGCGAACATTTATACTGTCTGTTACATACTCCCATGATATAGTGCTGAGCTAAGCAGCATTAAAAAGCATGTTTAAAGTCTGGTTCAGTGAAAGGTTTGTGCCTCTGTGGATGAAACAGCTCTGTGGTGGCTCATTTTTTATTTCTTTTTATAACTCATCCTCAATTTATGTGAGTAAGGCTTAAAGTCAGGGGCATGGAATTTGATTGACATTTGTGCTGAAACAGGAAGCTGCAGCAGATATTTGTGTGCATGCAGTGGAGTCCAGAAAACAGTTGGTGACATCACGGTGGATTAGTCCGTCTTTTATATACAGTCTATTTTTTTTTAATTATCTTTTTAAAATCATCATAAGGTCGTATGGATGTGCAGTTTAACAGGAGGAAAACAGCAGAAGTTCAACTCCAGGCAGCACGTGTCTGTACTGTTCATTCATGTACTGTATGAACAGGCCACTGCTGTCAGGTGGTTCAGTGTACCGACACCCTCTAATGAGAAACACACAACTTTTAACTGCAGCAGGATGGAAGGAAGGCAGGGGATTAAGTGTGTGAACTGTTCGACATAATCAACTGACTACTCAGTCCTAAAAGTTGGACCGATCCTAGAGCCATGGTGATGCCGTGGCTAACATGTGAGGTAACAGCCACGAAATTCAGCAGAGGTCGTGCCCAAATTAACACGCATTATAATAAACCTGAGATTTAACTAACAGCAGTCCCATCAGCTTGAACATGATAAAGATATAAACATTTTTCTTTTAGTGTTCAAACCCCCCCCAATACGCTTGCCTTGACTTGGATTTTGGGATGGTGACTTGAGAGCTCCAAAATCCTTCAAAAGCACAAACTGGCTGGCTCTTCAGATATCAGAAAGACTTAAACACTGTGATACTCATGCTACTGTTTCAGTGCCGCGCTTTTCCCAGTGAATCAATAAACCTGGTGAATAAATTCAGCAGCTTGTTTGGAGGTTTGTAAGAGACTTTTGGCTGCTCACCACAGTCTGCTTTACCTGCTGCTTTCACTCTGTTCCATTACTGCTACGTTCCTGTCTGGCCTGGAGCGAGAGCAGGCCGCCTGATGGGGAAAGCACACCTCTGGAGATCAGCCCAGCCTGCCCCATCATTAACAGCCGGTGAGGGCCGGCGTCTGTGAACTGCTTTGAGACTGTCACCTCATATGCTACCTTTGCGGCGTGTTTCATTAATTAATGACTTTATTTTAATTAAAATTTGGCGTTGTAGTTCAACACATTCATTTTTAGTGCTGTTAAAGTCATCGCAAGCCGCTTCAACTTCCCCAACGGCAGCGATCACTAAATCTGATCAAACAATTTTCGATTGTTCCTGCATGATATTCGCGTCCTCCAAGCGATGGCATCCAGGAGACCCTGAGGGCCTCGTGGACCTCCTCTCCCGTCCTTCTAATGAAGCCGCAGCGTATATCCAGCGCAGGTGCACAGAATGAGAAAGGCTGTTATTCACAGTCTTTGTAATAGCAACGTCAAATCGATCCTGAAATGAGTAAACAGCTTTCGTTTGTGAACAGCACTCAGCTGCTGGCCTGCTGCTGCTTTGTCTTCTTCACTGGACCGTCTTCAGCTGTGGTCGGTTTCTCAAAGCCAAAATATGCTGAATCCTTCCCAAAGGTATGAAAAATGTGGGAAAAGAAGACGAAAACTACCAGTCAACAAAAGAAACTTGGCCACCTCAGGGCCACTTGGCAGACCTTAGGCTTCACGGACACATAAGCCATTAATAGCCGGCGCTTCAAATATAAAAACAAACAAAATGACGTCCGCAGTGGCATTTCTCAGGATTAAAACACAGATGTTTTGCCAGTGTAACAAAGTAAGTCAGCAAAACTAGAAATTGTGAAAGAGTGAAGCTTGTTCCTCCATCTGGAATAGCTGAGCTGAGCGAATACTTGGAGTGTGGCTTTAGTTTCTGTATTTTAATATTTTGCACGTTACAGCCCCAACTGTTGAGTCAGCATTGTGCAGCCTCCTGCCACTGCCATTTGGCAATGAGATCTCAACATGGCTAACAAGTGTCTTAACTACAGAGGAAAGATCTCTGATTTATGCGCCTCTGTTCTCCACCTTACTCGACAACCGTGTAATACCGACGACCCAAGTTCAGTCATGTGGCCGAGCGGCCCTCTTTGGGCTAAAAGTCATTTCCTGTTAGGTGAGACAGGCAACTGCACCGGCTGCTACGGGGTACTCAAGGAGCTGACAGATTCATCTGCAGTGGCTACAATCTTCCCCCCCAGTGGATGATTTGATTGACAGCCCAGTTTGAAACCTCCCTAAAGGCCCGGCATGTTTCTGCTTGACTCTTGAGCACTGGCTGGCTCAGTTAGCATCCTTTGTTTACCAGCAGCTCCCCAGCAAATATGTCGATGTTGAATCGTTGTTGGCGATGTTCACAGGACATCTAGACACGAGTACTTGAGCATCACCTGGACTTCCTTCTTTGACTTTCCAGCAAAAGAAAGTTTGTGTTGAAAAATTCTTCCATTTCCTTTTATTGATTATTTTTGTTTATACTGTGACAGCTTTGATGATGTCAGCCACGTTTGCTTGTGTGGCTTAATGTTAAATATTAGCCTATGCAATATACTACCCATCTTTATACTGTACGTCTCAACTGTCCTGAACCAATGTTGCTGAATCACTGGAGCTAAATGTTGGCTCAACTTTGTGCTGCAAGCCATGATCCAAACTGGCACAGTTTGCCCTGGGCACTGCGCTAGTCTACTCTGAAAAGCATGAAAACTTAAATGGCATTCAGAGAGTGAATCCTCTGCCAATACCCAGGCCTTGAGACACCTCTCCACCAAGCTTGATGAAACTGGCTGATTTTTTTTTTTCTCGTAATCCCGCTGATGAACAGACAAACAGACAAACATCAGCGAGCACATCCACCAAGAGAGAGTTCAGCGCTACAGGCTGGGTGGAACGTGCTCTTGAACTGATTCACAGCATGCACCGTTTTTTGCAATCACAGCCGAAGCTGTAAAAGCAGAGGGGTTAGGGCACCGCTGATGTGAGCTATATGTTTACACTGAGCCTGGGGGGGTGTGTCAGCAAATACTTTTCACTTTCCCCACAGCAAGGCTGTCTGCCGCTATCCACTCATCTCTGCTCTTCAATTACCTGCTGCTAATTAGAGACGAAGGCGTACAAGCGTGGGTCAAATGCTATAAAACGCCTCGCAATCGAGCAGAAAATCTCTTGCTCTGTGAGCCTTCTCCTTCTCATTTCATTTCCTTTTTTCTTTCTTTTTTTTTTCTCTTTTTGCTCCAGGCATCAGCAAAATTACGATGGATCCCATTTATTCTTTGGCGCAATAGTGGAAAATATGCTGCCTCTAAGTGGGGGAAAACTTGAGCAAGAAAAAGCTGCCTACCAGAGGAGAAAGCTCAGCACTGCTGTGTTTGTTTTCACTTCAAATTTAAAGTATTTCAGCGAATGTACTGTGTTAACAGAAGCCTTGTTCTTTGGAAGCAATGGAACGCGTCATATTAACAGAAGGAAACCAAACAGGACGCCAAAGCTTTGATACAGGAATTTAAAAAAAAACAGCCCATGATGTGATGTGATTTCTCTGGGTTTTGATAGACCTCATTAAAGCAAATTTTCCTCATGATCTCAATATTTCCACTCTGTGTTTGCGTGTTTTCTCTGTATGGATTTGCTTGGGAGACAACAGCAACCTTTAAAGATACCCCCTCCACCTGTAAAACAAACATACAAACAAAAAGAAAAGAACACACACACAACTGGCCAGCATCAAAATTCCTCCGCTGACCTCTCCACCTTAAGTTGTAATTTGGTCTCAACAGTGGCACGGAGCCACTCACGGCTGGATTGCAGGGTGACATTTTTGATGTAGGGAAGGTTCCTATGGAGCTCCTCCCGCTGTTATCATCCTCTTTCAGATCCCATCATATGCACTCACACACACATACACTCACCGCGATGGAAAAATATATTTGGAAACCTTAGTGAGCATGCACAATGAATACCACAGTGCATGAGTGTAAGGAATGCCTCCACCGCAGGACAAAGGAACGTCTGTTGCTCCAGCCACTCTTTGTAATCTTTAGACAATTTCATAAGGTCTTTTTCTTCCCTCTATGACTGCAGCTGTGGCAACCATCCAGACCATTTGACCATCTCACAAAAGTGGATGGTAAAAGCACTCATGTGGAGCCAGCAGCAAACCAATAGATCCTTCCCGACTCCTCACACTGGTACGCACAGGCAGACAAAAACCCGATGGAGATGAGGGCTTGTATGTATCTACCACCTATAAATTCAAAGGTAAAAGACACCTCACTGGCATTTTTAAAAGTTCCCTGTTAGAGAAATAACAAATAAAAGCTGTTGGGTGGACAGCATCTTTAATTTGGACTCTTATGGGAAAAGTATGTTTGTGAAACAAAATACCAGAGAAGTCACTGACCAAATAAGTGTGTTTAGAGATGACTCATGGTTGCTGTTATGAATCATAGATGAAGCAAACCCCAGCTTCTGGGGGAATAAGTCTACACAGAGGTGGAATGACCCACAAAATATGCTATAATTATTAAGAAGCCTTGTTTCCAATGAAATTCTAGGCTACTTGCTGAACAGAAGATCTCATTTCTCCTGAAATTAATTCATGAGCTGACTCTTGTCTCATGCCCGAGCTGATTACCAATCACAGAACGGGTGCCCCAGACACTGTTAATGAAAATGTGTCTGAAACCAAATGGGCAAACACATTTTAAATGAGGGGTTTCTTCTTTTTTGCAGCCTGTCTTTTGAAAGCTAAAGGCAGGAAAGGTTAATGTGCCTACGATTTAGAATATGTATAAACAACATTCATACATCTAACAACTTTCAGTATTTTTTGCACAGTGTTCCTTTGTAAATGGCCACCTCATCACCACCCCGCTGTTTGAGTATTTGACCTTAAGCTGAATCATGAAAGTGAATCATCAGCATTTACTTTGTTCCCATTATGTGATCTGGTGGGCATGAAGCCTCTCATTTCAGTTCTATTTCCCACCAAGTGAATATGTTGCTCTTTAGTGTACCAGAATACAGATGACAGCAACCCAGAAGAATTAGCATCACAAGCCTTAAATGCCCCATCTGGTCTGCTTTGAGTTTTATAAAACTTCCATCCATCCATTCTCTTCCACTTATCCTGTTCAGGGTCACGGGGGTGGGGTGGGGGGGGGGGAGCCTATCCCAGCTGTCATAGGGCGAGATATTGACATTGCTCAGCTTCATATACTGACTTTTCACTATTTCTCTATAAAAGGTGATGAATGAATGAATCTCATTAGGTGTCACTAGCTGGAAACACTCTAATGTTGAGCATAATATGTTTTTATTATGAAAACGAGACATACCTTAACTTGCCACTAATTAATAAATGGCTACTAGCACTGTATTTTGGATTTTTAGGAAGCTCTGGTTTCAGGGTTGCCCATCAACTGTAAATAAAATATTAATTTAGTCAATGTGACTTCAAATATATTAATTGTTGAAGATGAATGTAGTGAGGTTGAGTGTTTCCAGATAACCTACATGAAACACAGCATTCATTAGCATTACTAGTTGAACCTGGGGGGCAGGGGGGTGAGGGGCAGTTCCAGATCTTAAATATTGTTTTAAATTCAATAATGAGCAGTAAATTCAAATTCTCATTCTTGTTGATTGGTTCCATTTGGAGATTCATTCTCACTGTATAATTAAAGATATAATTAAAGATGGTGTTCTTCTACATTCGTATGCAGATGACACGTCACTTTACACAGCAATAAAACCAAAGTGACAGCAAAAGACCCCAATCCTTAGATCTGAAATCTAACAGAAAAGCAGGTGAGTTTTTTGCAAGCTTGACCCACGTTTCTTTAATAATAGTCACATAGAGGCAAAGCTTAAAACAAGCACATTTTTCCATCTGGGAAGCATCGCCACGATTACATGCTTCCTCTTCTTTACTTTCTTCACAGACCAAGAAAAACTGAGTCATGTTTTAGTTTCTTCCAGAATCATCTGGTGCACTGCCGCAGGCCGAGCTGTCGTCAGTATCAGAAATGTCAAACTAGTCGATATTTACTGGTGTCATGATAATAACAGGGCAGGGAACGTGGATGTATTTCTTTCATGTTCTTTCATGCATCTCTTCATGTTCTTTTTCTCTGTTTCAGTGGATTCAACCGTTTGCTGCTCGGTGATCTCTCACTTTGTATGTGGAAGTTTAAAAACACCCTGTAAATGATTTTGGTGAACACGAAGTTACATTTACAGTTCCTCACAATTACAAATAGTGGGTGCGCTTTAACCATAACAGACACGATACATTTTTTTCCACATAAAACTTATCCATAACTAATGGCATCTCCAGCAAAAGGTGGAGTTAGGAAGCATAAACCATTTTGAATCCATTTCAGCTGTGTTGGGGCAAATCAAAGATACAACAGTTGCACAGGAGAGGCAACAAGACAATCCCCAAAAAGGGCACTGTTGCCACAGACCGCTGCACTCTCTAAATCCCTCCTGACTGAGTTTCCTCTAGTTCAGCTTTTTTGCTGCTGTCCTTGTCACTAAAGGTAGCATGAGACTTTGGGCAACATCAGTAAATCCATTCCCTTTTTGGGGGTTGTCTTGCCGTTGCCTCTCCATTGCACCTGTTGCCACTTTCATTTGCACCGAAGTAGATGAAAATGGATCCACAGTGGTTTATGCTTCTTCACTGGAGAGATCGATATCCCCCAAGTTTAACTGACTTTGTGTTACACTGTGATAGTTATTTTTTTTCTCTGTTTTAAATGGTCTCTCAATAATTGGACACTCACATGGAGCTTGCTGTGATGGTATTTTCTTAAAACAAACAAGGTAAAAGTGCCCCAGTGGTTCTCCATTTCATTCTTGTTGCAACTGCTAGTAATGATTTTCTCATCTTGACTTAATAGAGTTTGAACTTCAAAGGCAGGTTCTGGCCATCGCTTGAATTCACAGTTCACCATCTCGGAAAACGTCACATCTGATTCTCCACCTTTCCCCTCCACAAGCATCTCTCTCGAATCAACTGACAACCAAAACATCAGTTGAATATGAGCTGCAACCGAGAAGAACAGAGCGTCCAAAGGTGCCACACAGATTGGGACAGATTAGCCTCAGCTGGAAGATTCGTCACGCTGCCTTTGTAGTGAAACTGCTCAGCTAAGAAAGACTGAGAGGGGATCTGGATTTTGGGGGGGTGGGGGTGGAGGCATAAAGACAAGTTTTAGTCACATTTTTAATCACAACTGAGAATCAAAAACAATCCTCTACAGGCTGGTTGGATTATTTGCTTTGAGTTTTGCGTCCCCACAAGATCTTTTTACGGTCCAAATACGAGGGACGTTTCGTGCAGACACGCACCACAACAGGGTTGCATGTGGGTGGGCCGGGGGATTTAAACTACATGACTAAAGTGAAGTAATCTGATTAAAGTCAGCAATTGGCTGCTAAACTGATCTCCTGCACTATTTTAAACACACTGAGCTGAGAGAAGAGTCATGTGCCAGTGCTACACTGAATTGTTCACACTGTGAGCTGAAAGTGACAGAGATTTGATATGTCTTGAGAAATTTGAAGATATGATCAAAACTTAAGAGATCCAAGACTCTGGAGTGAATTGTGAGCTGTTTTTTTTTTTTTTTTGTCATGACAAAGAGTTGTACCGGTTATGGGAGAAGCACAGGTGGAACTAATGACTTTAATGATCCCTCTGTTCCATTAGGTGTCCCAGTAATCAGTGAGTCATCACGCACAATGCCAGACGCCTGGAACTGGAGCATCTAAATGGGCCACAGTCATTGTTAATGGTGTTAGTTACACCTGTGGCTGAAAAGGCTAAATGTCCGGCATGAAATGTGTTTATTTGATGTGTCCTAATTCCACACAGCATGCTCACCGTGTATGGTTTGCATTATGTGGTGAGTCTCACAGTTTTTGCTCTTTGAACACAAATAAATAATAAATAAATCTGCAAGCACGCTACACTGCATTGTACTGTAAATTAAACCGAGACTTCTGAAAGACGATGCTCAATAAATTCCTCATTGAGCAAACAAAATGTTTTCTTCACAAACTCCATATTTTTTGAGAGGGGTTTGTTTTCCGAGCCGTCTCTGAAGGTTTGCAACCACCATTCACAATTACTTTTTAATGTTTTTCAGCTGTGCACGGTCCCCTCTCTTCCATTGTGCATGACATCGGCACAGACACCCTTAAATCTCTTTTAATCGGTTTTGTGTTACCATTTGGGACCGTCATTGACAAAATTACCCCATGCTATATTAAAAGAGATTTGAAAAAAGGAGATTTTAAACTAGCTGTTGAGAATAAATTTGTTATAAGTTATTAAATCAAGTAAGGAAGGCATTTTTCTATAAAAGTTTCCTCATCTGGATAATTCAGGTGTGTTTTAACCCAATGCCACAATCTTCCCAGGAGTGGACATCCCAGCAAACTCACCCCAGGGTCAGAATGTGCAATGCTCCGAGAGCTACATCTGATTGAAATGCTGTGGTGAGACCTTAAGCGAGCTGTGCGTGAATAAATACCTGCAAACTTCAATGAGCTGAAGCAACGCTGTAAAGAAAAGAGCGGCCAAAATTCCTCCACAAAAATGTGAGACACTGATAGAGTCAAAGAGAAAATGATTGCTTCACATTATTACTGCCGAATCGTGGGGTGAACTTCATTTTCCACTGTCTGTGGCACACCATCAATTTTATTTATTCTTTCTTTGCTCATGACACCTGCTCACCGCCGCATTTCTGAACATCAAAACAGTTCATCCTGCCTGGCAACAAAACCCAAAACAAGCAGCTGAAAGAAGCTAAAATGCTCCACGGAGTCGAAGCAAAGCGCAGAGTTGATAAATCTCTCATTCAGACATTGTTGATGTCAAATATTTTTATAGCTACTTTAAAAATCAAGAATGAGCCTTTTTGGGAAGTAGGATCACAGATAAATACTGCAGTTGATCAAGAGTCTATTAATCGGGGTAGGGTCTTACTTTATAAGTTACAGATGGACTGTTATGACTTTGTGATAGCACTGAAGTCATGGAGAATAAGTCGCTTGCTCTTTCCAGCACAAAAGGTGCTCATTTCAATTCACCATCTGTTTTAGTTCAGGTACATAGTGTAGTGTGTACAGTATTAGCCGTGCTAACTCAAAAAAGGACTTGAAATCTTTTTTCTTTTTTTTTTCTGGGGGTGTTAGTTGGGGTTTCTCCCTTACAGCTGAATTCCGGCCCAGCTGTGGTGTGTAACAAGGTTAGGGACAGCTCACGTTATCCCTCACTAGTCATTCCCCTTTTCACGATCCTCAAGACAGGCCTCACGCTGCGGACCAGGGCCTTTTTTTTTTACTCTGCAATTTATTTACTCTGCAGTCGTCTAGCAACTGAAACAACATTCACTAACTCCTGCCCCTCTTGTTCTCCTTGTGTCAGTGGTAGTTAACCCACTTTTGTACAAAGCAACAGCTGCAGCAGCCTACACATGTTTTAGGATGTTCAGGTACCGCTGGTAGTCAGGGGCGTAATGTAAGCCAAAATTAAAGAACATTTAGACACACTTTTCCAGGCTCTCAGGTCTGGTGGTGGATAACCCCGGTGGGAGTTCATGACAAACAGGCTGTGAGTCAGAAAATCCTACTCCCTCTACTAATCAGTGGGAGATAGCCTTATTTTAAGCGCTGTTCTGTCACGTTGTTGTCTGGGAACTTATCAACGCTTTGCTCTTCCGCCTCGTGCTCCTTCGTCTGTGATGAATGTTTTCTGGAGAGAAAGAGAGGGATAAGAGGCCAATGCCTCCGGTCTGCCATGACATCATCTCTGTACACATCTGGAAACGCTAGAGCCAGTGTGTGTGTGTGTGTGTGTGTGTGTGTGTGTGTGTGTGTGTGTGTGTGTGTGTGTGTGTGTGTATGAGAAGGGGGAGCTGGGGAAGAATGGGGGGTGGTGGTGGTGACACATCAGCAGTATGGAGAAAAAGAGAAGAAGAGAGCAGAGAAAAAAAGACTGTTTATCTGATGCACAGAGACAAAAAAAAGAGAGATGTATAACCAGAGCAAACACGTGATTTCTTTTTTGCCAGAGCTCTAATGAATACAAACTAAGGCCCGCCCAAACTTGAAGGCAAACTCTGGTTCATGCCTCTGTTGAAAAAACAAAAAAACAAAAAAATACATTTTTCCTTGAGGAAATTCTTTGAGGGTATTTAAAAAATCTGATGTATTTTCAAGCTGATGCACTATTTTCAAACCTCAAGTATCCTGTAACGATAGGTTCCATATTCTCTGACCACATACTGAAAGATCAGTTTTATATTTTTTTATGTGATGAAGTTCAAATATTTGTCTTATTTGTTTAAATGTTTAGAAATGTTTGAAAAACTGTATTATAAGATGGGAAAAAGGCTGCAGAGGCATCATAAATGTGTTTCTCATTCTCACCACTAGAGGGGGACACTTCTCCTGCCCGCTGTTCCCTTCAGTAACTTGAAACCATGTAAGTGGCTCCCTGTCAAATAATGAGAATTTTTATGATGGCTGTAAAACTCAGGATTCGTTATCTATGCTGTTCTTATGCTCTGTTTGATGAAAGAACATTTATTAGCTCACGCAAATCCACATGATTTATCCGTGAGCTTTATGTTGATAAATGCAAAGGGAGGAGCCCATAGGATAGTGCACATGCAGTTAGCTACACAGAATTCGACACTGATACAAAGTTGCAGAGATATGAAACACACACAGAGAGAAAGAGGAGAGACAAGTCAGCGGTTGAAGGGATCTGCAGAAAGCTGTCTGCCAGATGTTTGTTCCACTGCTGCAACATGCTTTGGCAAACACAATCTTAGCCTAACCCTTGATTTAGTGTTTTATGATCAGCTTCAATAGTCCCCAGACCACTCAAACTGGCTTGAAGCTTCCCAGTTATCTCCTATTATTTCTTGTCTATAACTTTATTTTCTTCTGCTGTTACGCTCCTTTCTGTTTCACCACTGACAGGAGAGGGAACGAGTTAAGTCGAGCTGAAGAGAAAGTGTGGAAAGGAGCAAGTTGTGGGGATGTCCAAATGTATTATGCAAGATAAAAATTAAATAGAAAGAGCAAGGAGGGAGGAAGAACACTGGATATACGCTGGAGTCCCGAGCCCATGTGTATTGTAAATTCAGGAGATTATGGACTAAAACTGCTTGCACTATGACCCACTAATCCACCCGCAGCAGCTTGTAATGCTGTTGTCTCCAGCAGGGCCCGTGGAGCACAGCGGACCGCGGCAGAGCAGTGCTCTCCAGAACCTTGATCCTGAACTCTGAGCTGAGTTAGGATGCATTACCACCAGAGCCACAGACACTGCCCTGCCACATAACCAGTCTATCTGTCTGTCATTCTCTTCGGCTCCCTCCCTCTTCTTCTTCTTTCCCCTCCTCCTCGCTGTCCTTGTTTGGAGCACTATTTCAGCTGATCGCTGCTTAACTGACCATCATAAGAAACGTGTCTGCAATGATCACACAGAACAGCAGAGGCAATACACCCATTTTTTTTTTTCTTTCCATGGCCATCATCTCTCCCGCTTGGTAATGAATCCCTCCTGGGGAGAGTTGAGGCAAGAGGCTGAAGGGGGGTAGCTGCGGTGAATCACCCAGCTCCCACCCCCTCATCAGTTAAACAAGGCTTCCACCCCCATGGGGTTATCCTTTCTTCAGTCTGGAAAACTGGAAAGAGATCTGACTCAGGGTGATAAATTCCTTTCCTATGTTGAAGGATTCCCCAAGGAAACCAGCACGAGTTGCCAAAAGTTGCCAAGATCAGTGACTTAAAGTAAACAGAAGAGCTACTAAAAAACTAAAAAGCCATCAGCAAATGATGCCTGATATATATGCTCTGTACATTAGGAGTATCAGAGGTAGCACTTCTTAGTTTCTGTGCTCGCAGATGAAGAACATTGATTGATTTGGTGCTAAAACATGTGGAATTGTGCTTTTTTTGATATCGCTTGTTTGAATTTTTTACTGCCTCACATTTTCCATGTTATTGGATTTTATTCCTGATTTATTAGTCTTGAGTCATTGTTGCAGGCTTTAAAACACTTGTGTCAGAGCTTGGCTTCTGCAGAGGCTTTACACAGTGCTGTCATGCTACGGTCTTCGTGTTACTTGGCTTGAACGCCCGCTTGTTGATTGCAGCCGCCTTTACTGATAGCTACGCTTCTATTTATTAATGTGGCTGTTTTCTTTTTCTTCTAAGTGTCCCTTTTTTTACTGAGCGTGTTGAACATGACAGTGCCCTGTCCATCCAAAAAGGAACATGTCCAACGGTGAGCGCGTTATAGACACAGCTGTGAGTTTATAAATCATCTCTGAGAATATCAGCAAAGACCGAGGAACAAAATAATTCCCAGCTGCAGTCTTGAGTCAGCCTTGCCTTCATCTATTCTCAAAACATCATGGTAATGACGACCAGAAAGCTGTTTTCAATCAAACAACACAGTCCGGACTTTGCCTCCGCCTTTCTGCCATTTCCTGCTCCCCCCCCCGCTCCTCAACTCATATAGTGGATCACGAGCGGTAAAAACTCGACAAAATGTGCAGAGTGTGCGTGGATATGATGGTTGATTAATGCCCCGATTTAACAGGAGGTGGTGGTGGTGGTGGTAGTGGGGGTGGGTAGGGGGTCTTGTGAGGTTATGCAATAAAGTTTGGCAGAAGCGAACCCCCATAATCACAAAGGAAGGTTTCAGACAAAGCAGTTGTTGTGTGTCTTCACTTAAGTGAAAAATATATAGCAGCACAGCATTTACATAAATGAGATAAAAGCACGCTAGTTGGTTGACTGATTCGGACTTTCCCTGAGATATAGGCTTTCCTCCCACAGTGAAAACTACAAATTCCACTTTAATTGTCTAATTCATCTAATTCAGACAGCTGCTGCCTGAGATAAGCATGACTTTTTGTTCTCTCTAGCCTGAGTCTAAGAACCTCCTACAGTAAAACGTGAATCAGAAGTTAGTTACCGCAACCTGCAGAAACCCTATCGCCCCTCAAGCTTAATGTGCTTCAGTCACGATATTCCCAAAATCAGCGGCAGCCATGTGATTTTCCCACATCAGGAACTGATTTGATTTTTGGGATCTATGAGGACAAAAATGATGGGAATGCAACAGTGGCCATGTTTTTAGGTAGAACGACCGAAATTTCTCTAGATTTTCTCACATCCATGGAGCCTATCCTAGCTATCATAGGGTGAGAGGCAGAGTGCACCCTGGACAGGCCGCCGGCCTGTCGCGGGGCTAACACAGAGAGGCAAACAACCATTCACACCTATGGGCAATTTAGAATCACCAATTAACATAACCCCACTAACTGCATGTCTTTGGACCGAGGGAGGAAACCCGCGCAAACGCCCGTGCTGCCGATTTTTACTCGCTGTTTGCTTTTACTTTCATTTGCTGGAAAATTATGCTTATCCAGTGTTTTTAAATGTGATGGCAAAGGGTGTTTCACGGCACCATTACCAAAGAACACCTCGTGAGTGTGCGTAAGATGCCAGCGGCTTTGACCAAAATGACACAGGCATTTTCAGAAATGGCAAGTCTGCACTGAACACAAGTTATAAAAGCTGCAGCTGCCCAAAGTTACACTGTAGCTCAGATTAGATTTTGTTCACCTTAACGGCTTTATTACGCCAAACATCATCTTCCATGTGCAAAGAAAATTAAAGTCGTTTATTAAATCAGGAAACAGCGCAAGTCAACCAATTTTACACTGGGGAGATTCTTCCCTCTGTGATAAAGTGTAATTTTTCCCATTATGGTGTAAAAGTTTCACAAATAACCCTTGCGTGTACAATAATAATCAGACCAGTAGCCTGCAGTGCCCTCTATTATTTCAGTTTTCATCCAATAAATTGAAGAAAGCAGTTATAAAATGACAAAGTCAATTTTAAAATACATCCAGCTTGTGTTAGAACACAAATCTCTCCATGCTATCACTGCTGTCATCAGCGCTTCCTCTTTTTTTGGTCATAATTAGCTGTGTAGATTTAGCTGTCATCGATATAACAGCATAGGTGAATACATGTTGGGGTTGCCCGCGAGACGTCGTGTGCACACTGCTCGAGAGGTGTCCGCTATTTTGGACGTGACGCAGCCATCGGTTGCTAGGGGAAAATGGCCGTTGCTAGGGGAAAATGTTTGGCGGTGGTTCCTGGAGGTCGCTGGGTGAAATCAGCAACCTCCAGGAACACCAGAAACCTCCTAGTGATTGCTTTGATTGTTAGCAAATTGCCATGTTTAACTGTAGTTTTTCACGTTTGTCTACAACCAATTGCAACCAGTTGGGGAATGCAAATTTTTCTGTCACGACTGGCGGTTGTCAAATGGTAGCAGACTGGTCTCTAGACCCGTATGACTGGGGTCTTATTCGCTCGATCCTACATTGTCACCGCGATTGTCGCATGCCCAAAAATGGTGGACAAGTAAACATCCCATGGTTAGTGGTCAGCTGTCTGCAATATAATTACAGATTATTTTAGCAAAAGGAAGTTAGAGCCCCCATATAGTTAATGCTGGCTAGCTTGGTTAGCAAGGTGCACCTATGATTAACAGAGGTATCAAGCGGGATGCTTACATTAATAAAAGTCAGAGAAGGATTTTTGTGCAGGTTGATTTTGTACTTGAATAAAGTTTAAAAACTTGAGTACAGCAGAACAGAGATGATGGTTTGAATGCTGATTATCTTGGATCCATGTCCCTCAGCCACTTCTGTCGGGTATATATTCAGGTGGCAGTCATTATCAATCAACAAATGTGTAGGGGGGGGGGGGAACAAAATCCTGTAGGCAGCCAAAGTTTTATAAAATTACCCCTCTCTCCTGTTTCAGGCACTTTTGTTTTTCTTTTCCACGCTCGCTCTCTCACTCTCTGCGGGACCTCTCTTCTCTGAGACATCCGACCCGATGCTTTGGGCCTTTCAAGGTGCACTTATGTCGAGCCTTTTCTTTTGGATTTGATTTCTTTTGAAAATAAACTCCAGTACAATATACCTATTCTTAAAGGGGAACTACCATTTTAGCTTTCTCATGGTCCTACAATCACAGCTCCCTTGTGTAACTTTAAACAGCTTTGGTCAGCAGTTAGCTGCATTTCAGACAACTTGTATGTGTTATTACAGCAAATGATGCACTGTGTGTTTGACTGGGTTTATGTCTGAGTGTAGATTATAAAGACATAAATACAGGAGAGGATGTAGAAAGAAAAGGCACGCTAGCTGTCCTGACATAAAAGGCAAAGAAAGGAACTCTGCACTTTCTCATTACCTTCAGATCACTCCCGCCATACAGTGCTTTACTCCCAGCCATCCCCGTTTCACTTGACAACCCCTGACCCATCACCATCCAGGACCCCAGGCACAAACAAATGAGCTCACCCTCTCTCCTCTTCCCCATTTATTTTGTCCGATTTAGGCCTGTTACGTCTGCAAGGGGTGAGTGTGCAGGTGTGTGTCTTGTGGTATGCTAATCTGTCTGTGCAGGTGCCTGGATGC
>JAVDPK010000357.1:327121-358530 GCA_034780415.1 Cichlasoma orientale
CGGTTGTTGTGTGGCTGCTTGGGTCTTGGGGGGCGAATGGTGGTCTCAGTCATGTTGCGCTCCGGGCCCCTAGTCGGTTCGTAACAAGGCCATATGTGTTTAAGGCACCTCAAATATCTGTCAAAAGATCTGAACTGCACTACACCTCAAATCCCTGACTCTCCGACCCACGAAGCATATCATTCCCACCCCCTTTTGCACATTTATGCCCTGCAGCTCTTCTTTGGGTCCTCGAAATCTTTCTTGAAGTGCGTGCAAGCTTTTGTTCCTCACATATCTGGGGATGATAAACTCTTCCAGGTTGATAGCAGTTCTTCAGATGCTGCATCATGACCTCACCATGTCGCCGATTTATGACCGCCCCTTCCAGTCTGAAACTTTATCGAAACCATTTCCTGAAAATATCAAATTGACCGCAGGACGAGCGGCTGTTCCACACACTTTTCCACCGTATTAATGGACAAATTCATTCAGATTGGTTCTCCGTGTTGGCTGTTGGATCACCTTTTATCAGGCATTAGTCAGTGTCTGTGCAGGTCATTTCTGGGGAGTTAAAAACCACAATGAGGGAAATGTCTAAGCACACCATGACTCACTCCTATAACACTTCACAGTCATGCTGTACGGTATGCCTCCATTGGCTTTCTGTCTTGCGATGGCTGTGCAGCATTTCCAGTTGCGAGTGAGCTGAAAGGAAAGTCGAAGAGATATCCTACTCGTAATAAAGTAAACAAACTGGCAGCACAGACTTTACAGATGTTGAAAGATGTCAAAAACACCCTCCGGATCTTTCCTTAACAGTCGTTCAGCTGCTGGAGGACTTGTGTGCTGAGTTGTGAGCATGTGTTCGTTCTTGTGCATGCGTGTAAATGACAAAAAAGACGTGTTTCAGAAAAGCCTGCAATTATCGTAACCTAACGAGCTCTCATCTTGCTCTCCGTCCTCAGTCTTTCCATGCTGACCACATCTACACCCGCCCACCCCCCCTTTATCCTGTGTCTTATGTTTTAGCTGCCAGACATAAATCAAGCGTCTGGAATGGAAACACTCACGTTACTGGTGTGCCACACGTGTTTATATTTAAAGCCTTTTCCTCTTTT
Source organism: Cichlasoma orientale (assembly GCA_034780415.1). NCBI lineage: Eukaryota > Metazoa > Chordata > Actinopteri > Cichliformes > Cichlidae > Cichlasoma > Cichlasoma orientale. The sequence continues at coordinate 328,222 of JAVDPK010000357.1, forward strand.
TTTTTTCAACCCTTTTGCAGAGACAGCACCTGAAAAACAGTAGAGAGGGAAACTGCTGGAAAGTGTGATTCAACTGACAACGTCTCCCCCCCCCCAACCAAATCCACTTCTGGAGCTCCCACTCCAGCAGTTTAACAGAGTCACATCAGTGCATTAACCAGAGGAAAGGAGGAGCGAGACAGAAAGAGGGAGCGAGAGAGAAAAAGAAGAGGAGGTATGGTTTTGCTTGACCCTTGAGGCCGACAGAGGTGGAAAGAATGTGCTGTCCAGCCGGTGAACACATTAACATAGAGGGGGGAAAAAAACTTCCTACAAGCAGCTGTCACACCATCCCCCCCCCCCCCTCACCCAGAGTTTACATGGAGGCAGAGAGGAAGGGAGAGAAGAGGAATAAAGTGGAATGGGAGGAGGGGAAAGGAAATGCAAATTACAGACATGGAAAGGATACTCAGTGGCAACAGCTCCATAGTATATATATAATAACAAAGAAAAAAAATGTTAAAGATCCATTTTGTGCAGTCGAAGGTGTCTTTGCACACATCCATGAGTCAGCTCTTTACCGAGCCAAACGTCTGCCTGCTGCAGTCTTCTTCTGGAGTGCAATCAATTCTGCTTCTGCTTGGCTGCTGGGGTCCCACAGCAGCAGTAACAACAAATAATATAAAGTAAAATCCCACAAGTTGCAGTGCCTGTAGATTTGAGAACTCCTGAGAACCACTGGTTTATGAAGTAATGCACCTTTAAAAAAAAACTTTATATACTATCATTTCTGCTTTAATTCAGTATGTAGGCTAGTAGGCTCATATATATCCTGCTTCAAGACTACTAAGACCTCAGTCACACAAGCCTAGAGACTTGTTGGTGACCCCCTGGCAAACTCTGGTTATTAGGGAAAGTGTGTATTCCCCGAACAGTTGGCGAGATGTTGCTGTCTGTCACTGTGTCAAACTGGTCGCAAAGAGTGTACTGCACAAAAAAACTTGTAATTGTTTTGGTTGCTTCCAGAGTGCCACCATCACCCAAAGATTGCATGGAAACACGGACTTGTAGCGAATCTTCAAACAAGTGCTCTCCAAACCTGAAACAGAGAACAATGGCCTTCAAAGTAAAAGCCACATATTTTTAGATATTTTGGTTGCAGTGGGAAGGCACAACTTTTACTTTGAAGGCAAATGCTTTCAGTTTCCGGTTGTTAGTGACCAAAGCAATCGCAAGGAGGTTTCTGGTGCAGCACCCTATACCTTCTTGTGACCAGTTTCGCCTAGCAATAGCCAGTAACCTCCAACTGCACGCTAACCAGTTAGGGAAAACAGTTTTTCTTAGCGACCATGGGGTCAGCGACCAGCCCCTAGGCCCGTGTGACTGGGGGTTTAGCAACTTATTTCACAGCGATGGCCAGTAATCTCCAGAAACCACTCAGAAACTACCCTGCTAAAAAGGTAAAAAAAAAAAACAATTAAAGTTCTGTTTATGAGTTATGTAAATTAATCTGCATCACTGTTAAAGAATCTTAAATAGCATGTACTGCCCAGCTACTGTATCCACCAAGTGCATGATGCCAACTTCCCACAGAGTCCCAAGAGATGTGTACAGTTTGGGAAATAATTATTTGATCCCATGCTGAGTTTGTAAGTTTGCTCACTTCCAAAGAAATGAACGGTCTCTAGTTTTTATGGTATTTGGAGAGAGACAGAATATCAACCAAAAATGTAGAAAAAAACCACATTACATAAAAGTTATAAACTTATTTGCATGTCACTGAATGAAATAAATATTTGACCCCCAAGGAAAACATGACTTAGTACTTGGTGGAGAAACCCTTGATGGAAAGCACAACGGTACATGTAAGACATTGTGTTGGTCAACAGGTTTGCACACATCTCAGGAGGGATTTTGGCCCACTCCTCTTTACAGAAACTCTCTGAATCCTTTGGTTTTCTTGGCTGCTGCTTTGCAACTCAAAGCTTCAGCTCCCTCCACAGATTTCCTATAGGACTGAGGTCTATAGACTGGCTAGGCCACTCCATGATCTTAAAGTGCATCTTCTTTAGCTGCTCCCTTGTTGCCTTGGTGGTATGTTTTGGGTCATTGTCATGCTGGAAGACCCATCTACTGCCCATCTTGAGTGTTCTGGCTGAGGTTTTATGGCACATGGTCCCGTCCATATGCCCTTCAATGTGGTGAAGTCATCCTGTTGTCCTTAGCAGAAAAACAGCCCCAAAGCACAATGTTTCCACCTCCGTGCTTGACTGTGGGGATGGTGTTCTTTGGGTCATACTCAGCATTTCTCTTCCTCTAAACATAGAAGGTCGAGTTGATACCAAAGAGCTTGATTTTGGTTTCATCTGACCACAGCACTTTCTCCCAAGCCTTCTCTGAACCATTTAGATGTTCATAAACTTAAGAGGGGCCTGTACATGGGCCTTCTTGTCTGCTTATCCCTAGACAAGTCACCAATCTGTCACAGGGCTAACACAGAGAGACAGATAACCATTCACACCTATGGCCAATTTAAATTCACCAAACCCCATGCATGTCTTTGGGAGGAAGCTGGAATTCTGGAAGGAAGACACGAAGACCCAGGACCCTCTTTCTCTGAGGAGATAGTGCTAACGGTCAGCTTCTCTTCAGGTTTACCTAAATTGCAATTAGACCAATTATCCTTCAGTAGTCATACGATGCAGTGCAATTAAGTAACATTTAGACATTTGAGCCCCCCCAGGGCGGAAAAAATACCTGGCCAACTAGACACTTATTGATTTACAATACTGCCAAAGTAACTCCGACACACTGGCTTTTTAAGAATTTATTCAAGAGTGAGTGATAGACTGAGTTATTGCACATGGAACTGAAAAATGGATGAGAAAATCTTGGGGCCTCAAGGAGATTTAAAACCGTTTGCCTGCCAATACCTTACGTGACAAGAACGCTGTTTATGGAAAGACAAGGTTTTTTTTTTCTTTTGCTGTTCTTAATGCTTTGTGCTGCACAAACTATCAAAATTCTTTCGATCTCCGTGGTATTTAGGTAAATCCAGGAATCTGAGAGACAGGTACGTCAAAATACCAGCAGATACAGTTAGCCTGACTGCTTTTCATAGTTTGATCTGACACCTTTAAAAGTGAGGCTAATGCAAAAAGACCAGGCCCACGAGAAAGTATGTTCAACCAAAAAAGAGCAAACGATCAGAATGCTGAAATGTTGACAGCTGTGATGTTTCCTGTCTCAGCAAATAGCAGGCCCACCCAGCCAGCATTACGTGTCTGTGTGGCTTATGTGTCTTTGCCTGGAACTACACTCACGTGTGTAGGTGTCAGGTCTCCTCTGGGGGTCTCTGGCCCTGGTAAAGGGCAGTTTATGGGGAACAGACCCACACCTGTTTGCCTGTCTGCTGTTTCTAGAAGCAGCCAATGGTCAGCTTCCAACTCCCAGAGAGGAGACCCCTTCGAGTTCCCTGTGGAGTCAGCTCTCTACTGGGGGGCCAGCTTCTTGTCATGACCTCCCAGGAGGAGGAGTGGCAGCCAGTGTATCATCTAAGAGTCCCTCTGGAGACATGGTACGAGTTGGAGGCAAGAGAGGAGGATTCCAAGAGGACAACCAGGAGGGGTCAGAGGGGTGCAGTCTGCCCAGGATATGGCTCCCTAAGCTAGGGATGACTCAGCTGCAAAACATCTCCTTCCAGGCAAAACATCCACGTCAGCACTCTCCCACAAGCCCATTGAGTCTTTTACTTTCCATATTTACAGGACTGCAGGACTCATTCTAAGCAATTTAGAGGAATTGTACATGCGCTGCTACATATGTGTTCATGTTTGTGAAGCAGATACTTATTCTGTTAACATTGCTTTTTTCTTGTCTTTGAGTGTGCGTAAGTGCATTAATCTGAGTTGGCATGGCTGAGAGTATGTGTAAAATTTCCTGGAAGTGTTGATAACTGAGGGGAGAGGGCTCTAATGCCTTAAGCAGACTTTGGCTTCTGTAAACAGGGCCTTTCAGCCCCCTGATCTACTCAGTCTTGCACCCCCACAAGCAGCTTCCTGTCCTCCTGCAGGACCTTCTATGCCCCCCCCCCCCCAACCCTATCTCTCTCTCTCGCTCTCTCTCTCTCTCTCTCTCTCACGCACACACACACCCTTCTTAGTTTTGACCCCCATCGTCATTCCTTTCATACAAAGTCTGAACTTCAAATTATGAGAGCATGCTGTGGGGCTGCCAAAGGACTTCAATCTTTCCACCAAGCAATTTCACTGCTCTTTTATTTAATCATCCACCAGACGTGAAGAGGACATTTTTACAAACAATCTCAAGTGTGGAAACATTTATAGCACAGCGTAATCTCTCACTCTCATCATTTCTTAATCGATCAATCGTGTCCACGCTACGAAACTACTAACAAATTAAGAACGCTGGCAAATTAGCGATTTTTTTTTTGCCTGGCAGGCACGAAAATCAAAAGCTTTCCCATATCTTTAAAAAAAGAAGGTGGCGGCAGCTTTGGGGGATGTTGCTTTGGGTGCGGGTGAGATGTGAAACCCAACTTTAGATGTGCAGTATGACTTTAAAGGTTTTAGCGGCCATTGAAACACAACACAGTAGTTGACAGAATTTTTAAACTCCGGAAACTTATCATTTCGATTCAGTTTTATTTAAATAGCAACAAATTACAACAACAGTCGGCTCTTTATATTGTAAGAAGCTACAATAATAGCAAACTGAGGCAGATTTTTTTTTTTGGCGGGTAAAAACACACATCACATGTGTTGTGACTTTGTTTAGTGTGTATGTGTTAAGCTGCCATCGTCAGGGCAGGAAATGTTAGTATTGCGTGCAGTCTGCGGGGAGGACAAGCTGCAAAAGCTCCAAAAATATAACAACCAATGCAGACAAAGACTGTAAATTTCATTGCTGTTGCACAACAAACTGAACTTCTATGTTCATTTTGAGACAACACTACCATCTCTGAATCAAGTATAAGTGGAGTACATAGTGTGCTACACAAAAGTGTTGAGCAGAAGTACTGGCATTCATGTTTCATGCATCCGAGTCCATTTAAATGACTAAATTTCGACCTACTGATATCACAAAAGAAGCTGTTTATTTTTCCAACCTAAAATAGGCAGAGGAAGAAAAAATGCTTTTATTAGAATATAAGTATGATCGGTGGACTTTATGCAAAACTTTAATTGTGGAGGAAATCTTGTTTGACAGGATCTGCCTAACTTATTATTGTGGACATGTAACATGCAAACTTCCTTTCTCCACTTATATAATAAAGTGTTCCATGAGAAAGGACACTAATGATGTTGTATTGTCTGGCTTTACAGCTAGCTGTAAAAAAAAAAATAAAAAATGCAGCTGAAGTTGAGGCTCATTAAGTGGTGCTAAATACCATGTCCTGGAGCTGGGGAGAGCTTGGGAGAGTGAGGGCAAAACATGTCTGTAACAGCCCACATCACACAATACAACTATGTAACCACAAAATGCCTATCACTTTATGTCAGAGGTTGTAAGTGGGGTAAATTGGAAACAACGCTGCTGCACAGATTTTGCAAGTTTGAGACATTTTCAGGCAATTAAAGTAAAAGAATGTTTGTTTTTGACCAACAAGTATATTTTTCAATTGCCTCGGTTATTTTATTAAAACATACATGGAACTACCGCAGCTTGACTATAAAAATAAATAAATAAATCAGGGTATTTGCATGGCACCCCTTAAATTGAATACAGCAAAGGTTTAAACACAGGTTTTAGGTCCTTGTATCCACAATGTAGCAAAAAAAAGGGAAAGCTTTCTGTATCGGAGTCATTTAGATGCATTTCTGTACCAAATGCAGGAGGGATGGTGCAGGGAGTGAAGGAAGCTGGGGACAACAAGACAAAGATAATATGAAAAGCTGACCCTTGTAGACAATTGCTGTGCTCTGCCTCGACTTGAGGCTTTACTGGGGCAGGATGAGCTAGATCACGAACAGCCTCTGGAATCCAAACATCCGCCCCAGCTCAGACAAAAAAAGGAGTCATTTGAAACATCGTAATGAAATCCATTCTCTCACGCCTTTTGCAGAGGAGCGAGAAGACATTTTCACATGATTTTCTAAGGTTGTGGTTTGTCCCACCTAAAAAAAAGTTCTTCTTGGCAGCCCCATGTTTCCATAAGTCAAATTTAATTTGATATCACCTGACACCTAAATTGAGCGTCACCTACCAAAGGCTGCGACGCAAATCAAAACAGGCAGCATCCCGGCCACATCCATCCACTGAGAGCACAGCTTCAGAACAGTGTTAGAGATGAGCATCCACAAGAGCGTGATTTAGAGTCTCGTTTCACTCCAGGAGCTAAAAGTAGTTGTAATGAAGCCTCAGCCTCACACAGTTGTGGTGTTTCCCTGTTATTTGCTAAATTTGAAAAGCACATAAAACACATGTTATTCTTCCAGATCTTTCCCACGAAGATTTGAATCAGAAACATTGTGAAGTATTAAATATTTTAGCAATCGGAGCCGACTAATTTGCTTAAGTGAGACTTAACTTTGTCTGATAGTGTGCGCAGTACAAGCAAACAACCCAGCCTGCTCTCACGTCCAACTGTCACATACTGATGGTTGGTCAGGACCTCATGGTGTTCGAAATTTGATGCACTTTTTCTACATGCAGGGTGGTCCATGCACACTGAACCATTTCAGTCGTACCCAAGGATTTTTTTCTAAAAAAAACGTCTTTTGGAAGGTGAAAAGAGTTTGGTTTATAACGTGTGGTTAACGAATGAAAGTGGTTTTCTTAACCCATGCATAACCAGGCTTTGCTGGTTTGGAGCTTAAATCTAACTAAAAAGAAAGAGGGGGAAAAAAAAATGAAAAGTGAAATAAAGTTTAAAAATAGCAATCTGGGATGGGACTCAACCTCCTACTGGTTGAAAGTCCTGAGTTATGTTTTCACATAATCACAGGACTCTGTGCAGTCATGTACAAAAACAGAGTACATGCTGATTCAGTAACTTGTAGAAACACCTTTAGCAGCAATAACTAAGTAATTATTTTCTGTATGACTATTAATCTCTCGCATCATTGTGAAGGAATTCTGGCCTACTCTTCTTTACAGCATTGCCTCAGTTCTTTGAGGTTTGCGGGCATTCACTTATGTGCACAGCTTTCTTGAGGTCCCACCACAGCATTTAGCACTTGGCCAAGCCAACGCCTTAGTTCTTTTCTTTTTCAGCCAATCTGTCGTAGATTTTCACTCTGTTTGGGATCATTGTCCCGTTGCATTATATTTTGGCCAAGCTTCAGTTGTCGGACATAAGGCCTCACAGAGGTAATGGTCAACTCAGTAGCTGCAAGGAGCCCAGGTCCTGTGGCTGCTAAACTCAAACATCACCCCTCCACCACCGTGCTTGACAGTTGAGGTGTTTGTCCTGATGTGCTGTGTTTGCTTCTGGCCAAACGTGGTGCTTTACATTATGGCCAAACATCTCCACTTTGGTCTCATCTGTCCAAAGGACTTTGTTCCAGAAGTCTTCTGGTTTGTGCAGTTGTAAACTTGCAAACCTGAGCCATGCAGCCATGTCCTTTTTAGAAAGAAAAGGCTTTCTCCTGGCAGCTCTTCCATCAAGCCAAACTTGTTCAGTCTTTTTCTAGTACTGTCGTGATCTTAAACATTTAACATGCTAACAGAGGCCCATAGAGTCAGAGATGTGGCTGGGGTCATTATAGCAAAGCGGCTCGAAAGTCCCGTGACATCATTTGTATGCGACGCAAACACAAGTGGTCACCCTGTCTAGCTCCCTCTCGATTCTGTTGTCAACCACCAAGCACAGAAACGTCTGCACTTCGTCACTGGACCACGGTGTTGGTTAGTGTGTAGCCATTTCCCTCGTTGCCAGCTTTCAAAGATATCTGGTTTGATGCTTGTGGAGGTGTCGCTCACATGACTCATTTAGTGACATCACTCCCTGGCCAATCAGTGGCATGCAGTCTGTCACATTTTCGGCTAGACTTTGCTCGCTTGGAACCCTAGCTGAGTAGGTACTAAAACAGTACCTTGTACCAGGTCTTACCGCCTAATGGAAATCCCTAATAAGTCGAGTCGAGTTGAGTCGATTATCAGCAGCTGGCTGCTATTCACCTTCCCAAATCCTGTGGAAGCAGTAAGGGTGTACTTAGCTTATCACAGGACTACATAGAGTCAGTGTGTCCGATATCATTCTTTTTCCTGTTTATGGCAAACATCTATTCAGGTACACACACGAGAATGTTGGAAACTGATGCTAAACAGGTGTCAGCTGCATTATAATGTGATGAGAAGCAAACTCTAATCACATTTTGGTTCTACAGTTACTAAATTCTGATTGGTGTAACTGTACGGTCCAAGGAGGAGAAGAAACACATACTTCCTAGGCATATGGCTAAATAGTTTATTTCCACTCACAGCTCCTATAACAACCAGTGTGGAATGTTTACCCATTGTCTAAAACAAACCCTTCTCCCTTTTAAGGCTGCAATAAGCTAACTTTCTTCTGATGGGCTGCCACTCCCAAACAAAAGGTTTGAACTTCAGGTGGGTGGTGCAGAGCTGTGTGCCTGAGGTGATCCCATTAGGGATATCCCCTGTCTTTGACATCGAACAGAGCCAAGGGTAGAAGAAAACTGAAGTAAAGCATTTCCAGCAGTCTGAAGCCTGAGGTCTTGGTTCAATCCACCTTTCCTGACCTTCATTCCCAGGTCATAAAATCCTCAGAGCTTCCATCAGCCAGGATGTCATTGCAACTACGCTGTCATTCCTATCATTCATCTTTTATGTATTAGTGATGTGGGAATTTTTATTATTACCACTGCACTTAACTTCACTGAGTGGAAGTCTTGAGAAAATAACTACAAACTCTGGTAAAATACTGCTGTTTACATTTTTCTCTTGACCGACTCAAGGGCATGTCTGTTTCTTATCCCAGAGACCGGAGTCATCCTCCCTTTTATAGTGAACACCCACCCAGTCAAAGTATACACTCATGAGATGACCCTCTAAGAAAATGAGTCTCCATCAAGCTGCGTCAGACATACTTAACTCTGCTTGATGGAGACTCTCTTGGTCTGTCTGTCTGTCTGTTCCTACTCTGTTTTTCCATGGAGTCACAGTCACACCACGCTTCACTCTGATTGGACCGAATCACGCTGACAGAAGGATATTGGATCTCGGTCACAGTAAATGACAATTCTGTCGTCCAAGACAGAAATGGAAGCAAAACCAAACTTCAGGATGGGTTACACAGTGACGAGAGGGAAGGAAAATAAGAGCAGAAGCATTTCAAACGAGAGGTGAGAGAAGTGGGGGAGAGGGGTCTAGAAGAGAGGGGTTGTAAAATAGGGGAAAGGAAAAAGAAATGAGCGAGGCAATGAGGGAGGGACGATGCGGAGAAAGGGGAAAAAAAAGTGACGGAAAGTTAAAATGTGGGAGCTGTGAGAACGTGAAGCAGGCGGAGCAGTGAGTGATGCAAATGGGTGGGATGGAATTTGCTCAAAAGCAGGAGCCAAGGCAAATGTGCAGCTGTCAAGGACTTTTGTTCCCTTTAAAAACATCTTTTGCTCTTTGTTCAGCTTGTTTCAACACACAAAGTGTAAAAAAAAAAAAAGCCAATGATGAAAAGTGTTAAAGAAAGAGGAAAAGAAAAGGAAGTGGGGACAACAGAAACTGAGGTAGATTCCTTAATTCATTTTACCAAGTGAAGAACAAGCAAACAGAACAAGTCAGGCCAGTAAAAATGAGAAACAGAGAAGCAAAGTGGGGATCGATAAGTTTGGAAGAAACTGGAGTTGTGAAAGTTGGTAGAATTGTGCACAAAGTCAAAAGTGAAAAGATCAAAATAGCAGAAGGGGAAGCTAAAGGAAAACAGGAAGAAAAAAGGAAAGGAGGAGAAGAATTAATAGCATTTTTTTCAGCGCACCATGTATCCCTCACCCTCCCTGTGGACCCAGGGCCCGCGCGCATGTCGGCACACCAGAGCGCATATGTTTCTACTATTACACGATAGGCTCTGGAGAAAATATAGAAAAACTGTATCTGTGTGTGCATTGGGAGGGGGCAGGAAAATAAAAGGGGTGGAGTAATATCCACAAAGCAGCCTTTCCAACAATGAGCTCCACCCTCACGTGCTTAAAGTTTTCCAGTCATGGCCCATTAGCCCCGCCCTGTCCCACCTCCTCTCAGCCTATTGCTTTTTCTCTTATTGAACAATGACAGTGTAACCTCAGAGTGAGCCAGACCTATCCACAGCACTACCGCCTTTTCTGTTGTAGATCATTGCAGCTCGCTTCTAGCTGTCTAAAAAAAAAAAAAAGGTGGTTAAAGGAACATTTCTCTGACAACATGTAGCCCATCCGTTTGTGGCTGCCTGCATGTTAGTGCCACGATGCTAATGTGGCTGCTAAGCACACAGTCATACAATCTTTGCAGATTACATAGAGGAAGACTTTGAAAGAGCTTCAAAAGATGAGATTTTGTATTTCATGCCGTACACTTTTTCGCATTTTTTGCCTCTGAAATGAATCGCCCCTGCATCGTGATACACAAAAGCGCAATATTCACTTTCTTTTCAGCTCTCTTTTGGTCTCCACCAACTTAGGAGGCGAATAGCTACTAACTTTTGCACTTAGTACACATTGCTTTAAGCTTTTTGCCAAGCTAAAAAAAACACTACAAAAGACCAAAACAGTAAGTTAATGAGTGCGCAGATCCCTGGTAAGACACTCTCTGAGGGACTGTGCTCACTGTATTCATATTATATAAAATATATTTAACTATAAGTGAAGTGCAGTGTCATTTTTATTTCATTACGTTGTCTTAACTTACAAAAATGTCTTACTTGTATTGTTCGTGTGTGTTAAATCATTAGCAACAGCTGATCTTTAAAACTGGGAAGGTACATGTTCCAAACGCTTTGAATGTTTGAATACCCCAGAGGCACGGCAGAGGAAACACTTTGTTCCGTCCACACATGGTTGATGAGCCTGTCAAACAAACTGTGTGTGGGACTGATAATACATAAAAGACACAATATGAGGCTGAAATCAGGAAAGAGTGATGAGTTTATTTTGTTGCACTGTAGGCTTTTGTGTGTCTTTGCTTTTGTGCTTTCAAAATTTGTACAAGCATAATGTGTGTGTTTACGTGTGAATATTTAGGAGGGGTAGAGTGACAGATTGACATTAGAGAAAGGAGAGAAGAGTTACATGAGTCCCATGTCAACAGCCTTTATATTTAGCTTTGTGTATATATAGACAGAGCATCCTAAATAAATCTGAGACCCTTCCTTTTTGGTTCTCTTTCAGGGCTAGACTGGTTGTGGTTGTTACCAGGCATATTTCGGCTGTAGGGTCCCTGCATGGTGGATCTTCTATCTTTATCAGTTATATATAGTCATAGTTTAATCGTGTGCAGACCCACTATTACATCACTAGGCCTGCAGCACTTTTCGCTTTGCTCGTGTATGGGTATATTCCACTGTATAAAGCCAGGTGATAAAAAGTTTGTAGTTTATAAACACTGGCACTTGCATGGATTAAAAAGATGCTACCATGATATTAGCCATCAGTTTGTGGACTATGATACTGAATTCTTTGAGTATGGCATTTCATCAGGGTAGAGCAAAATCATTAGGTGCTTCAGGTATAAGAGGTGGCAGATAAGCATAACGTGTGCTTTATGTGTCTGCTTTGGCAACAGTGGGATGGTCTCTCATTCTCAACTTGTCGCATTTGGATGACTGAAGATCCCTTAACGCTGCATTTAAATGCACTGGATAAGAAACAAAAGCAAAACAAGGTGTACATAAAAAACAGAATGCAAACTTGTCAATCCTCCAACGTCCTAATACAAACTTTATTGTTCTCTCAAAGAGAGAGCTCTGCATCTTATATTGCCACAGCCAGCCCATCAAAGCACTGATGCCAAACGGACACCTTGTGCATGTCTCTGTGATGCCAGCAATGGATTACCAAACAGCAATATTTCATGGTGTGGGATGAGAATGTGTTGTACAAAGAGCAAAGTGTAAAACCAAAGCTAACTTCGTTGGCATCTTCCAGGTAGCTTCTTTTAAGTCTCTCTTATAAGGGAGAGAGAGATTATAAGATCCAGCCTGCCCTCTGATCTTCTGCTGCAAAAATCTGCAGTATTTCCAAGAATCTAATAGCATGTGCACCAAAACTAAGAATTTTTGTCTCTTCGCGTGCCATTCAGGGCAATCGGTGACATTCTGGAACATAAAGGTATCGCTTTTCTTTCATGGCGAATTTTGCCGTTGACTTTTAATGAGCTTCACAAGGCAGATCATCACAAGCTGTTCCATTCTGACTTGGACTCCAATGCCACTCTTGAGGATTAAAAATGCAAACTATTTTCAAAGCCCCGGCCCTCTGGCTACAGCAAAGCGCTAAGATTTTGATCCCAGAATGATATATTGATACAAAAGTCAGATTTATGTTAAGAATCCCTTTAGCTGAAAACGAGACAGATAAAAAGGGCTGAAAAGTGAGCAGCTAAGAGACTCTCATGCCAAGCATATGGCTTTCTATATAAAAACGCTGGAGCAGAAGAAAGCGAATAAGCCAGTTGGCCATTACTTTGTAATTCCTTGCTGCTCTTAATGACACTCTGTTGATGCCTTTATTGATTTTCAGCTAGGCTCACTCTATCTCCTGCTGTTCCCATCTGCCTCAGCTCGAGATTTTGGCTTTGCAGTCCTATTGCTTTCACAGATAGAAACACCGCTGATTGCTATTACATAGTGTTTGTAAGTCTCTTCAAACCAACACTGTTGGAGTGGAAACTGACCCTGTAGTTTGTGTTCCCATAAAGGATATACAAAATGATGCCATATCCTGTGGAAGAATGGGTTGTATTCTTTCACTAGGGTTCCAGATGGCTGCAAAATCAATGCCAGTGTATGCTGCAGGTTTCTGGCAGTTACAGTAGCTCGCAGTCCTATTAGCACATATTTACTTTTGCGGTTCAGTGTCTTTTAATGGCTGGTTGCCCATGTTTAGACAAAATGTTGTAAAAACCCAGAGTTCGGTCTAGCAGCACCATTGTCCAGACTTGCTCCACTGGAAAAAAAAGTCAACATTTCACTGTAATGTTGTTTATTTGGGGCAAAGCTGATGCAAAAAAATTTAATAAACCACGTAGGAATTTTTAAGTGGGGCAATCGTGACTTCTGCGTCCCACACTTTGAGTGGCTCTAGTTCACTGCATCACAGGCACCTTTATAAAGTCTAGCCTTTTTCCAGCGGATGTGAAGAAATCAGGAACTATGATGGAAACTTCCACAAATATGGGTCAACTACTTATATCTGTTTTTTTTCTGTCTCTCTTTTTTGCATATAAGAAAACCTGACATGAAGTTACACAGTAGGTGCGACTCTCACAACTGACTCAAAATGATTGTAATTGTCAGTTGCAGCTCAATAAAGATGTGCCAGTCTGTGGACGGCACTGACTGACAATCATCTATTTGATGCAATCCCAGTGCAATTTTCACCAAAACCACCAGACTGCTAATTCTGATAGGAACTTACCATAAATTGCTGCATTTCCAATAAATGTTTTGATATTACTGAGGTTCAGAGTGTACCATCAGCACGGTTCTTATATTTCCGGAGCAGTGACACTCTCATAAAGCTATCTACACAGGCGTATTTGCCCTGTGTCCTACATTTTTGGCTAAAATATTAGTACTCAAGGTGAAGGTTTGGTGGTACTTTCTAACACAGATGATTTAGACATGAAATAGCAGGCCAGCTAACTTCCTCTTAAGGATTCTCCAATATGCTCAGTGTACTGCAAAGCCAATTTTTCACGCTGCGCTAATCTAGGCGTTTGACATGCTGATGAAAAGTTGGTGAGAAAAATTCATTCGCTGGGTTTAACTTAGAACCGCTGGAGGTAATGGTAGGGAAAAGGATGTCAGCAAACTATGTGCCATATTAAACTCAGTGACCTCCCCCTTCATGCCATACTGTCAGTGTAATGAAGCTCATTCGGTTACCAGATAATTCCAGTAAGGTGTGCCAAGGAGTGCCTGAAGCACTGATTTATGCCACAGAGGATGATTTGTCTGTCAGTCTCACTGTCTTTTTGTCTAGCTATGTACATAACTGTCTAAAATCCTGCTACATATTATTACTATTCCACTGGAACTATTTTTTGTTTGACTCTTACTCTTCTGAGGGCATGAAATACTGCTATTTTCTCAATGCTACGAAGTGGAACCACCAAAATGACTGTGTGCAATGAACTTCTAGTCTCATTACCGCCAAAGTGGTTGTTTTGAAGATGGGGACCAGATCTGCAACCACTCACAATCAGCTGCCATCTTCAAAGTGACTTTGGTGCATCAAGACGGCGATAAAATGGCAATAAAACTGAGTCAGCCTGCTACTGTATCAGTTTGCAATCACTTGGCAAATACATACAATCTGTTTGTGATAATATCCCAATTAACTCTAATATTGCTGAATCGGTGGAAATTGGCAACTCTGTTGCTGTCTCTTGCAAATCTTTTGCCATATACATACACAGAAATCCATGTTAGACAGAAACTACCTACATTCAGAGTCCAGCCAGAACCTCATAGATTTGAAACAGAAATTCTTCCATAAATAAAAATATAGTTTCAGCAAAATGACATGGGCACTTAGCAAGGAACCTAACCAGGCGAGAATACAACCAGTTGGCAACCAGTATTAGGCAGCCAGTTAAAAGATCACGCCTAATTAATTGTCTGAAGGTGATGAGCTGGGATTGAGGCCGCCAGCTGTCTTTACACATTTTATTTATCTCTTTGAGTCATCTGTGATAATTTTGCAGTCTGAATATTAATTCCCAAGTTCTCCAGAACCCATCTATTAGCGTGTTCTGACATCATCTCCAATCCCCCAGCTGTGTGCCAAACTAGCACAAAACTAACTGCAGAAAATGTTAAGTCATCTTGTTTAATTCACTCAGCTCATTATTTCACCCCCCCCCCCTTTCTTTCAGAGCATATTAGAGACACACTTTGCCTGCCACAGTAGGCTTTTTAACAACTTTCTCAGTGTACATTTTTAACTCAGTGGGTTGTGTAGCTTAATAGTCTTTGAGAAGACAAAGTCCCCTCCTCTCCACTGGCCGCCCACCCTTCTTGTAATTTTCTGAAGATTCTGGAAAGTGCTACCTCATCCTTTCTATAAACCCCCCCCAAAATAAACCCTGAGCAAAGCTTTATGTGCGACTTGCTGAAGTGTTTCCACCTCCGCTGAAACTAGATTGTTAAAGACTCCTCTATGTTAATTTGTACACTGCAGTCCACTTTTAACTCAAATGCTGAAAATGTCTTCTGTGCTTATGATGGAGTCGTTACCACTGTCACTCTATTTTTGGCCTCTTTCATGCCTTTTGAGCAGAAATGCCTCACTTGATTCTGCAGGCATCAAGAGTGATCAGACAGAAAATCAGTTACAGCATTCAAGTATGAAACCTGTCTTTACATCTGATAAAAAGTGCAATCTTTCTTTCTCACACATGTGCACATGCGTACACATCTGCTCGGAATGTGGCGGGGGCCGGCACTGCAAAGAGGACAGAAAATGTCGTGAGGGCACGCAGGAAGGAGAAGGGGGTGCATAAAAGGGAAAGAGATCAGTGGAAGAAATATGAATGGAAGGGGAAAAGTAGACAGCGAGCAGGATGATGGGCCCGGGGACTATAAACCCGGAGATGACAGTCTAAAATCAGAAGATCTGGAGTAAGCCTCATCAGAGCTCTGCACACATGCCCTAAGAGTTCAGCACGCATCACTAATGCACACTTCAAAGGGCAGAGCTCAGGCAGGCCAGGAACAGTCTAGACACGCTCTTCCCATCACACCATCCAGTACCCCTCTGTTCATTTTGGCCTCCTTCCACTTCAAGTTTCTTTTTTTTTCATCTAGGTGTCTCCCTTTGCATGTTGCTTTTTTGGAAACAGTGACTGTTTATCATTGTTTTTCATTTCAAAACATGCATCTGATTTTAAGCAGGTACAGGTATAATGTGTTTTACGTATGCTATGCATATGCAGGGCTGCTGCAGGTGGGGGATGAATAGAAATGCAGATGTAGCAGAATGAGATTTTTTTTTTTTTTTCGGGCCAAGCAAGTGAGGGCAGACAGGACACAGGCACAAACACGGAAGCCAGAAACAGTGTCTGGCTAATGTACTTGGTTCTTGTAATACATCATCTGGATACACAAACAAAAAAGACTCAAATCTCAGGACAATCTATAAAAATTTGTTGTCACATTTTACTGCCGAATATCAAAAGCTAAAGCCAACAGTATTACTAGGAGGAGTCCTCCTCAAGGAGCAATGACTGTGTTTGCTGTGAGTACTGTGTGGTGGACTCACTGACCACATAAACTCATGCAGGTGAAGGGATTTTAAGGGAGAATAAAATGTCAACACAGTATAGATGGTCCTATAACGAGAAAAGGAAAAGGACAAGCAAGGAATAGGGAGCGAAACCTAGAGAGAGTTAATGAGTAGCTCCCACCGAGTAGTAGGAAAATCCCCTTCTTCTTCTCTCCCTTTCTCACCAGTGGTTCCGTTCTTTGTCTGATTGCGACTGAACTGGTCTGAACCAAATTTAGACACTAAGCAGAATATTCCACTAATATTCACTGACATAATTCTGGATGATTTTGTCTCAAATTTTTCCATCAGTATTTCAGCATTTGCAGTTTATGCCTTGTCTATGGAGTGCATTACCTACGTCTGAGCCACTCTCTTGTAGTCTGGACTTATATGAGAGGAAAATCTTTTACAGACTTTTTTTACTCATTGAGAGATTTGCGGTGTACTCGTGTGAGTGCGTCACCAACCACATGAAGCAGCCATCAGACTACGATTTCTGACACGTTGCCCCCTGCTACCAGTCTTTCATATCCAGACTGTCATGTCCTGTGGCTGTCTACATATTTTGGGCATCACTTGTGCCCATATGTCTTTTAACAAAGACACAAAAACACTTTATACCATATGGGTTTTCCCACTGAACATAGTCCATCTTCATCACGTGTATCCCCTTACAACCCCCCCCCCCACTCTCCACCTCCCATTCTGTCCTCCGTTCCCTCCCTCTTCTTTCCACTGAAAAAGACCCTCCTCCCATTCTCTTTTTTTTCCCCAACTGTACTTTCACCAGAAGACATCTGGCTTTCCAGTGCAGACTATTACATGGTAACAGCTCCAGCTTTTATGATCTTAGCAAGAGAAGTGGCAAGTAGCGGCCATAAAATGACAGACATCCAAGAAGTGGTATTACAGTATTTGGCATGTTATGAATGGGCAAATTGTGCCCTTATGTTCCTTTCATGTAAGTTTTGATAAAAAAAAAAAAGTTGATTTTTTAAAATATACTCAAGCAGCAAATTCACAACAAATTCCCACCACTGTGCTGTGATCTCCTTTCCAGACATTGTGTTTATCAAGACCAATAGCGCTTGGGCATGAGCTGAAAAGTTAAGATTTTCCATAGGAGTGCTGCCAAACCTCAATGAAATGTTTGTGATGAATCATATGAGATGGAAAGTGTATCAAACAGGAGGAGCAGGACAATTAGCAGGAAAAAGATGAGCAATGGAAAGGATGTGCACATGTATGGATTGTATATGTGTGTGCGCATGTTGTGTGTGTGCATCATGCACGACTTGGGATGCTTGTACAAATGTGCCAGAAATCCATTACACTTTGCTTGTAAAGCCTTGAAGGATACCAGTGGGAAAGGGTGATTGGTGCTTTTAAATTAAGTCTGTGAGGTTCAGATCTTCCTCTTGCCTGCATGCAGTTCCACCAAGCTTTTAATACTTCTCTTCATGCATAACATAAACGTAGGATTTTCTTAAGCGGCATAAAGGACTGAGGTGAAAAGGATTCCTCCCTTAGGCATAAAACACCACGGGGAAATAGTTTGAATAGCTGAAACGGGTGCTCCTGGAATTCAGAAAGACCTATTTACTGCACCAGGACCAAGCCATATTACATTTGTGAGTGTGTGTGAGCACATCTGCTAGGCAGATATGGGGATGGACGTGAGATGAAGAACAGTCTAGGGTCTATCAGGCAGATATCAGTCCTTGCTTTATACAATATTGGATTAAAAAAAAAAGTTTAACATTATGGTAACTAGAAAGTCCATACTGGAGTCGGTCATATGGCTAAGAATTTCTCCACAAGAAACACAACAAAGATACAAAATGGCTACAAGTGTCTCTTCTCTAAAAGGCTTATATGAGTTGAAATCCAAACCCTCAGACTGGACTTAGTCAGAGAAGCAACAGAGCCAATGGCATCATGACCAGTTAAGGGGAAAAAAATGACCACAGGCTGTTTGACTCAGCACATCTCACTGTTTCCAGCATTTCCTGAACATCTTGCAATGCTTCATACACACAACGTCTTATGAAGCTCAGTAAAAAGATGAAAATTTAAGAAACATTTGAAATGACCAGTGAGAACATTGTTAAGTCAAAAGGGAAATGTGGTTAAATATATGGGCACCAATCCAAAACTATGGGATACAGCTACTCATGGCTGCCTGGTAATCTTTGATAATGAGCTCTGGAAGACTATCAGGATGTTTTATGTATAAAGTCAAAAAAAAAATATCCACTTGCACTAGTCTAGATTAGTTAAGCTGTTTTCACATTTAGAAAATAGCCCTGAACTTACAAATATATATAATCAGTTGGACTGGACAGTAAACAACTTTTACTGTGCCTTCTTCCAAGTACAAAGTCTTTAAAATCTGGCTAAAACCATCTAACACTAGAGCAGGTAAATGTCCTGGAGAATTCTCAGCGAGCAAATGGAAGACATGTGTCCCACCCAGTGACTAAACCAAACAGAGCACTAACAGAAGTAAAAATCTTGTGTAATGTAGACAAACTCCAGTTATGTGCTGTAGTGACCGGATTGTTCTGAAAGCAGAGAAAAGATGTGTGAACAGGGCTTTAGAATGAGGGCACTATGAAAACCAAAATGTATTTCTTTTTGGACACCAGGGCAGGAAATGATCAGTAGAAGAATGGCTAGTTATTATTTCAAATTGTAGCTTAAAATAATAATGAGTAGCAGGCCACTTGGGCCTCAGTTTGCATTGCACTTTGCATTATTTAAGTTCTATTTAGTATTCATAGACTTTTGGGTGCCTTTATGTTTAGCTCCCTCAGTGTTTCCCTGTTTCACCCTCTGTCTCATCTCTCTGTGGTTGTGGTTGTGTCCTCCAGCTCTAATATGAGTCTTCTTGTCTCTGTTTAGTATTGGTCTTTTGGTTACTTCCTGTTTTACTTTAATGGTTAGTTAGCAATTGTACGCTGTGGTATTTTTACTTCTTTAAGTGTTGTCACCTGTGTTAATTATGTTCAGCTGTGTCTTGGTCCCCACCTATCATCAGCCCACAGTGTATAAATAGTCCTGCACTATCAGCCCACAGTGTATAAATAGTCCTGCACTATCAGCCCACAGTGTATAAATAGCCCTGTCCTAGTCTTTGTTATGTTGTCTGTTGATGTGCTGGTGATGTTTCTAGTTTGTTCTCTGTATGTGGTCCTGTTTGCTCTGCTATCTTCCTTACCCCTTGTGATTTTGGTGTACCTTTTGGACTTATCAGCAATTAAAGTTTGCTTTCTGTTGGAATACTATCCCTCCTGTGTTTTGCTCTTTGGGTCCTCAACAATCTGCAAACACCAAAATAATGTCCCACTCCTTTTTGAACATGAAATGGTCAAAAGAAAATCTCATCACGTGAATTTGATTTTTATGTGTATTAACACATTACTTATGTGTTCATAATAGAGATTTGATTATTGATTGATAGATATGATTGATAACATCTGCAAAAATCTTAAAAGAAGAGCAAGATATTGCTTACTTTCCTCCTTATAGTCAGAATAATGGGCTCTTTCATGGTGCTGTTGTGGTCTTGTTTTCTGTCCTCTTTCAGCAACACCACATTATGAGTTATAAATCTGGTTGTTACTGCATTCAAAAATGTGTGTGTGTGAAGTGTCAATTTCCTATGGTTGGTGCATGAAAGTTGGTTGCACTGTTAAAAGCCACGCTACATTTACAAACAGAATGATTTGTTTCTTGCACGAGCATCTCGTCTCATAGCTCAATTCTATCTCATCAGTGAGCTAATGTGGGCAGGCTGACAAAGTTAGCTAACACTGACTCGTTGGTTTTGGGGACAGTATAAATCATTTAACTTAAAATATGGCTCAGTGGGTCAAAATGGTCAATTCAGCATGATGATGCATTTGCTCCACTGACTCAGGTATAATGGGCCATTTGAAGGTCAATGACCAAAGCCAGTTTTCCACAAAATTAGGACATTGACAGTAATTAATTCAACTCAGTTTTATTTATATAAATCACAATTCACAACAAACAGTCGCCTCAAAGCGCATGAATTAAGGGTTGGGTTCTTACAGTGTGACTGCAGCAATGACAAACATCCACAAACAAACCAATAAGAATACCACAATAATGACTCAGAATACACTGGGGATGCCATATGTGCCATTGGCAGATTGGGGTCAAACAACACACACATGTGCACTCACAAAACAAATGGAGAAAAAGGGGGAAAAAAATCAGAATGCTGTAAATGCAAGACACATCATATTGACTTGTAAGTGCAGCTGTACTTCTTTTTAATGTTTTTTACTTACATTCCTATCAACTGTAGATGCTATCAAAAGTGAATGTAGCTTCTGGGTGTGAAAAATTAGGCCAACATGGAAGTACTTGAATTCTGTATTCTCTTTCATGACAACCAGGGGGCAATACCTATGGTTGCAAAAAGACCTCTATCACTATAGAAGTCTATGAGAAAATAGCCCTCTGCCCTCACCTCAGTAAACACATTCTTGATGATGTTATAGGCCCAGTCACCCATTTTTGATCATAGTAAATTCATTAAGTCCAGTTGGTAAAATATGATCATTCTGTGTCAGAAAGGAGGATTAGTGTATGCTCATTGGCTAACCATTTGTGACTGACAAACCAGTGGGTGACATCAGGATGGCTACGTCCATCTGTTATACTGTCTATGATCTCAACAGAGTTCATTTTAGTAATCTTGATGTGCCATGGGGGTAGGTACCAAATATAATGACAATACATCCAATAGTTTTGCAGAGCTTTTACTCAAGTGTCAGTCTCATGAAAGATCACCAGAGTCAACATTCTTCAGGACTCTGCATCAAATTTTGAAACAGTTCATCCAATAGCTGTCAGGACATTTCACTAGATTGAAAGTCAGAAGGATTAATCCTCAGGGGACGTTACACTGTAAAAATGACAGTAACATATGTTCTTTGACATAAATCCAGACGGCAGTATATGGGAATAGAAATGATAAGCGAACAAAGCAGAAATGCTAATTGTTGCAGCAAACAAATCTCTGATAATGCACAGTTTGTACATACGATTCATTTAAATGTGGAAGTTATAGAGTGAGTGTTGTTTTTGATGTTGCTGGAGGGCTAAAGGCCTTTGGCAATCACATGAAAAGGAGTTTTACCACAAGCTTTTTCCTTCTAGCTTTGCACTTATAACAGGCTGCCTTTGCTTTATAAGTTGGCAAACAAAACAACCCAAAATGAGATACGATTTACAAAAAAAGATTAGATCCAGATTTTGGGACTACCCCCTTCTCATCCCTTTCAGTGAAATCACTAATGCCTCAACCACACCACTTCAGATATTCAATGCGGGCATTTTTTCTCAACCGAAGCACAACCACCCGGACTGCAGCTGGCCTGCGTTTTTATCTCTCAAACTCCCCTTCTAGCATAGAGTGTAACGTCTCTGATTAGCATATCCTGCTGGCTCTTAATTATTACAGCATGTATGTGATGTTTAATTTATGACATCATCTCTCTAAAGTGAACAAAAAAATAAATAAAAAATAAAAACAGAGTAGGACAGAGAACAGCAGGACCAACGTGAGCCAAGAACAGGGGCTGCGTGCCACATGTGAGACTAAGGTAGTGTATCTGAGTGGTTGCTTGCCTGCAGAGTATACAGCCAGCCCGGGGCGAGGAGAGATCCAAAGTGTTTCTCAGCTGCTGACAGTGTCACTGGGGTTATTCAGTTATATACAAGTTATGGAAAAACTTCCATCTACACCATCCTAAACTTTCCTCATTTCTTTCTTTTTTTTTTACATGCATTGTTGTCCATTTTTGCAACTTGATTTCCCCTCAAACACAACTCAAGCCTCAAGTATTTCATCAGAAGACGAATATTTCATTAAAACATGAGTAATTTTTGCCAGCGTTGGACAGAGAGCGGAAAAAAAAGACGTACACATCACATGCAGCAAAGAGCCGGAGCTGAATCAAATCCAGGTTGCCGCAATAATGATTCAACCTACAGACATGCTACCAGGTGGGCAACTGTGGTGCTCCAATGCTCAGCATACTTTGCCTTCACGCAATAAACTTAACTAGGAGTGCGTAAATTACCGCTGCCAGAAAAGCATGAAAATTCTTTCCATATAACCATCTTCCAGTTGCGTCAGATAATGCTTATCGTGCTGTTGACTAAGGATGCCACTTAAAACTCCCTTCTGAGGTGATTTCTGCCTCTCCTCTCTGTGTTGCTACACAAGTGTGTGGCTGAGTTTCTCAAAACTCTGCAGAGATAAGACTGCTCCATCCTTTAGTGCAACAAACTCCACCAGTAAGGGAGACAGTTAAAGTTTTAAACAAGCAGAACACAAGTTTTAGCTATGAGCCGTCTTCGATTTGATTCCCCCTCTTCTTGAATCACTGCCCACCCCCCAACCACATATAATATTTTTTTTTACATGGACATTTGGTGCTTGTTTAACCAATAACACGGTAATAGTTATTAGTATCAAATCCTAGTTATGTGTAACAGTTGAGCCTAATTTGTTAAGTATGCTTGTTGAAAGCTTTTGTTTTTCTAATAACATGGAACAGAAGACTGCTTAAAAAATATCAGCAGAAATGAAAAGTACACATTGTTCAAGTTGGTTTAAAAAGCAAAACCAAACAAAAAAATGCAGATGCACCGTATGATTTTAAAGTCAATGTGTGTACTTTGAGGTAGATGCATGAATAATGATTGAATAATTAAGTAATATTTTATCCTTCTGATTTCATTCTGCAACAATTTCATACCCTGGAAGATCTTCCTCGGGGGATCACCCTTCACACTCAGGGCAGAGGCATTTCTCTGGAGCACAAACATGCAGGCCGCCAATAAGGGATTTGCACTCAGCTGATAACATGCAGTTGGCGAGTTCATGACAACGTGTCAGTTGTGTAAGTTTGGAGGGGAGATATGTTTGTGTTAGTGTTTGTCAAGAGTGTGTGAGAGTGAGTGTGTGTGTGTGTGTGTGTGTGTGTGTATTCATGCTTTTCTGGTTTAAACTGATGTATTGCTCTCCTGCGGGCAGCTGCAAAGCACATTCACAGGTGCACAAAAGTATTATGCACTCATGATAATATTTATATGAGCTCAGTTCCAGCTAAAGGCTCGTGGAAACTCTCTGTGTTTTGGACACTCGTATCATCGTTATTAAAACAAACAGCAAAAGACGGGGGAGCACCGTGTGAGGTGTTTTTTTTTTGTCTGTGTAGGTGCTTTAAAGCAAAAGTGCCTGCTTAGAAACACAAGCTAAACAGATTCAGTCACATTCCTGCACCGATACTTCACATTTTCTTCTTCCTGTATTTGTGTGAAAAAGTAAATGTTTTTTGAAACACAGTAACGGGTGCCTAATTATGTGGAAACACAAAGAAGCGGCCTTCAGTTTCAAGACATAAACCCATTACTAATTGCCAAGGTTTGGTTTGTCTGTCAGCTATGACTGACAGGAGGTGGGTCCTAACATAACCACAGAAAACACAGTGAGTGTTTGGAAACTTTATTTTGGGGAGTAAGCAGAAATCAGAGGTTTCCTGCATCATGGTGGAGTCCATGACAGTTTGTTTAGACTCCAATGTGGTTAGCTGGGATGAAGGAGCATTGTGCAAATATGGCCACATTTGAGGGTTTATATGTATTATTCATTAAGGCATTTCCTGTTGCCCACCTTTTCTTTTAAAGTTGCTGATTCTAAGCCGTGTGCTGCCTACGCAAGGTCTGTTGGCGTGTCTGAAAGTCAGCAAGCCCCACACACGATGACCCTGACCCTGGGTTGTTGTTTGTGAACAACAAACGAATAAGATCCTGAATGTGGAAGATTTGTATAGAGCAAATTAACTAATTACCGTATATATTGCAATGGCAAGTTTGATGATGTGTCACAAGTTTCTAATGAACAGAGGCTACAGCGTCTGTTCATATTCCATGATAAACAAGCTTCTGAGGGCTGTATGCTACTAATGCAATAGGAACATTTACCAGTTTAAGACCAAACCAATGGCTGCCAGAGATCTTTATTTAAGGGGAAAAAAAAACTCCTTTAGTGGAAGTCAGGTGACATTTGGAATGAGCTGCAGAATCTGCATAGTGAGGAAGCTGGGGTGTATAAACAGCTCCAAAAAGAAAATCATCAGAATATAGAAAACTGTTAATTTCCAATCATTCAGTGAATAGGCCATCTAGTACTGTGATCGGATCTCCTTTAGGTCTGCTGAAGAAGACTTAAAGTACTGTGAGATTCTCCAGAATCAGTTATGATGGGAGAATTAAAGTCCATTAAAGGATCAAGAAAATAGCTCCCTTGATTAATGTCACTGCTTTCAAAATTGCTCTTGTTCTTGATATTTTACTGCATATGATCCAGATGTTTGTGTTCACTTGTCCGTACTCAATGCCAGTTGTATTTGTTTTTTTTGAAATTCATGCTTATATTTATTGCAGTTTCTGGTGCCTTCTTGGTCAAGTCTCTCTCTTGCAAAAATATCTCTTATTCATAGAGCCCAAGGCTACTCAGTTTAGACTTGTGGAGCTGTTTCTAATGGAATTCAGGAATATTCCTTTCAGGTGGAAATGCTAAAATATAGCCCAGCGCTTGATGGGTTAACACATTAGAACTTGTCTTAAACTAATTACAGCTTAACCACAGCAATGACACATCATAAAACAGATTTACTTTTCATCGTTGATTAGTAATGGCAGTACTGAGCTCTGATGCAAGATTACAATCAGCTGCCAGGCCTCCAACTTTAGAGTTGAATAAAATGGAAAATGGTCTGAAGAAGTAAGTGAAATATAAACTGGTCTGCATTTTTAAGATTCTCCTGGGTTGACTTTGGCCTTCTCAAATGGAAATATGCCTATTTCCACTTTTAAAATGTGGGTACTCAATTTCAGCTTGGAGAATCTTGCAGTTTGCCTAGAGTCAGGTTAAAGATGGCTTACCCAAAATAGTAATTTATACATTATCCCTATGTCAAGTCAATTTAATTCAATTCAATTTTATTTATATACAGTAGTGCCAAATCACAACAACAGTCACCTCAAGGTGCTTTATATTGTAAGGTAAAGACTCTACAATAATAAAGAGAAAAGCCCAACAATCAGTCAACCCCTCTATGAGCAAGCACTTGGCAACAGTGGGAAGGAAAAACTCCCTTTTAACAGGAAGAATCCTCTGGCAGATCCAGGCTCAGGGAGGGACAGCCGCCTTCCACGGCTGGTTGGGTGTGATGGGAATGAGACAGGACAAAGGACATGCTCTGGAAGAGTTTAATAGTTAATAGTTTAATAATAACTAATGGCAAAACTATATCAACATTAACTGCCAAATAATCACACATTCAAGGAAGGCTATGCTAAAGAAGCTCATCTTAAACCAAGTGAGAATTTGAGCATCTCCTTGAGAAAACAGTCTGGCACATTACACAAGGATGACTTCTGAAAACATAAATTTATTTACCATAATACTATTTAGTATTTAAGTCCTCCTCCTGTTCAAGAGTTAAGAAATTTCTCATTACGTGGACAGACTAATAACTTGCCTGCACCATGTCTCTCCTCAGACCCTTGCAATTATGGGACAAGCCGCCTTCAGCAGTGAGAGAAGAACATAACAAATGGGTCTTGTTAAAACACATGGTTATGAGCTGCCTTTCATAATTACAGCGACCACTACAAACAGCCGACAGGGCAGAGCTGAGCTCGCCGGGGTGGGGAAGGAGACATGGTTAGTTAATTTCTTAGACGACAGGCGACAACTTTGCCACTTTAATTTTTGCTGCTCTGGTCAAAAGATTTTATTTAAGGCGGTGTTAGATCTCTTCACACAGGGTACTGGAATCTGAAGATGTTGTGGGATACAGTAGTTTACACAAAGAAAGGTTGCTTTGCCTTTAACATGTTCTTCTGTAATTTGGTTAATTTTGCCAATTATGCCAGAAACTGCTCCTATTACATAGTCACAACAACTGTAATTTAGTCAGCCAAGACATAATACACTTTACAGCAGTAAGTTTATGATGACAGACAACTTCAGCTAACATCTACCTTAAAGCAAGTGCAAGTCTAATTTGTTCTTCACCACACAGAAAAAGACTCATTATAATGAGCTATAATGTGCTATGCACCACCTTCACAGGGATAAAACATGTCTCTCTATGTTCTAGTTACTCTTCTCTCTCCTCGCCCCTCAACCTGTCACAGTTGCACCTCCCTGAGCCTGGTGGAGGTCTCTTCCTGTTAAAGAGGAGTTTTTCTTTCCCACCTTTGTCAAGTGCTTGCTCACAGGGAGTCATCAGATTTTTTGGAGGTTTCTCTCTAATATAGCATGGTCTTTATCATACAATCCAAAGTACCTTGAGGCGACTGTTGTTGTGAACTGGCGCTATATAAATAAAACTGAGTTGAACTGAATGGAAAAATAAGCTGACAATAGAATTTGTGAGCTAATACTTTCAAAGAGTGTAAGCAGATGGTCTGCATTTCTTGAATAACACAAATTGGATCAAGTAAGCATTGTTAAAACAGGAAGTTACGGCCCTATTGAACTCAAGGATCATGTGGAACTCTTGTGTTCCTCATGATCTTTGACATGAGAGTTTGCCAAACAGCTGATAAACTAAATAAAATCATATCTCCTCTGTGATCAGTGATAATTACAATGTGCTTTCATCCTACCTTCTTCACACTCTTTGGCATGTAATTGCAAGTTCTAATATATGCATGCATCTGCTTCTTATTGTGTTTATTATAGGTAATGCACACTGACTGATTCATGGTTGACATCAATATGTTTGGCCTACTTCTTTTACAAGAGAAAAATCTGTGCTTTCAAAGTTTTTCCAATACCGCATATTGAAGGAGACGAGCAGCAGCTGAAAGTATGAGCAGATAGGTAAGAGTGACTCATTAAACACCAGTGTTTTTCTTCTCTGATGACAGATGTCATTTTGTCCCTGACTGTGTATGTATAAGCCTTCTTTCTCTCTAGACTTGTGCAAAATTTCCCCACAGTGCACATGGGGAGGTTTGCGATGATAAAATCTGGCACGGAAAGAGTCACACATTGTGGAATGGAAAATATGGTGTGCTGCTGTAGTGCATCGTGCCAAACAGGTTTTAACAATGCATAACAACAACAGCCTGCAATTGACAGAGAATGCACTTGGTTCATGTTATAGAAAAAAAAGACACCGATAAAATTTAAAAAATATTTTTTTAAAAAAACCTTTGCTATTAGCTTGTTCTGCAAAGTCTTGATTTTTCTTAAAAAGTAATTTGACCCAGAGGTATTATTTTTGTCTGATTATTTCTTGATAACATTTAAATTTACAATAATGGATTATACAGCAGTGAGGAATAAATTTCATTACAGTAGATGTCTTTCTGAAAGTGCTGTAACAAAGTTTATGAGTGTAATTCCTCCACTGTTATCTTCAATGCCATGTGCCACCCCAATGCAGAGCAGCTACCTAAACTCTGCTCACACAGAGGTTGATTATCTCATTAATACTATTACATCCTTACTGTGTACAACCCTTAATACTGTGGCTCCTCTGAAAAAGAAAGCTTTAAATCAGAAGCGCTTGAGTTCCTGGAATAACTTACACAGCTTAAATCAGATAACCCGTAAGCTGGAGAGGAATTGGCATCTCAGTAATTTAGAAGATCTTCATTTAGTCTGGAAAAAGAGTTTGTTGCTGGATCGACAAGAAGCCCTCCATAAAGCTAGGACATCTTACTATTCATCACTGATTGAAGAAAATAAGAACAACCCCAGGTTTCTTTTCAGAACTGTAGCCAACCTGACAAAGAATCAGAGCTCCGTTAAGCTGAGTATTCCTTTCACTTTAACGAGTAATGATTTCATGAATTTCTTCACAAATAAAATTTTAACCATTAGAGAATAAATTATTCAAAACCATCTCACAGGCAGCCACTGATATTTATTTGGACTCTTTCTTTCCAATTGATATTTCTGAGTTAACGTCAATAATTGCTTCCCCCAAGCCATCAACGTGTCTATTAGACCCCATTCTTATAAGACTGCTCAAAGAAGTCCTACCATTAATTAATGCTTCGATCCTAAATATGAGCTATCTATTTCTATTATTAGCTAATTATACGCTAATCTCCAACCTTCCTTTTACCTCAAAAATTTTTTTGAAAGAGTAGTTGTAAAACAGTAATCTGTAAAATAATCTGCAGAGGAATGGTTTATATGAAAAGTTTTAGTCAGGATTCAGAATTCATCACATTACAGAAACAGCATTAGTGAAGGTTGCAAATGGCATCTGACAGTGGATTCAAATATGTGCTTTGTCCTCAGTGCAGCATTTGATACTGTTGACCATAATATTTTATTACAGAAACTAGATCATGCCATAAGTATTAAAGGTACTGCACTGCAGTGGTTTTAATCATAGAGTATCTATCTAATAGACTCCAGTTTTTTCATGTAAATAGGGAGTCTTCTTCACACACTAAGGTTAATTATGGAGTTCCACAGGGTTCTGTGCTGGGATAAATTCTATTTACATTATATATGCTTCACTTACGCAGCCTTATTGGAAGGCATAGCATATATTTTCATTGCTATGCAGATGATACCTAGCTTTATTTATCCACCAAGCCAGATGACACACATCATTTAGTTAAACTGTAGGACCTGGATGACCTCTAATTTCTTGCTTCTAAATTAAGATAAAACTGAAGTTATTGTATTTGGCCCCACAAATCTTAGAAACTTTGTGTCAACATTTGTTTTTGAACAGTATCTCTAAAATTAGTAATAAATGTACCTTTGTTATGATTTTTTCTCTCTCTCAGATCAGAGAGAAAAACATGCAAACACATAAGAACTTATGTCGTACTTCTGATCTTTTTTTCAATTCCCAGATCCTTGATTTGGAGTGCAACATCCCACATTGTGTAAAATTCCTTTCTGTGTTTGGAGTTAGGAAAAGCTGAGTGACAGGATCCTCAATTTGTCTGGTCCTTAGGCATGCTGTATTTGACTTTCCAGCTTCTACCTCATTAAGACACTATGATTAAAGAGAAACCACGGAATGAGCTTCATTCTGTAATTTGTCTCCATGTCACAATTCTGAAGGGCAATGTTTTGACATAGTCTGTGAAAAATCATTGGCTTTATTTGAAATGACAGTAAAGCACAAGAATGCAGGTTTAATGTATGTGTAAGTCAGCTTGTATAAAGTTTACAAGTTCTTGATGAATGAAATGCATTTGTTTAAAGGGAACGTGAGCAGGTAGCTGACATAGAGTTGGAGTTTTTTTTTTGTTTTTTGTTTACAAACTTACCCTTAAAATATCTTAGAGCGTATGTTCCATATTTAGAAATGCCTCTCCATATTTTCCCTGTAGTGAAGCAGATAACTGTTAGAAGCTTTCAAAAGTAGATCCAAGCATCAAAATTTGTGGTTTCCCTGTACATCCAATAATTTTAAAAATCCCACTAGCCACTTGAATTTTCAGAATGACCACCATTTTCCAAGTTATACATCATTTCTTACAAAACATTTATTTTTAAAGGATCATTTTAAATGCTGGATCAGTTTCAGCGATTTAATTCTTGAGTTGTTTGTGTTTGACAAAGGGGGAATCTAATTTCAACTTCATCAGAGCTTCTTTGTCTTTTCTTTTTAATTGAACATATTAAATAGATAATTGCAAATTTAGTGTTGAGGTTACACGTATCATTTGAAGAAATGTATGTATTTTTGAAAGGTTTCCCTGGAATGTTAAGTTACCTGCTGCACTAGTGGTTATCAGCTTTCTTAACTTGCAGCAAAGCAACATATTTTATGAATGCACTACACAAAAA